>CM076573.1:457155559-457499446 GCA_034641835.2 Pinus albicaulis
CAATGTCAATGGATTAAAAAGAGGTTTCAGCAGAAAGGTTAGAAATAGAATTCATTATGCTACAAGAGCAGCCAACAAGGTTGCTGATTGGCTTTCTAACATGCCATTGAGTGGCAAGTATATGGCATCAGGATTTTAAAAACCTGAGGTTGAAAGGAAGAATAATGAATTATTGAAATTAAACTTCAATAATAAGTCAAAATGTTGATACTTCGAAAAAACACTAGGCCTTGGGGAGCTGACATAGACATCCCAGTTTTTTCCATTAGAAAGATTAAGGTAGGATGCCTTAAGTTGCAGGACATCAAATTTATGGACTGATTTGCAAATCCCTCCATAATTTTTGACAATGGTTGCAGCCATTAGTGAGTAGTATAAATCATAGTTTAATTCATATGAATTTTATGTTTGTTCTCACACCTGGAGAAGAACTAGGCTTGTTAATTCACTTTCTCTCCGCATTATCTCAGTCTCTATTAGCCATTAGAAATGAGAAGAAGGCTAGAAAGGAGAGGGGCAAAGCCCAAACGCTCCCTCAAGGAACTGTGAGGGAAGAGGGTCATGCTTGTCAATTGCATAATTAAAAATGATGGGATTTGATGGGACTCCTCTAAGGAGATAGTTCGGATTGACAAGAAATACGTTCATAGGCAGGAAGAGTTCTCCACGTGGAATGATACTAAGCAACCCTGTGGGAAGTGAAAATTTTCCATGAACATATGCTCCTCAAACAATAAATTCATGAGTCACTTGTCAGTGTGGGTGAGAGATTTCAACGAGTGGAGGATAATACTCTGTTTTTTAAGTGGAGGTGAGAGAAATCATCATGGAGGTAATGGAAAAAGCTATGGCATAGTTTGATAAGTGAGTGTGGAAGCATGAGGAAGCCAAGAGGGCTGCTGATATTGAGTTAAGGATAGAACATTGCTGCAAGCTTGACCGCATTTTCCAGCTTTCCCAGTTCAATGCAAGACTAAGTTCAAAGTCAAGGAGATTATATTGTACATTGATGGTTCGAAGAGAACAAGCGACTAAGTGGATGCCAACAATGTACTACTTAGGCACTGGGAGAGGTGCTTGGAGAAGCTGTCTCACTTAATCATTCTGCTAGTGATAAGCTCAAACAACAATGATGACAACCCAAGCCAAAAAGACAAGGCAATCCATAAAATGTGCAATAAGTCCCCATTATGCTTATTAGTTGTTAAAGGAGGGACAAACAGTCTTTGTATTGTTACTTCTCTTAATAATGCTGAAAAAAAAAATGATGCAAACAGCAAAAATACCCTGAAATCCTCTTATACATGTAGTTGATAACAACGTTGCCAGAAGCAAGAATGCGGATGGAAGAAAAATTAGGAACTGGGAAGTGAGAATCCCAAAAAATATAAATTAAAAAAAAAAATGAAAACTTGAAAGATAAAGAAGATATAAAACATTATAAATGCAAATATATTTCAATATTTTACTTATTAAATGATAAAGCATGAGCAATTACATCATGATTCATGGTTCATATTAAAAGGATCAATAACTTTTTTTTGCATATTCATGTTGTCTAGAGAATGTTGAACACTCCCCAAAGAGTAGGGATAGTCCCAGGACAATTGGAAAAGCTATTTTTACTTTTTTTAAACAAGTTGCCAATAGTCCTCATGCACTCAATGAAGGGGGTTTAGAGCTTTATAAATTCCTAATCCCTCTTCATTTATCCTTGCATATTTTTTTCCAAAAAATAAAGGTTTTGATTGTTAAAGGTCAACGATTTTGGTAGAATATCTACCATTCAAACCCAAGAACTAAGCCAATGGAAGTCCCTCATGGGAAAATTTCTTGTTGTAATTCCTATAATTAAACAAGAAAAAAAATGCAGTTAGCTACCTCTTGAGTGGGTTTAGTAGCCTCTGGAAGCTTCTCCTTTAGCACAGAGGCTTAATCCTGCTTTTCTGAGTTCATGCCATTTCTTCAGGATCCAATTTCTTTGCTTTGGGACTCTTCGGAGGATGGGTCCAAGCAAATCCGAGGCCATTTTTCTATTATGATTCGATATGTGTGGTTCAATGCTACCACAGCAAGAGCTTGCAGTACACTTTGGAGTCTCACCAATCTCAACAAAGGTCTCAGTATTATGTTAATAAGAATAATACTCTATGTTATGGTGTTGATCAGTGCCACGTGCTATATCATAATGTATAACCTCGGCACTTTGAGGTACTGTGCTCACTGATGTTACAATGCTAAGATGCTCGAAGCTACTTGGTGCTACTCGGTGATGGATAACATGAGGTTCAGTGATGAATCACTATGTTTGGATGTTGCTATAGGGATCATGATTTGAAGATCAAAGGATCAAGGAAGATGACTATGTCTTTGTGTTGGAGTGGCAAAATAGGTCAAGGGTCTTGGTCTTGGTATTTGTCAATTAGAATCTCTATAAGAAGAATTTGTGTGGCTTTTCCTCTCAAAGAGTGAGAGGTTTTGGCCCTGGCTAATAGCCTACATGTTGTGTCTCTTGTTTGTTTATGTTTATGCATTGGTTACTATTTGATGAAAAAAGAACATTAATAATCGAACAAGAAGAAGATCTTAATCTAAAGAAGTTAAAAGGCATTCAAAAATAGTTACTAATGAAGAGAAATCTCTTAACACTAAATCCCCTAGATTTCTCAACATTGTAGCGGTCAAGGGCCTTCTTTTAAAAGGCTCTGTAAATTTATGTAGATTTTCTATGCTTGATGCAATTTTACTTTTATTACAGCAATCACATAAACAGTTAAGTAAAATGTTGATAGGACATACCAGTGGATCTATAGAAGACAAACCAGAAACAAGAGAATGTGTTGGTGCCTTACGGCGGTCAGCAGGATGCTTCAACCAGCAAAGTCTTCTTGGTCGGCCAACCCAGAATGTGTCACAACAGTCCTCAAATCAGTCACCCAGTCAACTCAAAGTCAACCCTAGAAAAGTCAACGCAGTCCAGAAAAGTCAACGCAGGGCAGCAGCAATAAAGTCAACGCAGCTCCAACTTTGGTCAACCTTTTGACCTCGATTTTTGTGCCAATGAGTATGGCCTTCAAAAATCGAACTCTCCACCAAATTTCAGCCAATTTGGACCATGCGTTGACCAAAGTGAACGTTGGTCAAACTTTCCTAGAAACCCTAACTGCAGAAATTTCGTCCTTTTTCCAGCTTCAGCAACTTCGTCCTTTTCCCACGTGAGAACTACTTCTCAGATGCTGGTATCCAATCAGAGGAGGAGATGTGTGTGATGAGTGAGTGAGTGAAATTCTCTCCAACTTTGACTGTATATATATCCATCATTGAGGTGTGTGACACATCTGCTAGGGGTGTAAAACCTTAAGGCCGACCTTCACATATTTGAAATTATTAAAAATAAATTCAAAATAAATGTTCTGCTCATCAGATTAAGATCAATTTTATATTGATCTTACACCTCTCCGAAAGAGGAACCCAATAAAAATATTGGTATCTTCATCTGAGCATCAGAACATGGAGTTTGGACCTAGTTGTCCAATTTTAACACTCCCTCTCAACTAGGGAGAACTCCATCCACCTGTGCAAAAAAACATCGTGCGTCATCCCACTGTAACTTGCTTTGTTGGCCTCTTTATTTCAGAACAGAAGTGGGCCAGTCACAAAGACATCACCCCCCGGCTGACAGATTCAGCCCAGAGGTCCAAAACCTCTATCAGACTCAAAGAGTCCCATACCAACCCGAAGTTGGTTTACCTGACCCAAAGTCAGTTGGAGGTCCGAAACCTCACTATACTTGATCCCAAATCAAGTGGTTATACCATGCCATCCTAGATAGAGAGTACTAAAATCTCTGATGCATCCATTAGTCTTTGCTACTAGTCTCTAGATTTTCCCACCTCATTGGCCAAATTAGAGGTACTTCCCATGAGCCCTGAACTCAATGGGTAGGATGCATACGGGGCAAAAATAATGAGAGGTGAACCAACTCAAACATCATAATGGTGGGGTAGAAGCACTACAAGGTTCGGCAAGCCTAGCCTTGTGAGTGCTTATAGCTCCGAGAAGCTATCCCCAAAGCCCCCCCAGAGCTCCTAGAGCTTATCGTCCAACAGGACCCACATCATAGGGTCGTTCCACGATACCAAGACTCTCACAGAAGGTTAAGAACTTGACCTTCCCCAGGGGCTTTGTGAGAATAACTGCGACCTGCTCATCAATTCCTATATGATCGAGCCTTACAGTGCCTCGCTGTACCATATCCCGGATAAAGTGGTACCTGATATCAATATGCTTGGATCGATTGTGGAACACTGGATTCTCGGACAAGTAAATCCCACTCTGGTTATCACAGAGTATCATGGTGGTATCTAGCACATGTCTGAACAACTCACTAAAGAGCTTTCGCTACCAAACTGCTTAACAATAGGCCATACTTGCTGCAATGTATTCGGCCTCTGCGGTGCTCAAAGCCACTATCTTCTGCTTCCTGCTCATCCATGAGATCGAAGTAGAACCAAGATTCAAGCAACATCCCGATGTGCTCTTATGATCCACCACACTGCCAACCCAATCGGCATCAGTATATCCAAGGAGTGTCACACTCCCGACAGTGTATCTCAGCCCATGGTTTATCGTGCCTTGAAGGTATCTCAGAATATTCCTGGCACCAACCCAGTGAAAGTGATGAGGTTCAACCATCTGTTGACTCAAATTGTTCACTAAAAAACATATATCTGGATGGGTGTTCACTAAGAACATCAGGGCCCTTACAAGTTGACGATACTCAGTAGGATTTGGAAATACGATCCCAGCAGCGCTGCCACTCAACTTCGTGAAGTTGAGCTCCATTGGTGCCAGATCTCTAGGCCTAGGAAGTAGTGCATCAATCCTAGGTCCTTCACCTCGAACTCAGCAACGAGCTCCCTCTTGCACTGATGAATGAGAGGGTCAGCACCTGTCAAGAAGAGGTCATCCACATATAGCACCGGGATGAGAGGCTTTCCCTTGACAACCTTGAAGTAAAGGTTCAGATCAGCATTACTTCGAGTGAAGCCCAGCTTCATCAAGTACCTATCTATCCTCTCATACCAAGCTCTAGGTGCTTGCTTCAGCCCATAGAGGGAATTCTTCAACCTGTAGACATCGGTGTCCCGATCCTGGACTTCGAACCCCAGAGGTTGCTCCACATATACCTCTTCCTTTATCGCACCATACATAAATGCGATCTTCACATCCATCTGATGAAGACTCCATCCTTGCGTAGAAGAAAGGGCTATAATAGATCGAATGGTGGTATATCAGGCCACAGGTGCAAATATGTCATCATAATCTATGCCTTCCTTTTGAGAGAAGCCACGGGCAATGAATCTTGCCTTGAACTTTTCAGCACTTCCATCAGATCCATGCTTGATCTTGAAGAGCCATTTCGAGGTGACAACTGCTTTTCCCTTTGGTCTTGGAACCACATCCCAGACATCATTATTCATAATGGACTCATACTCTTCGTGCATAGCATCCTTCCAGACTTGATGCTTTACGGCTTCCTCAAAGGATCCAGGCTCGGATTGTACAATAGTACTCATGGCTGCTAGATACCTTTGGTATCTATTCGACTTCTTTCTTTCACGGAATGTCCCCCTTGGGGAAACATGTCCCTCAGCATCCTCAAGAGTGTCCCTGAGCCATGATGGTCTCTTTCCTAGTGAAGGAGGTGGATCAATCAGGTCCATCAGTCCTTCAACATCAGGCATTGTTTCATCCTTCGGTTCCTCTTGATTTCCAGGCCTTGCTTCATTATCTTCCCCAGATCTTGGAAGATTGACTACTTTCCTCAGGGAAGTATCTTCGTCAAAGGTGACATCGTGGCATATCTCCACTTCCTTTTGACTAGGCACATAGAATCTATAGGCCTTTGAAGTTTCACTATAGCCCACAAACATTCCTTTCTTCCCAGAAGCATCCAACTTGCTCCTTTTTTCTTTCGGCACATGAAAGTAGATGGTACATCCAAAAACTTTAAAATGTGAGGCATCAGGTTTCTTACCAGAGAAAACCTCTTCGGGAGTTTTGGATTCTAGAGCAGAATGTGGGCATCGGTTTTGTATGTACACGGCAGTGTTCACAACTTCTCCCCATAGAAACTTTGGCAGACCTTGGTCACATAGCATGGCACGAGCAGCTTCCACAATGGTCCAGTTCTTTCATTCAGAAACACCATCTTGTTTAGGAGTATAGACAGTTATGGTCTCCCTCTTAATGCCAGCTTCTCTGCAAAAGTCCTTGAACTCATTTGACTCATATTCAGTGCCATTATCAGATCTCAAAATCTTGATCTTTTTCCCTGTCATATTTTCCATCAAGGCTTTGAATGTACGGAACCACATGAAAGTCTCATCCTTCTTCTTTAAGAAGTATATCTAGGTTTTGTGAGAGAATTCATATATGAACGTCATATAATATGAACATCCTCCCAAGGATGTCACAAGCAGCATAACAGATAGATCAGAATGGATCAATTCCAAGATATCAGATGTCTTTGTGACATTGGAGTGGAAAGGTCCCCTTGTATGCTTTCCTTCGGCATAACCCTTACATACACCCTCATGATTATTTGGAATCTCAAGCATCCATGTCACCACCTTCCTTGCTTTGGGAAGGGCTTTGTAGTGAAGGTGTCCAAACCTTCGGTGCCATAGTTCAGTCTGTTGAATAGTATCACATGTCATTGCTCCCAGCGGACTTCCTCCAACCTAGTAGAGTGTATCAACTCTAAACCCAATCGAGATAGCTTCCTTAAAGCTCTTCTTCCACATGAGCAATTTTCCATCAGTGAATGCCACATTGAAACCTTTGTCTTCCATGGCCGATATAGACACAAGGTTCTTCTTCAAATTTGGTACATAGAGTACATCCTGCAAGTGAAAGACTTGACCTTGAGACAAGTGAAGGGTCACAGTCCCTGTCCCTTTCACAAGATATGTGGCATTATCTCCAAGGATAATTTCTAGATTAGTATCCTTCTCAATCATATCAGAAAGTGCTTCCTTGAACCCAGTGATATGCCTTGAGGCACCACTATCTATCAACCAGACGTCCATAGTGTCGGGTGAGGATGTAACAGAGAGGGAAAATACAAGAATGTATTCATTTCTTTTATCAACAACATGTGATTCCTCATACCCGGAGTTTCTTGACCTTTTGAAAGGTTGATCATTTCCGCCAGAGGAAGCCTTCCTTTTTCCCTTGAACCTGTTGTTCCTTTGATTGCCATTCCTTCGGTTGTTGTTTTTGTCATCACTATCGGGAGAATCCTTCTTGAAAGGACATTCTCTAGCATAGTGACCAGGCCTATGAAAAGTGAAACATTTTCCTTTCTTTCCTTGGGCCCTTGCTTTTCCCTTATTCTTTGAACCACCAGAGTTCTTCTTTCTAGAATGAGCAACGTATGCATCATTTCCTCCATTTCCATACTCCTTCATTCTTGATTCTTCTTGAATGCATATTGATAGTACTTCGTCAAAGTCAGGTATCACATTATTGTTTAGAATTGTAGTTTTGAACACATGCCATTCAGATGAGAGCCCTCCAAGTGCGGTGAGTACCATTTCTCGATCAGCTATTGTCTCCCCAATAGCTAGCAGATTGTTCCTAATTTCAGTTAGCTTCAGAAAGTATGATTGGACAGACTCATCCCTGCCTTTCTTCAGATTCTTCAATTGATTCTTGAAGAATAGTACTTGATTCGCATTGTTGGCCTTGAACATGAGGATCAATTTATCATACATCTCTTTGGATGTGCCCAACTCAGAGATGTAGGCCACTAGGCTTTTATGAATGGATTCTCTGATCATCAACTTTGCTTTGATCTCCCCCTTCTTATACTTTGTTTTGGCAGCAGCAGTAGCAGTGGATGGAGGTTCTTGGATTTTACCCTGCACATAGTCCATGACATCTTGGTCTTCCAATTTGAGATCCAATATCATTTTCCAAGCATGGAAGTCATCCTTCCCAATCAATTTGTCTTCCTCCTTGAAGCTATAGCTTGCAGAACCCATTATCCTTTTCGATGATAGCTACAAATAGGGCTTGTCTTCACCTCAGCACTGATACCATGTAAATTTATGCAGATGTTCTATGCTTGATGCAACTTTACTTTTATTACAGTAATCACATAAACAGTTAAGTAAAATGCTGATAGAACATACCAGTGGATCTATAGAAGACAAACCAGAAACAGGAGAATGTCCAGTCTGCTCACACAGAGGCTAGCCAAGGTGACACAATCCAATATTGAGAGTTATACAGATTTGTCGTGGACCGGAAGCAGAGCTTTAGAACTTTAACAGTTGCTGGTGGGGTGGAGATTTTTCCGGTGCAGAATCGTGCCTAAGCTAAGTTGACAAAGAGATGGAGGAGAACAACTGCTCAACAAATTTCATTTCCAAAAGAAATTTGAGGATCGATCGTAGGGTGATCAAAGAGATTTGATTCGTTGTGTTTGGCAGATTTACAAGGAGGAAATCAGTTTTCAGAGGGAGCAGAGGGTGCATTTTTTTGCCAAGGACCCTAGATCTGAGCTTCTATTGAGAAGCGAGGAGAGGAAGATCCGTTCCGACAGATATCTGATCAAATGACACCTCATGGACTGCGCGATCAGGATAGGTTGGATGACATGTCCAACTTTGCTATTTGGAAGGCCATAATCATAGTAATCTTAGAGGCATACGGCTTGAGGGAGCATGTAGAAAAATTCGTGGTTTTCATTGGGCAGGGGTCCTTCAAAAATTAACTTGTAACTTAATTCAAGTATGAATATTAAACCAAGATACTGCAGTAGGGTTTCTTAGATTAAGAAATTTTCACATTCCCTAGGTCTAGCCTCATTAGGTCACCCAGGGCATCAATTTCCCAAGAATATAGCCAGAGGAAAACTTCTATTTCCTAGAGACAACTGCGTTGGTGGGTCCCCTCACTCTCCTAGCTCACAACCATACCCTTCTTGGAGGTCTTTAATGCTCGGCTTTTCATCTATCCACTCTGGAATGATATATCCAATTTTGGTTCTAGGTGGAGGTATCTCATTAAACCTTATCTTATATCTATTGTTGCATATGTAAGGCAATAAAACACTCTTAAACCCAATCCCTGAACATATAGAAAGGTATAACACATCATCTCAATAGCCATGGCCCAGAGCTCTTAAACCTAGTCTCTGCATATCCTGTCTTAAGCTGCTGCTATTGTTGTTCATAAACTGAATGTTGACCTAACTTATGGTGTTGCGGCATAAATTTATGTTTAATAGAAGACTAATTTTTCCTCGAGTCATTATTCAACTCATTAATTTGTTGAAGTTGTGGCATTTGTTGTTCGTCAAAATCTACCTATAATTGAACAACTTGTTGCTACTTCTGTTACTGTTGTTGCTAGATTTGCTGTTACTGTAGTAATAGGGGTGTTGAATATGTCGTTGCTGCTACATGTTTACTTGTGTTTGTACTATACGGAGTGAAGTTGCACCATTTTCCAAACAGTGAAAAAGATGAATAGGAAGATTCGGCATAGGTAATCTAATTGATGATGCATTAATTCATTGAGTTGTATCTGGGTAGGGGCTTTGCATCTCTTTGTTCTTTATTCGGATGCAACAACTTAGCATCTCAAGGATTGTAATTCTTTATTTTTGCAACAAATCCTCTATCTTACTGGAATTGTTGGGGTAACTAATGCGAGTTCTCTGGTGGTGCAATCTAATATCCTCTGTTTGGTTATGAACTGTAATTCTTTCTTTTTGCAACAAATCCTCTATCTTACTGGAATTGCTGGGGTAACTGATGCGAGTTCTCTGGTGGTGCAATCTAATATCCTCTGTTTGGTTATGAACAGGAGACTTCACTTTCTCTGCCAATTTTGATCCCAGCATTTAGCATTCTTCAAGGGTCATTGAAACTCTGGTTTGGTGGAACCATTTGGCATCCCAATGCTCAACATTCTTGAGGATGCATGGAAAATTTCCATGGATAGCAGCCTCAGGACCTTTGCTATGTATGGAATCTCTGTTGTTCAGTAAAAACAGAAGGCTACAATTCTGAGGTCAGCATTTATTGTAATATATATTGAAGAATGGCTATGTAGGCAAGATAGTAGATTCTTGAGAGCAAGCCATCAGTCATATAGTTTTTCTTCAATGTCGTCGGTGTGTTCCTAATTTAAATGAAACAGACTAGTTGTAACCAACAAGTGTGTGATAATCAGACTATCCTGCATCCGTATTGATATATAATTTTGTTAAGAATGTATTTGTTTTGACACTCGTTGATATGAAAATATAATGCTTGCATATGCAGATCATACATGTCAATCCTTAATGTATTCATAAACAATGCTTCAACTGTCAACACAAGTTGAAAAACATTTAATTATATATTCTAATTTCTGAAGAATGTAGACACTTGCAACTTGCTGTTTTATTTTCATTGTATCATATTACACCTGTTTCAAGGAACTGGAGGAGGTATACTGAATATTCCCTGAAGACTACCCGTAGCTGGTACTGACTACATCCTTTGTCTTTTCCTTCTGAACATCCTTTGTCTTTTCCTTCTGAACAGACTCTGCAATTAAGTTCCCAATTCAATGTGAATGCTCACTAGATGAATAATAAATATCATGGAGCATAGAATTCCAAGTTAAAAATCTGAGGATGAATGATAAGTATGAATATCTATAACAACCACAGTAATTAAAAAGAAAAATGAACTATATGGATTTTACTAATTAATCAGAAAAGATAAAAAAAGAAAACCAACTACTCAAATCAATTTGTCAATGGCAGTCCAACTGCTAACTAAGCATGGAACAATATTTTTAGTTTACGCATGGAAACTCAAGTAATAAGGTAGATAGCATATCCACAAGGAAAAATAGAGTAAAAAAGTTACTCTACAAACCCCAACATAACCACTGTGCCAGCTTTTCATATGTCCTAGCTCCTGCCATACTGGTGATATAAGAAATGTGGATGTCAAGGATATTCTCAAGATTAACTGAAGTCATAAAGAGAAATTTCCTTTTATAACTAGCATTGAAAGTTTTCAAGTAGCCAAATTCCTTTTACAACGACCTTCCCCTTACTTATCAGCCGTCTCTTTACACAAATTCTCCATGTAGAGCACTGAATTTCTTCTGCTATGTCAGGCACCTCTTCCTCTACTAGCATTCCTCCTCTTGTTTTTGCACACTAACTTATATTCTGTCTTTGATGTTAATTAGTAAGCTTCCTCAACTATACTATATTGTGGAGGCTCATCTCATCTTACACCACAAACTTCATCCCATTCACATACCCCAAGACTTTCTAGTTCTCATCCTCGTGATGACCTATGCAGGTATAAATTTGATATATCCTTGCACATGCTATCTCTATGTTGCATATTTCTCTCTCAACTTGGACACCATCTTGTTCCGAGTCCTTATCTTCTCTTTTTTCAGACAGATTAACTCATGTGGTACAAAAATCCCACCATATAGAAGCATGCCTTTCCAACTTGGTAATGGTGAACTTCACCTTGTTCAAGTCCTCTATCTTCTTGTAATCAAAGTTCCTTTCCATCTCACTTATGCTTCTGCTTTCATAGTCCCATCATAATGCGAAATTTCAACAGCAAGGATGATGATATGAGCACTCTCTTTGTGATTGAGAAACATAAATGGAACATTAATTGTTGGTTTGTAGATGGAACATGGATTGCTGATAGTGATTTGTATTTGGAGATCACATCTATGACATGGATGGTGAGAGCTTGACAGATAAAGACATAAATTTGCGCCTTCTTTTTCTCATCGGCTTTGGGAGCCACCTCATGGATCATGAGAAGGAAATCGCACATCATATATGGAGCATGAAAAGGACATTCCAGATCCTATTTCATGTGATCTTGGACAACCAAAATATGTTGAGGTACATGATGCATATTCCATTTTAAACAACATCCATGTGTCCTTATCAATGGGGCAAAAAATCAGCAAGCAATGCAATCCAAACACTACAAAATTTTTGGGACAACAATATGTTCAAACATTGATGTATTGTGGCAATTTTCAACTTTTCAAAAGAGGCCATCAAGCCCCAAATCATAAGCTAGCTTGATTTTCCAAATCTAAAATTTTACAGCATACTTCATGTGGATATTCGTAGAGGGCAACAACGTTTTGCAGGCTTATCTTGGAGCCATCTTTTAAAACCTTATTGTTTGAAGCTATTATAGGAGACTTGCATGGCAGAGAAGGGGGGAAATTGTTGGAGCATGTACAAAAACCTTTGTAAAGGCATTTTTAGTACAAGGAGGTGGCTCGTGGCTAGATGATGGACTGCACTATTCATATGCCCAAGATGATGACTATATCAGTCCTATCCAACATTGGATAAAGCAAGCATGTGGCATCACACACCGTTATATATGTGATCCAGTAGATGGCATTAATTTAGTTTGTGCCAAAGGCCAATCAATATCAGGTACGATCATTTTGGCAGTCTTGAGCATGGGAGTTTGTTCTTTTTGAGAAGATGAATCCAGTGTAGTTGCAGACCAAGGGGAATGGAAAGAGTTGTACTTGGAAAGCCCCTTTTCATCTTAGTAGAGTTTATAACATTGTAATGAATTTCCCATGAATAGTTTTATGTATCAACAACTCTAAATTACAGTCCATTTATAGAGAGCCTTAGCTTATGAAATATTGTTTATAAGCCAAAATAGGGTTAAACTTTTCCATTGAAAGCTTAGAATAATTGAACTCAAAGAACCAAAGAACCATTGTAGATACTTTAATCAACCTTTTTTTCTCTAATTATACTGCTTAAAACAGTGTTTTGAGCAAGACCTATTTCGACAAATTTAGTTCAGATAATACAGTGGCTTATTTAATGAATTTTCTCCAAGACAGAGCATACAGGATTCGTGACAGCCACAAGAAAAATTATTGGATTTTGCAATTTAAGAATTCTCTTGCAGAAAAATACCTTTTCTGAACTCATTTTGACGGTGAAGAAACACAAATGATCTGTTGGAAGTCGTGCATGAAGGGATCTGGGGGCTCGGGGATTTATTCCAGAGCGTTTGCAAACCAGGATTGTACAAAAGAGAGCTCCTGAGCTCGTTTCAGTGCGTGAGCTCGTTTTAGGGCAGGGAGAGGGATAATGCAATAGCGACAAAATACAAAGACAGTGCATGAGCTCGTTTCAGGGCAGGGAGAGGGATAATGCAATAGTGGCAAAATACAAAGAGGCATTAAATGTAAAGGCACCATATATATTTGTATTTAAGTCAAATGATTTCAAAGAATTTGGAATAGTTTAATATTTTTTTAATTTGGAAAAATAAATGGAAGAAGAGGGCAAAGGAATGAAAGTAAGTGATTGCGTGGGATAATTATAATGGCTTGTGTCATTTTTTTGAGTCACATTAAATTGATATATAAATCAGTTATAAATTAAGTAATTATTCATTACTAAAGTGGGATTTTATATAAATTATTTATTTATTAATGTTAATTTGTAGTTTTTAATAATATATTTGTGTTAAAGAAAATTATTTTAATTAATGTTGTATCAAGATTTTTGTTAATTTTTCTATATTATATTTTAATTTACTTTAAAATTGTTTTAAATATGTTTTCACCTTTATGTATGGAGGTTATTTATTTGCATATTTAAAGTTTTGTTGTAGTTCTTTTCTTAAAAAATGACTATTGTGATTATGATGGTGAGAAGGTATTCTATAAATAGCATTAAGGATTATTTAGAATAAATAGGAGATTCTTTCTCATTATCTAAGACTAATCTTTGAGAGAATGGATATAAATTCCCTAATTATCACATAAACAATAGGTTAATCTTGCATTTATTGCTTTCTCTCCATGGAGGTTCGCTAAACAAAGGGAATATCTCCTCTTATGTGAATTTGATTGTCTCCACCTCTTAAAGGATTTTCAAACATTAATAATTAAATCTTCATTACTTTTGTTAGCCATCAGTATTTTTTACATGTTAGTGATGACTATATCCATAGCTGAGTTTTCTAGAAGCTGATTTCCTTATGTCAATATGTCATCTAGAAAACCCTCCTAAAACTTTTTTCGCCCTTCTACTTTTCAGTCCGCCCATGTCGAAATCAAAACCTCATTATCACTATCCTACCTAGCTTCAGCCCTACTGGTCTGCCCATCAGCTTTAAAAGGCAAATCCAAATCTGTTTCAAAAGTCTCCCCTATGTTAGGAAGTGGCGCTTTAAGACATTTTACCCTTGGCGATCATCGAAAAGCCAAAAAGCCTCCATCTGTTACAGACCAACCGTAACTGACCTCCCACTCTGCAAATGAAATTGACAAACAGCTCTAAGTCGCGCCACTTATATCCCTAGGTCTCAGCACTGCATAAACCCCAGGCTTAAGCTGATTAGTAGGTGCTTCACAATGTTTTATGTATTCTGCAAAAAAAAAAAAAAACAGGAAATACAATTTCATCTCAGGAGTAAATGCTTGAATCTACAGTTAGAGGAACAGCTGCTTCTAAATGTATCATGAGCCTGAGATGAAGCTGCAAAACAAAGTCTACTCATCCAGACCTTACAGTTCTTTCCAGCATGAAAATCACAGAAAGACACCACTGTCACAGCAAACTGGAAAATTGTCATGGCCTAGAACCTCCTTCATTTACAAGCAGAGGGTTAGGGTGCCTCCTTCATCCACAAGCAGAGGGTGCTGGCCAGTATTGACTTTGAAGATTTCAAAAGTCCAGGTTTGCCTTATTGAAGAGTGAAACAATATCTCCAGGTTTTATGAATGTGAGTGATGATCATAACAGAGAATAAAGTCTGCAATATGCAAGTTCAAAGGAAAACAGAGTTTGGTCTGATAAAGGAGGTCATTTGAAGCTTTCAAATCATATCAATTGTTAAAATTTAGAAAGGCATGTCATTAGGAAAAATTCCAATCATAAGAAGCCTGTTTGTCCACAAGATCAAATGGAATAGATGCTGACAAAAAATGTCATTACACAGGCAGAAAGAAAGTTCTTGGTTTCTCAAAAGGCACTGACCTCCATAGTCACAGAGAATATTTTTCAAGTAGTTTGTCATGAGATGACCAAAGCAAATGATGATATTTCAGTCACCCTCAGAGCTGTGCAGGGAGACAGTGTCACTTTGGCTAGGGTTTTTTCTGAAGCACAGTAGTGTTTGCAAGTAGAGTTGCCGGTATTGATGTGTTTTAAGTTGATTGCTTACCATCATAATCAAGCAAACCCTTGTCATGTAGCCTTATCACATAATCCTCATATACTTTTCCAAGTGAAAGGCCTCCTCCTTTTATGAGCAAATGGCCAAAGCATTGGATGTTGTTAAAGACTGATTGATCTAAGAGACAGTGGAAAGAGACAAAGGAAGAAAGCTAAAAGGTCTTTACACCAGGTAAATGATAGTATTTATGATTCAAAAATATTGGTTTTCCTATTCAAATGAAAATGTCTGGAAAACTGTACCTATAGTGGAAAGGAGACAATATCGAATATATGCATGCATTGATACCAAAAAGGAGCAGTTTCTTTAAAGGAAAGGGTTAAACAGTATACCACTGTCACCTGCCCAGAAGTCTAAAGAAGCTCTTTTTGAGTAAAATAGAGAAAATATGGTATGAAGGGATGCAAGCAAGAATATGGCACTTACAATCCAAAAGGGAACTTGTGTATCACCTGGAAGCAGGGACTGACACCATGTACAAAAAGAGCTTTTGCCAAAGCCTGCTCATCATATAGCCATCAGCAGATTAAGACAGAGTTTCTGGAAATGAGTTTTATTAGCTCTGGGAAGCACTCAAAAATCATGAAGCACTTCACTATTACAAATCCAATCAAAATACATCTACAGGATTCTGTCAAACCGAGCTTAAAAAGAGGAGGCATTTCTGCAAAGCAGGGAACAGTCAGGACATTTTATCACAAGTCATCATCCAGTTTTGAAGAATTTGGCAAGCTTGAAAAGAGATCAGCTACAATGTGTCACCTGCAAAAGAGAAAAGGTAAAACAGTGGATAGAGTTAAGCTTTGGCAATGGCTCCATTACAAAGGGTCAAATGCACCAATCAAATCAAGTGATGACTGTGTATCAAAGAACCCTGTTTTTTTTGAAGCAGCACTTCAAATTCTTCTGCAACCAGGGGTCCTACAAGTCAGTCTATAGGTTTATCAAGTACAGGAGTGATTTGGCCTATTGTCAGTCTCTGGGGAAAGATTTTAAGACAAGTATAGGCATGTTCATTATAGACGGGAAAGGGTACCATATCAGTGTATCTTGAGAAAAAAGAGGTATCAAAGAAAATTTCCTTTTTAAATATACAAAGGTGAATAGAGCATAAACAAGTACAACTGCATTTTGTACCCCACAGTCTGAAAATAGATTTAAAGGACACTTGGCATTTAAATCAGTTTCAAGGAGAGGCCTTGTCACTTTGAAGCAACTAGAAAGGACACTTTGAAATTCAAAAATCAAAAAGGTTAAATATATCTTCTTACCAAGTGGCAGAGGCACTCCATAAACTCTTTGATGTATTAGTAAGCAAATGTCACATTTTTAAAGGGACACGAAAGGGTCGGCCTTAAACAGAAAGTCATTGTTCAAATTCATATACACAGTAAAAATGACCAGGCCACAGTTTAAAAACAAAGGAAAACCCTCTCAAAGATGAAATCAAAAGCATTTCGTTTTTTGTTTTCAAGAAAATCAATGATCATGGCCCATTCATTTTTACAAGCTCCAAATCACGAGCAAGACGACCCTCTGCTGTTTACAAGATCAAAGAAGAATTTTTGAGTAAAGATGCACAAAGTTTTCAGGTTTCGAACTGCGTGACGCGCCTGTGACACTGCGCGACGTGCTCAGGTCAATCTTTTACAAAGAAATACACTGTGGCGCGACGCACCTGTAGTGGCGCGCGGCGCACCTGTGCGTGCTGCCAACCTTTGCTCAAAAAATTGACCCGACACCCCTTTTCTTGCGCGGCACTCCTCCCTTCAAACGTGCCGCGCACTCAAAGGCCCTCAAATGTGTCTTAGGAGTTGTTTAGTGATCAAGAAAAGGCCCGGAAATGATCTTCAAGGTTTTCTCTTGTTCCTCTCGCCCAAATACAAAATGCCCAAGGGTGGTTTGCCATTTTCTCCATGAGAAAGAAATGATACCTTTAAATTCAATTTGACATGTAAAAGCACAGGAAGGATGACAGTGAATAGAGGAAAATGTTGGTTAGATAAAACCCCAGTAAGATATCTAAGAGATGTATTAAATACTGTGATGAATCTTATCACTGTTAGGAGTTAAAAGAATAATTCATCAGATTTGAGCAACTTAGAGCTACCCTCCAGGCTAAGACATGACCATGACCTCTGTCAGTATTTATAATGAAGAAGGCACTGCCTAGGAGGATTGACAGGGTTGTTTAAAACTCAAAGTTCTGCTTTGGTTTTGGGCTACTCAAAGCAAACATAGCAAAAGTGGTGGGATCTTATTGATGTCTAAAAAAAGAGCCCAGTAGCTGCCCTCAGAAACAGTGATGAAAGGTAGAGGCATTGCTCAGAAGCAGAAACGCAAAGTTTGGAAAATAAAAACAGTGGGCCTAGTTCTATAATAACAATGATTATTATTAAGTGTTTTCTTGTTTCAAAATGTTTTCCTTAGTATGACAAAGGGGCCAAAACAATTTTTCTTTTTTGATTCCATAAAACAGAAATAGGGTATAAAGCTCTAAATTCTCCATTTTGGGAGCATTATCAAACTTTGAGTGAAGAACAGTGCATACAAGGCCAGTGTTCTGGTATAGGAAGAGCTTTGATTGTTTATAACTCATACAGGCCTTTTGTCAAATACCTCAGAAACTTTTAAATCTCTGTCACCTTGTCATATGAAACAAGTAAATTCTGATCAGGTGTGCATTTGGTTTAACTGTGTTTGTGTTGTTGGATCCACTGGTAAATTGACATCCATAGAAAGATAGAGCAGGGTTTTGAGATTAAAAGGATTGTGGTTTTACCTTGGTCGAAGACACAAGAATATATTGTTGGCCTCAACACATCAAAGGAAAGGTAACTTTACCACAAACACAGAAGCATCACTTTGACTGTCTTGAGTTAACTTGTTGAATGGCATACAAAGGCAAGAAAAGGTATTGTTTGGAAGGAGCAGGGATCTTATACCCAAGGAGGACATCACACACAACAATTGAACCATGGTTGCCTTGATCAAAACAGTGACTGACAGAGAAGGCAGAATTTTGTTTAAGCAGCAAGAACATGATGAACAAGGCCATGATAGTGATGAAGCAAAGGCAACCAAGAGATGATACACAGCAGCATCCTGATGAGAGCGAGAGAATACCAGACATGGATCGCGAAGGGAATTCTCCAAAGCATGTGCTATCTGCCTCTCCTAGGCAAGGGGCCATGACTTCTTCACCAAAGCCAGAATGCTGAACATGAGACAAGGCAGCCCAAGAGAAGTTGAAGAAGGCAAAGGGAAGCGCCCGGCACGAAAAGAGGGGAAAAGCATATCAGCCCTTGATATTTTGGCCTCAGCTTCAGAGCATGTTGCTATGGACCCCTGAGGGTCATGTGTGCCAAATTTGAGCCCTTGTCGACAACTTTTTGTTTTTTGGCATTTTTTGGGTTTTTGGTCGAAAACTCATAATTTCGCCATTTCAGTTTGATGAGTTTTCAAGGGAGGAGGATGATACCGATGGATGCCATAACTCCATGAGCAGGTCTCCAGCGATTTTCAGGGCATTTGGAGATCATTCGCCCCCTCAAATTGGCGAAAAATACCCTCTTTTTGCACATTCTGCCCGCCATATCAGCAGTCTGCTATTTTCTGGGTTTTTGCACACAGGTACAGTTTTGGATGACTTCCAGGCCTCGGATTGAGATGGTTTCAGTTGCGCCGGAAAGTAGACATAGAGAGCTTTCCAGAAAGCCCTCATGAGCCCCATTTCGACATCGGGAAGGCTGCCAATTGCATCCAGCAAGTCAGGGGACCTTTTTCAGGCATAAATATGAAGTATTTTTGTAATTTTTGAACCTCAAAAATCTGCTTTTCCCAAATGTGCGTTAAGCTATTTTTATCCTTGGGAAATGATGTGAAGTCAATATAATTTCCGTTTTTAGCAGTTTTTTAGATATTTTATGGGATATTTTGTGCCTTGGGCTTTGCAAAGCCTCAAGGACAAGTTTAGATATTTTGACTTGGCCAATGGGATAGCTAGTTGCTCCATGAAGTTTTCCTCCCTCAAGCCTATTTATTCCATGGGTTTCATTGTAAATCAGAGGCTGAACTTGAGAGAAGAATTAATACATTGGTCATATGAGCTTTGATGAATACACTTGTGTTATGATTTTTGGACTGCCTCTTGGATGCTTTTGAGGAGTGATGAAGGATTGGTGATGGATTCCATGACATGGTAGAATGGTATAGTTTTTCTTGCTATGTTTTTTGTCTTCTAGTTTTCATTCATAATCCATGCTTCTTGTTGCTATAGATCAGTAGAGATTAGTTTTGAGATATGCCCATGGAGGCACCTCAAAATTCCTGAATCTTCATAGCTTGATGTTTTCTTCTTCCTTTGTTATGCTAAAGAATTCTTAACTGCTCTTTAGTAACCTAAGGATAATTTTTGCTAGTTTTATTTACAAGTTCTATGCATGTTGAGTAGGATGTATGGTGTGCCCTGCCTACATATAAGCTGTCCATAGTTCTGTCCATAAAACTTTCTCTTTGACTGATTTGTTGATCATCTTGTTGAACCAAGGAGGCCTAGTCCCGATCTAGCCCTTTGCCTAAAACTATGAAATCTTGTTTGTCAAAGTGCCCAATGACTTAGAGACTATGTTTAGGCGTTCCGGCATAGTTTATGAGTTGTTAGTTTGTCTTATGTGTTTTTCCCCAAAGTCTGATAGCCATTTCCCGAAGTTAGAGGGTCTTATACCTCTATGTATGGCTGGAATGTTTGATTTCTATGTATTAATTAGCTCATAGTTACATTTAACATGATTAATGGCTTGCTATAAAATGTTTATGTCTGCTATCAACTAGTTACACTTGAAATCCCTTTGTCTTTCACCAACTTGTTGTCCATTTAACCCATTTTGCCCAAAGATCCCTTCTATCGTGAATCAAATCGGCCCTACAGCAGCCTTACATCATCACCTCATAGCTTCCTTGACCTGTTTGACCCCATAGCCCAATTTATCTACATCTTGTTATCCAGTTTATGTATTTGATCAGTTTTATCCCTCACAAACTTAAAAAATCAAAAACTAAAAACATACTTCATAACTAGCCTAATATCAAAACACCATAAGCAAACACACCGATATCTTTTGCATATAATAGAGAGAGCCCTCTCTGAGTCCAGGAAGGCTAGGTCCTTGGGCTCCAAAGCTTGGTTTGATGTTACATCGTCATTTGGCTCACCAATCGGCCAAATCACGGGACCCTAACAACTTTAAAGATGTAGTCTTGTCGAATATACCAAAAACATAGTAGGATTCTTTCATTGTGGACAAAATAAAGTACATGTCTGAGGGAAGTATTCCTCTATGGATGGTTAACAAGTTCATCAATAAATACAAGCAAATGCTTCAATCTATATATTTAATGATCTTTAGTCATCATCTAAAGAGTTCAAGAATCAAATAAATTCCAACCTAAGTTCTAAGTATATGGTAAGCTTGTCATTAGAGGTTCTATTATTGTAAAAAATGACAACTATGGAAGCTGTGGCAAGGTATTGGAGGAGGGACTGTCATTTTGGGGTAGAGCTAGCCTCTTTTAAATGATAGTTTCCAAAATTGAATCCATCTTCAATGTATGTACATTGTCTAGCTTTGATTTTGGTTTCCCTTTCATCCTAGAGATCAAGGAAATACATGCAATGTATTATGACTTTCTTAGCCATTTAAGTTAGCCATTTTTAGTTTGGTCACTTAAAATTTCTCAAATTTAGTATTAATTTAGCAGGTGAACTTTTACAAATTGTAAATGTAAGATCATTAGATGAGGTGATCCTCTAACTCAATGTTGTGTGTATGGCAAAGCTAGAAGATGTTATTGAGAAGAGGAATATCATGATGTCATTGGTTTCAACTAGACACTAATGTAAACCCACTTTGAAACCGCCATGGGGATCTGAAAGGAAACATCTAGTGCTCTTGTGTGTATGAGGGTTCAAAATTAAGGCCCCCTCTTATTTTCATGAAGTTTTCCTAGTACAAATCCATCTTAGAGTCAAGGCCATGAAAATATGAAGTCCAAGTGCTAAATTTATTGTTTATAAATAACCTCTTTAACAAATTGACACAAACGTATAATGATGTCATTTACATTGGAGGTGTATGTCACCTGAATTGTGTTACAACTTTAATCGCTCCCCCACAAAAAGGTATCATGCTCCCTTGTGATGGTGCATCAACCCTAATGGAGAACAATCTCGTGATGTAAAAGGAATTTAAACATGATGTAACTTAAATAGTGTACTACATTCACCCCTTGGCCCACCACTCTTGGCAAATGTGAGGCTATTTCAAGAATTGATGTGGATAATATCATTTTATTTTCTCTTATGTATAGTATTATACATTGACACAATTGTGGTTTTTTAGCAAATAAAATATTTCTATCAAGGGTTAGCTCCTTGTTCATTAGGGTTGAATAGTTTGTGTCATTATGAGTGATTTATTCATTGTCAACTCCTTATGTGGGAGAACACAACAAGCTCCATGTCAACATGAAGAGTAGATATTGTGAGCAATTTTTATCGAGGTTTTTCAAATTATCCAGTTGTTCTACATTTGGTATACATGTTATAAGCGCATTACCCACAAACGCACACCCTCGAGACCAATACCCGGTTCTCTAAAAATCAAATGGTACCAATATTCTTAGTTAGAGGTGAAGGATTCTCTTAAGAGGTTATTTTGTTGGTTTGAGGTGTTGTGTTTTGCCTTAGATACTAAGTGGTTAAGGGCTTCAAGAGTTAAGATTTAAGGGACAAGGGCTTGGGGGGGAAGGGATTTAGGGGTTAAGGGCTTAATAAATAAGGGATTTAGGTGTTAGGGGCTAAGGGGTTAGGTTTTAAGGTGTTTGGGGGTTATGTATTAGGATTTAAGGGTCATGGGTTAAGAGAATAAGGGGTTAGTGCTTAGGGGGTTCATGGATTATAGGTTACAAGTTAATAGCTTAAGGTTTAATGTGTCAAGGGTTCAGTGGATTATGAGGTATGAGTGTAGGGGTTAAGGGAGTATGGCTTCAGGGTTAAGGGATAGGGAATTTAATGGTTATGGGTTAATGACTTATTGGTTGCGATAATGGGGCCCCTGATGCCCTTATCACCACTATGAGGGGTTCCCCTTTCAATTTCTATTGTTACCTTCCCTTTAGGCCCCCTATCCCCTATGATATTAGGTCTTAATCCCCCTTCTCATTCTCTAATGCCTGGATTATAGATCTTAGTAAATCATGCTTGGACATCCCACTTCTACCCATCCATGCTACATGTGTGTCCCCCAGTCCTGTTCAATACACCACAAAATACTCCTCCCACCTTTTCGGTCATATCATTCAACTTATCCTAACATTATGGGTGATTGGTGTTTACGTTGTAAAGTGAGAAGAGAAAAAATATTACTTGTTTTTTCTATTGAGAAGATGTAGAAATTAATTGTCATGATTGGAATGTGCATGCATCAATATAGATTGGCTTGTCTTTCGAGCTTAGACATGAATAATCATTTGGTCATACTCCATCCTATCGATGGAGTCTGATACCACAAAGGTATCGATGGGAAATTTGAGAGATTAGTTTGAAAGCTTGTATGTTGTGGTATTTATCTCCTTCAGAATGTGTCTGAAATATAGCTAGTCCAAAGAGTTGGGGGAATTTATGATATCTTGTAGGATGGGGTGTAGGTAGATGTTTTCTATCATGAATTATTGACCCAATTGATCATGATTTTTGAATCCCCCGTGATCTATAGGGATTTGACTCTTTTGATGGATGCAATTTCCAGAAGGGTACAAAGAGTAGTGGAATCAACTCAGTTGTTGGAGCCTTAACTTTGGGTATGTCTTACTTTCTTGCTATAAGACTGGGAGAGGAAGAGTACCACACCCACTTTGCAGCTAGGTGGGGTAACTTGTGCAACACCATCAAATAAGTCACAAGGGCATCCAAGAGGGAGTGGAGGAATTACCAAAATCCATTATTTTATGGTTTAGGATGCATCTTGTCTTCCAAACACTATTTTTTATCAATTTAATTGTGATCTTTGTTAGAATTTCTCGTGAAAAAAATGTGTTTTTGTTCCAATCCCACAAGATATTGCTGATTAGAATTCATGGGACACCTTTAGAATAATCTTCCATGATGTTGAGTAGCTAAGTTTTGAAATTTTTTTCCAAGCTTAGATAGGGAAACGAGCCTGTCATGTTCAATTTTGCAAGGGTGGTGGTGATGACCTACACTGTTTTGGGACAAGAGATAAATAAGTGTGAAGAAATATCATCATATGACTTGCATAAAGGATAGATGTTAGGGTGATTCGTAAACTATCATGGATATTTCTCATGAAAAAATGTGTTGTTGTTCCAATCCCACCAGATATTGTCAATTAGAATGCATGGGAAACCTTTTTAATAAATCTTCCATGATGTTGTGTAACTATGTTTTGAAATTTTCAACCAATCTTAGATAGAACCATGAGCCTATCATGTTCAATTTTGCAAGGGTGGTACTGGTGATGACTTGCACTGTGTTGGGACAAGAGATAAACAAGTGTGAAGAAATATCATCATATGACTTGCATAAAGGATAGATGTTGGGGTGATTCATAAACTATCATGGATATTTTTCGTAAACAAAATGTGTTGTTGTTCCAATCCCACCAGATATTGTTGATTAGAATGCATGGGAAATTTTTTTAATAAATCTTCCATGATATTGTGTAACTAAGTTTTGAAATTTTCTTCCAAGCTTAGATAGGACCACCAGCCTATCATGTTAAAATTTTCAAGGGTGGTGGTGATGACCTGCATCATGTTGGGACAAGAGATAAATAAGGGGTGATTCGTAAAATATCATGGATATTTATCGTGAAAAAAATGTGTTTTTGTTCCAATCCCACTAGATATTGTTGATTAGAATGCATGGGAAACCTTTATAATAATATTCCATCATGTTGTGTAACTAAGTTTTGAAATTTTCTTCCAAGCTTCGATAGGACCACGAGCCTATCATGTTCAATTTTGCAAGGGCGGTGGTGATGACCTGCACTGTGTTTGGACAACTAGAGATAAATAAGTGTGAAGAAATATCATCATATAACTTGCATAAAGGATAGATGTTGGGGTGATTCATATACTATCATGGATATTCCACTAGATAGTTCATCATAACAGACCAGATAAAACTATATTTAAAAATGAATGAATAAGAGTTTGTGACAGGAAGTGTCAGTGAGTTTCGGATGTGCTAAGGAGGGAGTGACCAATAACCCAAGATTCTCCCCCAACTTGTCAAACTTCCCCTTTGTTAGGAGCTTTGTCAAACTATTAACCATATGCAACTTTGTTAGAATGTGGTCCAACACTACCAACTCCCTAATGAACTTGGAATCTTAGGAAATTGTATTGAATATCAATGAGCTTGAAATGGTCATGACACATTCGATTTTCATAGAGCTTGATGTAACCTTGATTCTCACAAGAGACAATATTGGGCTTCAACAACTGATTGGTTTACTCTACAATCAAGTTGCAAATCTAGATAGCTTCATAATAAGTATATGAAACTTCCATATACTTTTCTTCAGTGGAACTGAGTGCAATTGTTGCTTCCTGCTTGTTGATTTGATGAAAATGATTTATAAAATGATAATAATGATGTTTAAAATGAGCCTTATGATGGTCTAATTATACACATTGATTGTTCACGAGGTGTAGGGGTATGTTTATAACATCACTGCCCTCGAAAGCTTTGTCTTGAAAGCACAGTAATTAGAATTTTCTTTAGTTAAGCACATTTTTGTGGTGGAATGAAGTTTATCAGATATCTATTTATACTTTGTAGAGGTTTGACTTTGTTTGTCATTTGAGTGTTGGTGAGGTTTCTTTGTATTTTTTGCATCATAGTCTAAAGTCTTTTGACCTGGTTGTTTAACATGAAAGCTTTATGCTTATTGGCAATATATTTGAAATACCTGCATGATCAAGAAACTGTTGTGGTTAATTAAATTACTAATTAGTTACTACAGAAAGAGGATGATGCTGAGAGGGCTTGCCTGGGTGACTCTGGGAGCAACCCGGAGGTGGTCAGACAAAGCTCTTCTAAGTTACAAATCTGAAGAGAAAAAATGGGTGATATATATGTGGTTGCTCAACCTGGGTTATATGGAAAATCTTGGCAGAGAGTGTTTACCTTTCCGTGTCTTCACGAAAGTAGGTTTTCTGGTCACAGAATAAGATCACTACATGTAGGTGATGGTTCTGTAGTAAGTTCTCAGCCTCATCTTCAGAATGGCTAATAGAGAGGATCAGGTTTGAATATAGGATATAATTTGATGAATTTGGAGATTTAGAGTTAAAGAAAAAATTGTGTTGATGTTTGGATGGGTGCTAATTTGTAGGGTTTTCCATTTTTATAATTTTTTTTGTTGTGCTTTCTACCATGCTACCTAGTTACTTTCCTGTTGCCGTAGCATTTTAACATTTTCGATGTTTCTCTCTCTATTGTTTCTTGCCCCATTTGAAATGTCATCCTTATTTGGTAGGTGTTTTCTTCAATATAGTGTGAATATTTTTCCATCACACAGCTTCTGTGGCGTTTGTCTACGCAAATAGCTTGTAAGGCCCATTCATCAGGGTATTTGATGAAATAAAATGATAATCGATGATCACCAACTAATGGTACCTGCAAATATTTACTTTAACAATTCTACAGTTTTCTTGTGCCAACAATTATACAACATTTTAACCTCATGAACTACTCTCCTCTGTTCTCTTAGCTAATGCTATAAGCACTTATTGCTGTTGTCAAAGCTTTTTCTCTCTAGTCCCATTGAGCTATTTCAGTTATTTGTGGACATTGGTCTATTTTCATTTCATTTCTTCAATTTTTCTGACTGTTATGCATTACCTTTGGCCAGTGCCTTATTTATTACCTATGATTTTTCTACATAAGCATTCCATCCAGCTAGAGCAGCAGGGGTAGCAGGAGCCACTTAGTCCAACCAAAGGCCGCCAGGGGCAGCGTAGAGGCAGCAGGAGCCACGCAGGGCTGACGCAGGCCCAGTCAGGGCATCACAGGGGCAGTGTAAGCCCTTCAGGTGTGACCTAGGCCCTTACTGAGCAGCTTAGAGGCCGAAACATGCCATTCAGGCTGACGTAGAGGGATTCAGAGTAGCATATTACTGCCATTTTTATTTCTCTATTGGGTGAACCAATTTTGGTGCCCAAGATTGTTGTACTTATATTATGCACAATAATGAAAATCCTCCAGATCTAGCTGCACTGGTTTTCCCGCATTGGGTTTTTTTCGGGGACAGTTGTCCAGAAAATCCGTGTGTCACTTTATCTATGAGCATGTTATTCAATATTTGATCTGTATGTGTAGGTTGCTAGTTTTATTTACTATTTACTTCTCTAAGATATTTAATATTTCAGAAATTAACTTGTAACTTATCTCAAGTAGGAGAAGTAAATCAAGATACTGCAATAGGGTTTATTAGATTAAGAGATTTTCACATTCCCTAGTTCTAGCCCCATTAGGTCACCTTGACAATAATTTCCTAAGAATATAGCTAGAGGAAAACTTCTATATCCTAGAGGCAGCTGCGTTGTTGGGTGCCCTCACTCTCCTCAGAACTTGGGCCAATTCTGACAGTGGAATCTCTGGATACCTCAAGCCCTAGCTCTAGGATCAAGTTTTTCCTAGGTGTTCCCAAGGATGGAACCTAGTAGGATCAATTTGACCTATCGAAGTAAAAACTCTTGTTTGATCCTTTCCCTCACCTTGTCCAGGATAGGAACAACATTGGTTTCTAAATTCCATCCCCGACCCTGGGCTGGGTCCACTTGGCCCCGTGTGGTCCCATTTGGTGTCAAAGGCCTTTCATCAAGGACCATTTGGGAATTCAAGTTCCCAAAGGATTTTAGGGATTGAGAACTTCCTTCATAAGTCTTTTTCTTCTCCCTCAACCCTTCAATCCCCCTCCTCTCTCACTAGAAGATAAATTCCCTTTCTTAAAAGGAAAGCAAGTCCCACTCTTTATTTTATCTTAGGGAAATGGTTTCGAGGGTCACTTCCCACCTATTCATTGACCTATACTCTACAAGTGACTTCCTAAACTACCGGGACTCCACCCATCGATGAAAGTCCGTGAAGAGCAAGGAGCCTTAGCTGTGGTGACAATGGGCTAAGCCTCCATCGCTTCCCTTGTCCTAGCAGTTGCCCTCTTAGGAACCCCTTTTAGGTCCACTACTAGTTTGAGTGGTAACAAGTTGTTCACAATTCCATTTGTGAACAACTCTTTGGTATGCCCACTTTTTCCATACTACAGCTCCAAGATGAGAAGTCCAGGGCTATGGAGGTTGCCCTTCTTCTCACTGAATCAATCCTCTACAATATAGTGAACTAGGGCTAGTTGGTTGGCCCACTTGAATGTTACTTTAGTCCTTCAAAGTCTGCACATCCTTAGGCCCTATACACCTGCCCTTCTACCAATTTTGTTGTCCTTCACTAGAACAAGAGTCAGGGCTCTTCTTTGATAGTAACCTAACAACCCTCCAACTATACTTGGCCTACCATCAATCTGCCCAACCACAGTCAATTCTTTTTACTGATCTAGGGCCCACAATATTGTCTTCATCTAGGGCTCTTCAAATCTGCCACCTAACAATGGTTTGAGTCCTCTCAAGATCATTGTTCTTGTGTATCGACAATTTGATCTAATTTGTTGTCCAATCTATGAACAAATATGAAATACTCCTCTTATCATACTTCTAACAATCTATAGATGACTGAACTAGGGTCACGAATCAGCCACTAATAGTCCATTTACTAATTTTTCATAGGTTTCTTCAGATATTTGTCTAAAACTCTATGGAAAATCCACCAAAATCAACTCCTCTGCATGTCAATCCATTCTTCATATGGCACATTTCTTCTACATGCTCAATCGTCTACTCAGGTTCCACCCTCCTTTGGATCTGTTGTCTCCACACATACTGAATTTGCAAACCATCTTCCAGATCTACGGTCTTTATTGCATTATAAATAAACCTCACTCTAAGGGTCACAACCCGTCTTCTTCTACGCAAATTTGTCACAGTCTTAAGGGCATACCTTATGAACTAAACATGCTAGGAAACTATCCTAACTATGGCATTATAACTATGTACTTCTAATTGTTGTATAACAAACCCTATTCACACATAGAAAAAACACGACTTTTGCCTCCATAAGAGACTCGACCTAGCTCATATGGATCCATAGATTCTGGGAATTTCTTTGACTGAATCTTGACATGAACTTCAGATCTCAATGTCGACCCTCAAATTAGGGTTAACTCAATCAATATTACACCTGCGTCGACTTCTATTATGGCTCTAAATTACAGTGCAAGCCCTCCTCCATTTATGTTGGTCTTTATCATAGACCTTGCGGCCTACTAACCACCACAAGGCAAGATGGTATCAACCCTCTCTTCTATTTCATGTAGAAAATCTAACCAACAGAATTCAATCTGATCTTGTAATGTACTAGAACAAGATACTAAATCCTTCCTACAATTTGTGGAAACAAAACACGATCGCACAATCACATATAAGTAAGAGAAACAAGTTATCAAATGCACAACACAAGATGTATCTGGGGAAGCAACTGCTCAAAACCCTCTATCTCTATTTTGTATTAAGTCAAGGAATCATGAAACAATACAATGCTTAATCTCTCTTCAGATTCTCTAGCACTCTGCCAATTGTCTCCTTCTAATATAGGAAAAATCAGTCTAATACTTAGCCAATTATCAACCTTCCTTCAGCCTGCCTTGCTCACACAATTCCTATGGAATTATCTCCAAATTAATTAGGAAAATTAACCTTCCTTGATTGCGCAATCCATCATGGCATCCCAATGACTTTATAATTGCACATGGGAAATTTTCTATAAATACAACTGATAGTTATGTTCCTTTGAACTGTGTTACAATAAGGATGAAGGGTCTTTTTATTATTTAAAAATAAGAAAAAACCTTAAACAACCAAAACCCTAACCCAAGGAGATGTAACACCAAGATTTTATGGGCCCCGTTGGGGTTAGTTGGGCAGCCAACTTCCCGGGGTCGTAACTTGCTCATATTATCTTCGTTTGACGCACATGATACCTCGTTAGAAATATCACTCTGAGGACTACAACTGCTAATGTTTTCTATGAAATCATAAAACCTTTCATGCCCAAAAAATGTCGTTTGGGACCTCAAAACGGCTCCGGAAGTTCAGGACCCAAAAAACTGACAAAAATAGTAAATTGTGCTATAATTAAGGAAACTAAAAAAACTAAAAGAGACAATGGAGAGGGCCCAAGTGGAATAGGCGGGTGGCCACCAATATCCACCTCGAACACCTTAAATCAAATTTCTTGAGCCAACTCAATCATCATGACTTAGTTAACTGACACAAGTTGTTATGAGATGAAATAACAATTTATTGTCCAATTTATTTAAGGGAAAAATAAATTAGACACTTCACATTCTTCACTCCTGGTACATCAAAATTCCTCACCAGTGTGGGTGCATTTTTTTTTGTCCTTTCTAGTTGCCAATTTCACTATTTCTTGTTGCAAATTTCAACACTCCCTCTCAACAAGAAAGGAATTCAATCTATCCCCATCTGGTACCTTTGGAATGTTCTGCATGCTACACTTCTCTAGTGTTGTTTTCACCTGCAAATCCTGAAACTAAATAGCCTCCGAACAACTGAATCAGTATAATGCATCTATCATCAGAGTCTTCTGACTGCTGCTAGCTACTGCACCTGTCTAGTACTGGATTCTCTATGCTGCTGATGACCTGCATCCGTGCCCTTTGAACTGTTGCTAAATCTGATTTGTGTTCCAATATTTGACATCTGTCACTCTGATTTTTGTCTTGGTGACATCTGACTACATCAATCTAACTGATCCTTCCTACTATTTTTGTACTGTGGGCTCCTCGTAGCCAGGTTCGATCCATGAGACACGCCATCTCAATGGACCTTGCCCAAATTTCTTATTTTGGGATTATGTCTACACATCACCCCACCATACACCTCGAGGTATGGCTGCTCCCTCTTCCCATCTGGCTCAAAATTCCCCCCTCATGGAGGTCTTTGCTTGAGTGGATGCTTCCACTCGGTCTCCTCTCTGCTTCTCATGAGGATGCATGTTGAGAGGTAATTTATGCTCCCTCTAAACCACAAAGTCTCTAACTTCTACCTTTCTCCTAAAACCTTTGCATGCAACTGGTACCTCAAGTACATATAGGTTCTTAACTCGCACATAGTGTAATTGTCCTGACGTTACAAAAATTTTCTAAAAAAGACTTGATTTTAAATCGATGATATCTCCCTCATCCGAGCTCCGATTCAACCGATTTTTTTTTCCATTTGGGTAGATTTTCGCAAGGAATCCAAATATTATATTTGTTTTTGAAAATTTTACACCAATATATTCAGATATTCTCTGCAAACTCACCACCCAAAAAATTCCTTCTCTGATACCATGTAGAAAATCTAACCAATGATATTCAATTTGATCTTGTAATCTACTAAAACAAGATATTGAATCCTTCCTACAATTTGCTGAAACAAAACATGATCGCACAATCACATATAAGTAAGAGAAATAAATTATCAATCGCACAACAACATGATGTATTTGGGGAAAGAAACTGCTCAAAACCCCTCTATCTCTATTGTGTATTAAGTCAAGGAATCATAAAACAATACATTAATGCTTAATCTCTCATGATATTCTCCAGCATTATGTCAATTGTATCCCATTGATCTAGGCAAACTCAGTCTAGTACTTAGCCAATTCTCATCCTTACTTTAGCCTACCTTGCTCATGCAATTCCTGAGGAATTAACTCCTTATTAATTAGGAAAATCAGTCTTCCTTGATTGCACAATCCATCATGGCATCCCAATGACTTTATAATTGCACATGGGAAATTTTCTCTGAATACAACTGATAGTTATGTTCCCTTTAACCTCTGTCTCAGCTAGGTATTCCTCGAAACTGACATGCATGCAACTATTAATAGCGAATTTTCAGTTATATGATTGATCACTCATTGTGAATTAAATCTAATTTAATTCACTAGACCTCTCACTAGCTCATCACTCAATTAGAACTAGTTAAACTAATTTTAACTCATTTAATTGAGTTAATTACACTTGCACCCCACTAATGCATCAACTTCAACTGGACCCCAAAAATATTAGAATCCCTCTAGATGCCTCATCTTAGACCCTCAAGTACTTGAATTTCTTGAGCTAACTTGGTCATCATGACTTAATTAACTGACACAAGTTGTTATGAGATGAAATTACAATTTATTGTCCAATTTATTTAAGGGAAAAATAAATTAGATGCCCCACATTCCTCACTCCTGGTGCATCAAAATTCCTCACCAGTATGGGTGCATTTTTTTTTTGTCCTTTCTGGTTTCAAATCTCACCATTTCTTGTTGCAAATTTCAACATTTCATAATTTGATGCGGCCTTCACACAAAGACACCATTGAAATAACATGCCCAGATTCTCATGAGAAACCTCTCTTGAGCTCAATCTACCAGAAGAGAACCAACAATATGCCATCCTACTTCCTAGCACAAACCGATCATTAAGGTATGCAACATTCTTTTGAACCCTCACATGATGATCTTGCTCTTGGAGGATGATCATGACCTCCCTTTAGAAACCCTTACCTGGCCCTCATACTCGACATACTTTAGGACTACATCTCTCTTCACCCCTTTGATGTTCCAGATAGTGGGAATACATGTCAAACATGCTAAGATTTTCCAAGTGATAAGGCATGCCAAGATGTGCAAAGGTGTGTCAATGCGTGTCAGGGACTGTCAAGACAAAAAAGGGAGAAAAAAGTTAATCTACAAGGAAATGAACACATGAGAGGTTTAATAATTCATCAATGTACCTTTTCCAAGACGGGCATGCCAGGAACACCAACACTAGGGGGCAATAGGTGCCAAGTGCAAAGTCTTAGTGCATTCTAAGTGCCAAGTATTCCTTTGTTGCTTCTCATCTGCTTTCCAACAATTGATCATCACAAAGAAATTTAATATTAAATCATGCCAAATTATACCAAGGCATCTCAATGTATTCCAATCATGCTAATACTTTCCAAGCTCCAACACATGCCAAGCACCAATATGTGTCAGGGACTAGTGTTATGCATGTTATGAAGTGGAAGGGAATGTTGAAGAGTGCTAAGGTGTGCTAGAGAGTGATAATGCATGTTGATGAGTGTTAAGGATTACTAGGAAAAAACATTAAGGGAGAAATAGGTAAAAATTCATGGAATTTAATGAATATGAGGAACTTGTGCCAGAGACTAGTGTTAATGAGTGTTAGTTGTCATGCCAAGGAGGGAGTGACAAGGTATCCTAAGAATTGGTAAGACATGCTAGGGAATATCAAGGCATGTCAATAATTCCCAAAGTGTGCTTGGGAGTTCCAAAGTGTGCTAATTATATCATGTGAAAATTAATAGTGCCAAGATATGTCAATACATGCTAGGTGCTAAGGATGTGGCACAAGGTGCCAGGGTATGTCAATATGTGTCAAGGAAACAAAAGGAAGAACCAATAAGAGGGTTAATAAGTCAAGACTTTATCTTTTTGAAAAGGGGCATGCTAGGCACACTAATAATAGGTCCCAATACATGCCAAGTGGCATTGTGTGCCAAGTGCTAATGTATGTCAATGCATTCAACCAAGGTGTTCCAGGGCATGCTAGAAACTATATGCAGCATGCCAACACATGCTAGGAGAGTTCCATGTTGTGCTAGCACAGGCCACCATGTGCTTGGGCGTTGGTGTCATCACAAGATGTTCTAGGTACAATGATGTTCCAAGACATGTGGGGTGCTAAGAAATGTTAGTGTGTGCCAAAGCATTAATTTAAGGTGTGCCCAGATTGTTGAGTTTTTTTAGGTCTTTATCATTAATAGAATTGTCAAAGCTTGATTATGTATTAAATAATATATTTCCTACACACAATAGTGGAACTTTATCTAAAGGGAATTTGCTAGATAATAAAATTAATCTGAATCGTGTGTTGACTCATAGGAAATCTCTATTCGACTAGTCATTACTTGAGGGAAATGATACACACTAATTACTTCTAAAAAAATTGATTGACCCTAACCACTATGGCCTTGGACATATTATATAAAATACTCCACAATAATGGTATTAAATCGTTATATTTTGACAAAAAAAATAATAACAGGAACATAGTGTCATCAAAAACTCATTGGAATGATCAATGATGACGGGCATTTTTTGATCGTCACCAAGAGTAACAAAAAGAGCATTGGTGAGGGTCATTAAAAGTGCGTAACTAGAAGTGTCACCAAAGAGAGAATTAGTGATGGGCCTTTAACAACCCTCACCAAAAGTGTCATTGAAATGTCTTTGGTGACGGACCATAAAGGACCATCACTATATACACTTACAGTGACAGTATTTTAATGATCAATGATGACGGACAGTTTTTGACTGTCACCAATAGTAACAAAAAGAGAATTGGTGAGGGTCATTAAAAGTTCGTCACTAGAAGTGTCACCAAAGAGAGAATTAGTGATGGGCTTTTAACAACCCTCACCAAAAGTGTCATTGAAAATGTCTTTGGTGATGGACCATAAAGGACCATCACTATATACACTTACAGTGACGGTTTTTTAAGGACCGTCACCATATGTGACATTGGTGACGGACCTTAAAGGTCTGTCGCAAGCATGACCCTCACCAATGTGTTTTTTTCTTGTAGTGGGGGTTCCAGGTCTTTCACCATTTAGGCATCAAAGACGAAACATTGCCACCATTATTGGTTTGTCATTTATTGGGGAATCCTTAGTTGGGAACCCTAGTCGGTCTCCCAACACCACAATGCACACCACTCCCCCCACGACCCCTAGGGGGTAGAGGAGTGCGTCCCATTCGGGAAGCGAGCTTAATACACAATAGCATACATGGCAAACCAACCCTCTTCCTAACCAGAAATTTTTGTTTTCGCATATTCTAATGGTGTCAATCTCCCAGTCACCTTTCTTAGCTTCGTTGATTCTACCTGATTTAACCAAGCTGACGAATGACCCCATCGCACACAACCCTACATGGCCTCCCATGCCCATGAAGCCCCCTTCAAATATTCCAAAGTGCAAAGGAAAGCAAGCAGAAGATCATGTCATGACCTTCCACCCGTGGTGCTCATCAAACAATATCATTGATGACACTATTCGATTGAGACAATTTCAATGCACTCTGATAGGAGTAGCTGCGAAATGGTACGTGGAGCAACCCTCAGCTTCACATGGAACCTTTGGCACCCTCGCCACCATGTTCCTAACATATTTTCAGTTACCCATTCACCATGATTCTGGAATGGAATCACTGACACATTTCAGACAAACCCCCGTCATCCATATCTCAAACCATCTCCATTAATGGGGGCGGCGTCGTAGTTTACATAAAGAAAAACTCGATGATTGGGTCCTTTCAGATATTTTCCTGAAAACTCTTGTTAGTCATCAGTATTTTTCACTATTTGTAGATGACTATAGATTGGTTCTAGATTTCTAAAAACAACATTCCTTGAATATTGTGAGTTTTAACAATATCATTTCCTTCATTATACCTTTTCAAACATTTTTCACTATTCTATTAATTTTCCATTTCATGATCACCTTATAACTCCTAAAAGACTCCTTATGGGCTGATACCTCTCATTTTTAGCCTCCTTCTCTGCCTATGACCTCATTATTCTATTTTTCCCTTGCCCATAAGTCCATTTTCCATCTAGGTTTTCTTATAGCCAACTCATTCCCATGTTCCCCAAGTTCCTCAAGAATTGATGGTCTTAAGACTATCTCTGTAGGCTCTTTAGATAAATCAAGTACATTGGATTTTGGATCTTTATTACACCACTTTGACAATACTCTGTTTTACACTTGAAGCCTCCAAGTCAAATTTCACTCAAGGTTAAGTCAAAGAACCTTCCCACTAGGTCAATTAGGGTTTCACATGTTTTGAAGGTCATCATTGTTGAGGTTTTCAAGAAGAAACAGTGAAGGAGGCATCCTGAAACATCATCCTTGATCCTAGTTGGAAAATAATCACCTAAACTAGGTGGGGCCCACAGAAGTTATTTTTAGGTGTATGTCTATTTTTAGACATGGTGAGAATATTCTATATGTAGCAGGAGGCTATTTGTAGATGGTTGGTCAAATGTGAAAAACAGATGAAATTCTAGATGAATATTCTATATGTGGAAAATTGAGGCTATTTGACACTCGTTCTCTAGCAATGTGGATAATCTGGAAAGATTTTTAATAAATCATCACCACATGAGTTTAAAAACCAAAATAGATGAAATTCTATTTTTAGAAGATTGGTTGAAGTCTATTTTTAGATCGTCAAACTAAAAATAGATGCACGTCGATTATTATTAGCTCTTAATAATAATCAAACTCTAAACAACAACTTATTCTCTTGGAGCACTTAATTTCAGTATACAGATTTGGAAAATTAGTGGGCTGAAGGAATTACACAATTCCTAAGGGTTTACTAGAGTTCATGCATGGAGGACTCAGTTAGAACTGAAGTGGAAAAGTTATGACAGAGTTGGAAGAGTAGTTCATGGAGTTGTACTCAGTTTAACTCAGTTAGACTCAGTTGAGCTAGTTGTATCTAATCTAACTGAATGATACACTAGTGAGAGTGGAGTGAATTAATTAGTTAATTAATTCAAAAATAATAACTCATCAATAAACTGAAAAATACAGCAGTTAACTACAGTGCATGTCATATCCAGTGGAGACCTAGTGCAGAGATAGGTGAAAGGGTGAGATAGACTATTTGTTGTGACCATAGTGATGCATGAATTGCATCTAAATATACATTGGAGTTTCCAATGATAATAACGCAGTCAAGGAGAGTGGTATTGCACAGAATTGGTCTTTGTAATCAGCTTGGATTGCGCAGTGGAGGTAGGCTAGCAGGAGGGCAGAGATTGTTGCATGGATTTGCAGATTTCTTCTATGTTAGTGTGTGACGATTGATTGTACTGAGAGCTTGATGTACTAAGCTTTGTATGAGATTGTTACATGATCTCCATGATATACATAATATGATAGTTGGGGTTTTCAGCTTCAGGCTTTCCCGATAAACAATTGTGCTATGTGCAATGGTTTTTATTGCTTCATGTGTTTTGCAATTGTTGATTAAATTTCCGCAAGAATTATAGTGGAAGGATTCTGTATTTTGCAAGAAGATAAATATTCTGAGATCAAGAGAGTTCGGATATATACATGTATATTGTATATAATTTCTACATGGTATCAGAGCAGTGTTAATTACTGGAGATTGCAATTGTGAAGCGGTGTTGAGTTTTGTGCTGGTCGAAAAATTTGAATTTGTTGCAGGAGTTTCTTGGTGCGATAGTTGAGTATACATTGAAATGTATTTCAATGGATTACGGTTGGAGTATGCACTCAAGGGAAACTCTAACTACATAGCCTAGAAGGACAATATGGAGGTGGTGCTTGAAGATAATGGCTTGAAGGAATTCATCGAGAGAGATGTTCCTAAGCCCACTTCGGCGGATGCTGCAGTACTTGACGCATGGCAAAAGAAAGTAGCAAGGGCGAGGAGGATTCTATTGGAAGGTGTGAGAGACCATGTTGTCTCAAGCCTTCATGGGAAATCTACTCCATATGCTATGTGGAAGGCTTTGACATATTTTTTCCAAAGCAGAAGTGACCAGAGGAAGTTGGCGCTTAAAGACAGGCTCAGAAAAATAAAAATGGAGAATAACGACACTATTTCGATATACTTGACAAATTTTGTCCAATGCAAGGATGAGATTGGGAGTGTAGGATTTATTTTTGATGATGATGACATGGTGAGGTTGGTTCTCCTTGGGATTCTGAAGAGTTGGCATAGCTACAAAAACTCTATCAATGGACAGGTGAAACTACCAGGTTGGGAGCGACTTTGGTCAGATCTTGTGCAGGAGGAGATAAGGCAAAGTACCAGGGATGGCTCTTCATCAAAGCATGAAGAGGAATGTGCTTTTGTTTCCAAGGAAAAGAAGAAGAATGGGAAGAAATTCCATTTTGTATCTAAGGCCGGTGAAGATAGCAAAGAGCATGACATGTCCAAAGTGAAGTGTTTTCACTGTTATGAGTTTGGACATATTGCCACAAATTGTCCACATAAGAAGAAGAACAAGATGGTTGCTGGAGCTGCATTTGGTGAGGCTCTTTCCTCGCAATTTGAGCTTGACTTCTCATTGATCGCATGCATGGTGTCTAGTGCAGTGGGATCGGGGTGGTACTTTGATAATGGTGCTTCCTTTCACATGACGGGAGATGTGAACCTTTTCAGTGACTTGGTGGAGAAAGATCTCCATTTGCATGTTGAGTTGGGAAACAATGGATGATACAGTGAGACCGACATTGGTACCATTACCTTTTAGAGGGTGTCAAGTAAAATCATTCTTTTACAAGATGTTGTGCATGTTCCAGGTTTAAAGAAGAATTTAATCTCAGTCGCAATGTTAGAGGATAAAGGCTATGATGTTGGCTTTAGTGAAGGAAAAATTTTCCATCGGCACAAAGCAACAAGGCAAGTCAAGAAGGTTGGGATTCGAGCTAAGAATATCTACAAACTTGAAGTAGATGGGATTTCTATGGAGCTTTCTATTGTTGGGAAGTGTGAGAAATCCATGCAATTGAAGCTTGAGAGGGATCATGATTTCCATGCAAGTAAGAGTGAACCTCGGGATGTCGAGCAACCACAAGATGAGGATCATGGAGTGGGTGAAACCACTCATGCAGAGAAATTTCATGCCAGATGGGCAGAGGGAGTGCATGCAGCTATACCACCAAGTAAGAGGTGGGGTGACATGCATGGGTAATCCCAAGAGGAGATTTCTGGGCAGGATTCGTGGAGATGGTGTGGATCTCATGAATTGAACCTAGCTACGAGGCACCCACAGAGCAGCAGTAGCATGATCATTTGGATTGATGTAGACAGATCAAAGTGACAGTGTCGGATACTAGAGCATGGTTCAGAGTTAACAGCAAGTGCAGAGTGCATGGGTGCAGAGTTCAACAACAAAGTGGTTCCTAAAGACATGTGTAGTAGCTAAATCAAAGACTTTGATGATAGATGCATTAGACTGATTGAGTTGTTTGGATCCTTTAAGTTTCGGAAGTGTTGCAGCAAGAGTTGCAGGGCGAATGCATGGAGTTGCATGTCGCATGAAAATAAATTCCTTTCTTGTTGAGAGGGAGTGTTGAATTTTGCAACAAGAAATAGTGAAAGAGGCATCCTGAAACATCATCCTTGATCCTAGTTGGAAAATAATCACCTAAACTAGGTGGGGCCCACACAGGCTATTTTTAGATGTATGTCTATTTTTAGACACGGTGAGCATATTCTATATGTAGAAGGAGGCTATTTGTAGATGGTTGGTCAACTGTGAAAAATAGATGAAATTCTGTTTTTAGAATATTGGGCGAAGTCTATTTTTATATCGTCGATCTAAAAATAGATGCATGTCAATTATTATTAGCTCTTAATAATAATCAAACTCTAAACAACAACTTATTCTCTTGGAGCACTTAATTTCAGTATATAGATTTGGAAAATCAGTGGGCTGAAGGAATTACGCAATTCCTAAGGGTTTACTGGAGTTCATGCATGGAGGAATTAGTTAGAACTGAAGTGGCAAAGTTATGACAGAGTTCGAAGAGTAGTTCATGGAGTTGTATTTAGTTTAACTCAGTTAGACTCAGTTGAGCTAGTTGTATCTAATATAACTAAATGATACTCTAGTCAGAGTGGAGTGAATTATTTAGTTAATTAATTCACAAATAATAACTCATTAATCAACTGAAAAATACAATAGTTAACTATAGTGCATGTCAGATCCAGTGGAGACCCAGTGCAGAGATGGGTGAAAGGGTGAGATAGACTATCTGTTGTGACCATAGTGATGCATGAATTGCATCTACATATACATTGGAGTTGCAAATGATAATAACGTAGTCAAGGAGAGTGGTATTGCATCAAATTGGTCTTTGTAATCAGCGTGGATTACGCAGTGGAGGCAGGCTAGCAGGAGGGCAGAGATTGGTGCATGGATTTATAGATTTCTTCTATGTTAGTATGTGACGATTGATTGTATTGAGAGCTTGATGTACTAAGTGCTGTATGAGATTGTTACATGATCTCCATGATATACATAATATGATAGTTGGGGTTTTCAACTTCAGGCTTTCCCGTTAAACAAATGTGTTATGTGCGATTGTTTTTATTGCTTCATGTGTTTTGAAATTGTTGATTAAATTTCCGCAAGAATTATAGTAGAAGGATTATGTATTTTGCAAGAAGTTAAATATTGTGAGATCCGAAGAGTCCGGATATGTACATGCATATTGTATATAATTTCTACAATCATTGGTTTTCCAAACACTGCTTTTCCTTTGCTATAAGATGGCTCAAATGTAATAGAAGGTCAGCACATGGTTATTCAAGAAAAACCTAAAAGGTTTCCAAAGAAGACTGCCCTTCAGTTCAAAGTCTACACGTGAGGAAAATGGACAAGCTTTGGCACTTTTGCAGGAGAGTTGAAGTTTTCCATCAGCAGAAGGTATTGATAAGGTAGATTTTTTACTCCTGAGTAAAGACAACTTACAACAGAAGAAAGGGAGACAATTTGATTTTGAGGAGAACTAGGGTTTTGAGCTTAAAGGTCCAAGTAGAGTGCCAAGCAGTGATCAATTGTAGAATGACCATGGAGGAGGTGCACCAAACCAAACATGAATAAATTATGTCAAAGGATTGATGAAATAGGGAAAAGGTGAGGTGAACTAGACATAAATGAATGAACTTGAAAGGGCTATAGAGAACTTAGAAGACAACACTGATGATTGTCTACAGCACTCCAAACGCCTAGGGTTTTGGAAAAATAGTTGTAGAAGCTGAGATGATGAGTGGAACTCCATGGTAAAATCAAAAGGGATTTTGAAGATGTCACTGTTTGATCAAATCCCAGATTTGTCAAAAATGAGCTTGCCATGACTAAATGAGAAAAAGAGATGAGTTGAGTTTCAAGGTGGGAACAAAGGGGTTTTAAATATTTTTCTTTGTGTTTGAGTCCAAAAAATGTCAAAATCAATTTTTCATGCCTCCGTGACCAAAGGAAAGGTCAAATTCGTAACTTTAGTCACCTTTATGCAAACAGTGTAAAAGGTCAGTGAGAAAAGGTGAAAAGGTTAAGTTGAGTTTCATGGTGGAAATTACACAAGAATATAAAGAAGTTGCTATGTGGCAGGGTCACAAAGGATGTCAAAAGTTAAGTCATTATGCCTCAAGAAGCAAAGGGGAAATTCAAGTAGATATTTTCACTCGTCGGCAAGGCAAAAGTCAAAGAATATCAGTGAAAAGGACTTAAAACATTAGGAAGTGAGTTTTAAAAGGTTTAAATAAAATTCGTACACCCATAAAAGCTCATCTTACATTTCAAAATCCTCATTTTTGCTTTTCACAAGATCAATAACGCTCAGGAGAAGGAAATTTGTGAGTTTTACAAGTGAAATTGGGCAAATTAGACTAGCGTTCCGCGCTTTACTTGGCGTTGTGTGCCTCGAATCGGGCATTGTGCCCTTGGAAAGTTTTCCCCATATATTTTCATGGTCGTTGTGAGCCTGGGAGGTGGCTTTGCGCACCTGGCAGAGCGCTGCGCTCTTTCCTGACACCCACAGTAAATCTTCTCGTGGCGCTGCGTGCCTAGGGCTGGCGTTGTGCCCTTGGCCAGGAGGGCTTCCTACACCCTGAAAACACTCAAATCAACTCAAACTTCTTTCAAGCTTCCTCCAAGGTCCTCCAAGGAAATTATTAATGGTAAGTGGATGCCCTAACCCAATTTTCAAGCTTTTTGATGATTTGTGGTTGAAAGAAGGAAACCCTAAGAAGAAACCCTAGGCTACAAAGCTTGAAATCACTGTCTAACCTCATTTCATCTGCCCATAAAGAGTATAATTCAAGACAGGGGTGATTTAGGGTACTATGAAGGTTTTCATTCATCTAGGTTGGTCATAACACTCATTCATTCACCCCCTACATTGCAAAGGATGCCATTCCATTACCCTCTTTCATCTCAAATTCACATTTATTCCTAGTTGGCAAAACAAATTTTTTCAAAATGTCACAAGAGGGAGAGGACAGTGGCAGTGGTGGAGAGGCTCAAATTCCAAGGAGGCATGAGCATAAAGGTGGAAATATCAATAGCTTTGAACCCCTAACACAAGGGAGCTAATGGAATCTCACCTTACTGTTTCATGTTCCAAGCATGTAGGACAGTTTGATTTTTGTGAAAGGGTGAAGTAGATGCAAAACCACCCTGAGCTAACGAGACCTTTTATCCTTAACTTACATGAAAAACAAGTTAACCTTGCAGGGGTCACCTTTGATTTATCTACTAATGCTATTGAAAATGCCACTGGGATACCAAGTGTGGGTGAGAAATGGTTCAAGCAAACCAATCTAGACATGAGCTACTTTGAACCCTACCTAAAGCCTAGATACAAAGACCACAGAAAATTCATCTTTCCTTTCTCACATTTTCTTGAAAGATATGAACCTACGATGAGAATAATTATGAGGTATTTTACATTTGAGGGAAGGTTCTCTCGGCTTTACTCCTACCACATCAGGCTACTTATGCACTTTACTAGGGTGGGGATGTTGCACATACGCTATTACCTCTAGAGAAGCATTGACAAAATGTCCTATATTGTACAAAAGAGAGACTATCCTCAGCAGATGCAAAGCCTCTTTCAGCACTCTCTTATAGAAATGGTTGTTATGCACCAATTGCAGTAGAAGGGCATTCCATGGGAGGCCTTCATTGCCAATGAGGTGTTCACCAATCCACAAGGCCAACAGTAGCAAGATGTCCCTTCATCTTCTCATCCTCCCAACCCTCCTTCACCATCACATCCCACTACACATCCATCACCATCCACCCACATTCCCTCACCACATGATGACTCTTCCACCTCACCATCTACTCACATTCCTTCACATCAAAATAATCCTCCTTCATCCCCCTCTCACAATCCCTCACGATCATCTCATGGCACTAGTGCATCAAACAATGAGGAATAAAACAGTGAGGGAAGTGAGGCACATATCAGTGAAGATTATGGCAATGAGGCAGAAAGCAGTAAGGATGATGACAATGGGTCAAAAATCCATGAAAGTAGTGATGGTACCAATGATAATGACAGTGATGATGGAAGTCATGATGGTAGTGATACATATGGCACTGAGATGGTGAAAATTGAACCTTTTCCTTTGACCTACCAGAGGGGAAATAAGCATGTGTTTGCTAGCCTTAAGAGGCAAGGTTCCATGCCTTCTACATCAACCAAGAATCTTGACAAAGGAAAGGAAAAAGTCATTGTTGAAGAAGAATAAGAAAAACATGAAACCGAACAAGAGTTTCAACTTATTCACCTTGACAGTGATGATGAAAATGACAAGAGGATCACAAACATGCTGCTCAAGAGAAAGGATGCTCATATTAAAGAGCTACAAGAAAACGTAGGTAGGGATAAGAATGTAATCCACTATTTTGAGGTTGAAAATAAGCAGCTGGAGGTAGAGAAAGCTATCTATGAGGGCAGAGCTATCAGAGCTCAGAAAGAAGCTAGAAAAGACAAGGCAAAGCTAGATGAAGTCTTGGGTACTCATGATGACACTGAAGAAGAGGAAGAACAGCTTCCTAGGAAGAGGTCAAGGACAATTGGCTTGAAGAAGGCTCTAGCCAAATAAAGGGAGCAAGAGAAAGTCTTCATAGAGAAGCTCACTGCAAGTGAGCTGCTTGCCATGGAAATAGACTATGATAGGGAATCTTGGCTAGAGAGGGAAAATGTCTACCTAGAAGATCAATTGGAGAAGACAAAGAGAGACCTAGACTTGCAAAAGAAGATGGCAAGGAACTACATTATTTATGTGTGGATTTAATGGATATTATCTCAGTTTTATTTCCATGGTTTTATGCTGGTTATAAGCATGGTTAAATGACTGGTTCATGTCATGGTTATTTCATGTATTTAATTGTAAATTTCAATATAATGGATGCAAGACCTAATTCATGTCATATCAGTTCAAGCAAGAGGGTGGTGGTCCTTATTATAATGTATTTAAATTTTTTTTAGTCATTTGTGCTATGTATTGTATCCTAGACCTATAGATTCCATTCATGCTAGGTTCTTGATAGAATGTTAGTCTCATTCACGAATGGTTAGGCCTAGTCCTAGAGTCTGTTTTTAGTTCGTTGGAATTTTTGCCATGTGTCTGATGAATTTTGAAAGCTACAGAGAGTTCTCGGAATTTTCCTTGATTATGGGCTTAAAAAGTGCCTTAAATCCCGTCGATACAAGAAGAGGTTTGGGTAAAATATTCCCTAGAAACACACATGGCTATGTTATGGGAGCTTCCAGAACCTCCTAGTCACACCCTTTCCCATATCAAGGGAGCTTATCTAATTTTTCTTCAGTAAAAGTTAGTGGGACCCAAGGAAAAGTCAGCCTGATGGATGGTATAGCCTCTGTGGGTCCTGTAGTAGGTGCAGGGAGTATGTTTTATGGTTTTATGCATCGATTACACTTCCTTAAATTCACCAAGGAGGTTGGGTCTTCTCTTAACCTCCCTCGGCTCATGTTTACCTTAGTTGGTCGGTAAATTGGGTAAATGTTAGGGGAATTGTACATTATAGGTGGTATCAGTGCATGGTTACACTCTCCTTGGGAAAATTCTAATGTTTCCAAGATTATTGTCATCATGCATTCATGTCGGTTGTGAATGTATCTCTCATTCTTGTGGTCTATGTAATTGTTTCATCTGCATGGTGTTTTTCATCGCTTTGGAAGGTTTGATGGTGTTGTTGTAAATGTGTTGTCATGAGCATATAATTGGTTATACATATGGGGTGCTTACATAAGGTCACGGTGCGTAGTTGATATGGTCATGCATTGACGACTGAGATATAGCTAGAATGATTTTTTATGTGTTGGTATACCATGTGTTATAAGTCTATATGTTGTTATGATTATTTCTATACATGTATTATGTTGATTGGTTGATCTTTTAGATTATATTTCCTCCCTGAATTAAGATCAGGTATATTAGTTTATTGTGATTTGGTTTAAGCTGACATGAGATGCCTTGCGGGAAGAAACCAAATATGGCTAGAAATATGGTAGAATACAAATATCCTCTTGATGAATCAAATGAGAAGCATGGTGTTTGGGACTCTTATGACTTAGTATATACTCTGAGAATTTTGAAGGAAGAAATAATTAGTTGTAAAGCGGAAAATGAAAGAATCATACAGGAAAAAGAAAAACAAAAAGAAGTAAATGCGGAAATCCTTCAGATTTTTTTTTATTTACAACGACATGGACCACTCTAGTTAGCTATGGACAGGAGAATGGAACTAATGGGAAATATGGCAGTAGGTATCATGGTGGTTGTTGGGCCAAGAAAAAGGTATGTTTCACCCCCATCGTTACCACAATTTGTCATACACTTTTATATATTTTCCCTTCATCTTAGAAATAAAGTAGAGGAAAATAATGCAAAAGTGAGGCAGAAGTGATTAGTGATAAAGGGAATGTTTGATAACATCAAAATTGATTTATCACCACCTTTATCAATAATGAAGAAAAACAGACAAACTGTTGACTAGATGACCAAAAGATAACAGACACGGGAGGCGGACAAAATCATATCGGCTCTTACGAATCAACGGAAGATGGAAAGGTATGGCCACGCTTGGAGTAATCAATCGAGAACCATGAAACAGCAGGGTCCCATAATGAGAAAGATATGTTACTACTCCCGAATTCGACTTTAAGCTATAAAAGGCCGAATAATGAACAAGAAAAATAGTTCCTGTAATTTAATCTTTCTGTAATAAACGTACTCGGACATAATCATCAAGTTTTGTCCCAATGTATTTCTCAATGGATTAATGAAGAATTTGGCATTTTTGGAATAGACAACTTCTGAGTATTTCTTAGCAATAGGATTCTAGTGGCTTTGGGCCTAGCCCTAGGGTTCTTCTGCTACCTCTGTGCTTTACGTTTATTTACAGAATTTTCGTTTCAAGTTATCTGTTTCGTTTCATAATACATCATTGAATTGGTTAATTGCAAGCATGAAATGTTATATCTTCCTTTTTACTAGACTAGTTTACCATTCCTATTCTTTTATCTGAATTCAATGCTATTACAATTGTTAGGTTAGCTACAATATTATTGTTGTCAATTCTGCATGTAGTTGATGTTTTATATTTTCATAATTATTGTGAGCATTTAATTGATGTTTAATTCAGAAGGATTTTATTAGTCAATTCAAGAGAATTCCATTGAAAAATCTAGAATAATTCATTGTTGTTCAATTTTATAAGACTTGTTGTTCAATTCTATTAGACTTGTTGTTCAATTCGTTAAAGTTGTTGTTCAATTCATCAAAGCGTTTTGTTCAATTGCAGTTTATTCTTTTCAATCTTAAGTAGTTATTTTTGCATACGCTTAGAACAGAGTTAACTTCCTTGAAGAGTGATAAGCATTTCAAAATTCACTCCCAAGTTGGTTTGATTGAACTTCAAGAATTAGACAATCTTTCTTATGATAATTTAGCGTAGTTAACCTCTGATGTCACTTGAATATATTGTGCCTACACTCTTGAAATAACAAGACATGCCTTGGGTTGATAATTAATGAAAAGCATTGAGGTTACCTTTAAACAGTCACCTTTATGACCCAACGTTTTGGCGTTGTTTCCAGGGATAGTGTTTAAGAGTGATGTCCCTTATTTATTTTTCCTTTTGCTGTGAAGAACTGGGTATTGAAAATGAGAGGTTAGAACCTTCGTATAAGCAAGCAAAACACTTTCTTTCCAGTCTACTTCTTAGAAATTGTGTAGAGGTTAGTAGGATAGGTGTCCTTGCTTATGACTAGGAAGAAAAAGATATATCAAAACCCCTCACTTAAATTTACAAAACCCAAGGGATCGGTGGTCCTTGGAAGAACAACATATATAGATGAAATCATTAAGAAGGTTGAATCGCAGGCATCTATAGGACCCAGAATCATTCCCACTCAGAGTGCTACTATATTCCCTCAGGTAGTAGCCTCACCATCTGAAACCCATGCCCAGATTCACAGTGAAACAAAAGGGCCTGAACAAAGCCTTCAAACTGTTGAGCACGTAAGTCCTGACCCTTCAAGAGAGGAAAATTCTTGCAATTTGAAGGAAGAAGGGGGAGGAACTAGAAGTGCAGTACAAGTAAAAAATCCAATGCCTGAATCCCTTGAGAGAGTGGCTGAGACAGAGACACGAAGTATCCCAGATCGGGGAAGTGCTGTAAGGCTTCCTCCAAATCCACCCCCTAATTCCACTCAAATTTTTTTGCCAGAACAAGAAATCCCTTAAGATTATTGGCATATATTTGATCAAATGGAAAATAACCAAAATCAGAGTTAGACATCAACGTTGGAGTATCCCATTGTTGATCCAGCCACAAATTCCCCTATGAAAGCCATTCCATACAAAAAATCCCCACCTTCCATGGGCTAACCTCAGAATATATAGATGCATTCTTATTTGAATTTGATGTCTTATGTAGGGGATATGACTACACCACTGACCCTCAGAAAATGAAATTATTTCCCTCTACTTTGAAAGGGAAAAAATTATGTTGGTTTATGGGGCTCGGTGGTGGAACCATTAATAGTTGGGATCAGATGAAATACTATTTTATTAATAAATATCAATACTACTGTCAGAATTGAGAATTAAAAGACGAAATCATCAATATGTCTGCAAGATACAATGAGACATTAGAAGAATATGTTAAAATATTTCAATATAATTTGCAAAGATCTCCATATACTACACTATGAAAGAAGAATGGGTTGAAACACTTAATATAATGGGAAAAGACGAAATTTATCAAGAATAATATGATGACATCATTGCTCTGTGCATCAGGTGTTCTCGAGGTAGTACACGAAGTAGGCCAACTGAGTGAGACTCAGCTACAAGGAATTATAATTAGACTGGTGGCAACGTGACCAAACAATAATTTGGTAATCTTTTAGAAGATTTTAAAATTGATATCTTGGGCACCCTGAGAATGTGGCTAGATGTCCTGCAAGCGCAGAAGAAGCAAGCTATAGTAGAACAAAACCTGCCTGTTTTTTTTCCACGATCAGAAGAACCACAACCAATGAGAATTTCCATTAGACATGGTCTAGACATGCTCTATTTGTACCGAGGACCACGCCACTAACCATTGCCCTTCACTTCCGAGGTTGAAAGAAATTTTTAAAGAGGCAGAAGAAGAGACAGAACCAGTCTATCTAATGAATCAACATCAACAGTGGCAAGCACGACCAGGTATGCCACAAGACTTGCCTTAGTTATTTTCTTCTCCACAATTTAATCAACAGAACCCCGCAACAACATGGAAAAACCAATCACCTTTTTCAGCATAGCCATCGAATTCATTTTCTATGCCTCCTTGGCCAACACAACCCTCTTCAGGTAATAATTGGCCAATTTTTCCTTGTTCTCCCCCTTACTGGAAAAAAAATCCCTATCAGTCCCAGTGGCCTACCTCCACTTCACAGAACACAAATTGGTCTCAAAAATGGCAGTGACCTCTGGGAATGACCAATCTAAAGATGGGGACAGGGGCTCATAATCAACCTACACTACCAGCTCCATACCCATTCAAACACAATCCTCAATCGATCACGCGTCCTCAACTTCCAGCTCAAACCAATCCTAACCCCAATAACACGTTGGTTTAGCTAATCCATATCTTTGAAAACCCAAACCCCATGACTAAATAGAAGCAATGCAATGAACTTACACTTAGATCATGATGTGTTATTTTACCTAAATAAGACACGAACCTACCACAACTTGAATCTAAAATTCCGACAGCACCTAAATAATCAACTATGACTAAAACAAAGGTAAAGCAAGGGAGGGACATAGTTGACCAAAGGGACACTGAAAACCTTATTATTTCCTCCTCTCCATTTCCTGAGAGATTAACATTGCCTAAACCAATAGTCTCTTCAGATTTTGAACTCCGAAGGGAATTAAAAAACATTTGCATTAAAATTCCTCTTCGGCAGGCTATCCAAGACATTCCTATCTATGCCAAGACAATTAAAGAGTTGTGCAAAAAGAAATAGGCAAGGAAAGAAAAAAATATACCAACTCTTCATGTGGTGGGAGCATTATCAGACTTTCTATAGGGTAAAGAAACACCAGTAAAATATGAGGATCCAGGGAACCCCATAGTTACTGTACAAATCTTTGGCCACTCCTTTTCAAACACATTGGTTGAATTAGGGGGGCCATCAACATCTTAACTACATAAACTAGGCATAACAACGTTAGAACCCACATCTGCCTTGTTGGAACTTGCTGACAGATCTGTTACCAAACCAAAATGAATATTACAGGACATCCTAGTTTTTGTGGACTCATAGGAGTATCCAACAGAATTTTTAGTTATTAACCCAAAAAGTAGGTTAGATGGGAACCCTCTAATACTGGGACGACCTTGGTTAGCAACAACCGACACTTACATAGGCTGTCGAGCAAGAAACATGAACATTGCTAGAGATGATGCCATAAAAAATATTGTCATATACCCACCTGCCAAACCAAGTCTTCCCACTATAAATATTCACAAAAAGCCACATACATATTGGGAACAAAAAATTCGTTCACCGTTGACTATAGTTGAAGCACTCAAATTCAAAGATCAAACTGAAGATGACGTAATCAATAACTTCATGAATCAGCCACCTTCTTCTGAAAATTTAAAATGTCAAATGTTAAAGGCAGTTCTTGATAATGAAGCACATGAAGATCCCTTGTCAGACATTGATAATCAGCACATACCCGCGACTATTTTTCGCCACAGCATACCAATTGAAAATGAGCCAAGAAAGGTTTTAAATATCAATGGTAGTCTGGATAGTAACCAACAACAAAATCTCATTAAGGTTTTACACAAATATAAGGGAGCATGTGATTGGGACTACCTAGACATGAAGGGTATAGATCCTCAACTATGCACACATCATATTTATAATGACAAGGATGCTTGACCTATTCGGCAGCTCCAGCAAATATTAAATCCACATCTAAAAGACACTGTAAAATATGAATTACAAAATCTTCTCGATGTAAACTTCATCTATCCTATTTTGGACAGAAAATGGGTCTCTCCTTTAGTATTCATTCCTAAGAAGAATGGGAAATAGAGAATATTTGTGGATTACAGAGAACTGAACAAAGCAACAAAGAAAGACCACTCCCCCCTCCCGTTCATTGATCAGGTCCTTGATACATTGGCAAGAAAATGATTCTTCTCCTTCCTTGATGGGTTCAGTGGTTACAATCAAATCCGGATAGCCCCTGAAGACCAGGATAAAATGATATTTACCTACCCATAGGGTATATTTTCCTATAGGGTATTACCATTTGGGTTATGCAATGCTCCAACAACATTTCAAAGAGCTATACTCAAAAAAAATTCTGATTTAATAAATGAAGGACTCGAAATCTACATGGGTGACTTTACCCCATATTTAGATGATTTTGATCAAGCACTGGAAACACTAGAAAAATTATTGGAACGATGTATTGCTACCAGATTGTGTTTTGGTGACGAGAAATATCACATGATGATGCCTGAAGAAGCAATCCTAGGGCACTACAACTCCGCAGCTGGAATAGAGGTAGATCTGACAAAGATAGAGGTAATCCTTTTATTAGCCACACCTTGTAATCAGATAGAGGTACGCAATTTCCTTGGGTATGCAGGGTACTACCATAGGTTTATAAATAATTTCTCACAAATTTTTGTGCCCTTGTATGCATTAAATGGAAATGTTGAATTCCATTGGTCTGATAAATGTGACACTACTTTTTCATATTTAAAGAAACTGGTCTCGATTGCACCAATCTTGCACGGCCCCAATTGGGAGCTGCCCTTTCACATTTCCTCAGATGCATCCGACAGAGTGATAGGGGCAGTTCTCGGTCAAGAAGAAGATAAAAATCCCTATGCTATTTAATACATTAGCAAGAATCTCACTCCTGCCGAATTAAACTATATAGTGACCGAAAAGTAGTTCTTGGCTGTCATTTATGCTATAAATAAATTTAGACATTATATAACTGGCTATCAATTATTCTTGTATATTGATCACTCTTCCATTATATATTTAGCCAATAAACCTATTACAAATGGAAGAGTGACTCGTTGTTTGTTTCTTTTACATGAGCTTGACATAACCATCAAATATCGCCCATGGAAGGAGAACATAGTTGCAAATTTCCTATCAAGCGTTCCAAAGTCAGATGACTCACTAGCAGTGGACGATCAGTTCCCAGATGATAATTTGGCCACTGTAGTAGTAAAAATGCCATGGTACGCATATGTAGCAAATTATCTACCAATAGGAAAGTTTCCAAGACACTTGAAATCAAAGGAATGGAAGCTGATTATCCAGCGCAGTGCTAGATTCTCCTAGATCAACATATATTTTTTTCATACAGTGGCTGATATGCATATACGCTAATGCATCTGAGAAGATGAGATATATGACATCCTAAGGGCCTATCATTATGAGCCATGCGGTGTCCATTTTGCAGATTGCAGGACAGGGCACAAAGTATTGCAAATGGGCTATTATTGGCCTACAATTTTTAAAGATGCCAAGAAATATGTCCAGGCTTGTGACAGTTGCCAAAGGATGGGTAGCCTGAGCCAAGCTAACAAAATGCCATTACAACCACAGCTAGTAGTGGAACCTTTCGAATAGTGGGCACTGGACTTCGTTGGACCATTCAAACCACCATCAAATCAGAATACCTACATACTGGTTGCCACATATTATGTGACGAAGTGGGTAGAAATAGTGGCTTTATCAAGAGCTATGGAAGAATATATGATCAATTTTATTTTTTATCTATTTTTGTGATACGACTTACCTCGGGAAGTGATAACTATGGAGGGGAATAGTTTGTGGGAAGTAAAATTATGGCCACTCTAAAGGATCAGCATGTCATCCATAGAGGCACCTCTCCCTACCACCCACAGGCAAACGGGCAAGTCTAAATCACCAACAAAGTCCTTGAGGCAATTCTCACTAAAATAGTCTCAACGCACCATCAGGATTCAACTACTAGACTACCAGAAGCTTTGTGGGCTTACCGCAGAACATGGTGAAACACCACTGGATATTCTCCATATTGTCTGGTATTTGGAAGGGAACTAATTTTTCCTATCAAATTAAAAAAAAAATACTCTAAGAATAGCCCAGGAAGTGGGGTTGGATTTTATGGAGGCCCTGATTAGAAGAATCTATCAAAAAAATGAATTAGATCAAACACGACTACTTGCTCTACAGCCCACTCCAATTTTTCAACAACGACAAGCAAAGTGGCATGACAACCTAATTAAAAAGAATACATTCTAGAAAGGAGATTGGGCACTTCTCTATGACTCTAGATTCCAAGACCTCTAGGGTAAATTACAGAAAAGGTGGCTCGGTCCATACGAAATCCAAGAAGTACACAAAAATGGTACCATTACCTTGACTACCACAGACAGATCTAGGTCCAACTTTCGAGTCAATGGAAACCGAGTGCGCCTCTATCAAAAACCACTTACAAAGGAGTATTTCTGCCCACAGGTGTATGACGATCCCACCATCCAAATTTTAGCTAAAGGGGGCGACGGCCCTGCAGCTTTAAGTTCATAAAAAAATTTTATTTCCTCTTGTAAATATTGTATATATGCTCCCTGCAGTTTATAGTTTTCCTCATTTTTATACATTCCACAACTGCATTCTTTCCCTTTATCCTTTCTTTCATGCATTTATTTTTTATGTTTAAACCTTTCAACGACTACTCTTCAATCCAATTGAATAGATGTTGTTCAATCGAATTGAACAGCCGATGTTAAATTCAATTGAACAACTTTGTTTTCATGTGTTTATTTTTTATGTTAAAACCTTTGAACGACTATTGTTCAATCCAATTGAACAGTTGTTGTCAATCGAATTGAATAGTTGTTGTTCAATTCAATTGAATGGTCGTGATTTCATGTGTTTATTTTTGTTTCGGAGTTCACAGATTCTTTTATCCATTGCTTGATAAATTTGCAACAGTGTGTAGCCTAGGATCAACAATGAAATAAATAAGGTTTTGCAACTGTCTGAACATAATAGGATAGGTGATTGGTATTTATACCAAAATAACACTGAAATCAAAGTCTATGGGTCAAGCCTTATTCCTTATAAATTTCCAAAATACCTCCCCATGTGTTTATTTTCTCTGGAGTATATAAGGAATATTTTAAATTCAGATGCTATAAATTTCTTAATTGTAAAGAAGAAAAACAAATCAAGTTAAAGAACCAGGTTGGTCCATTCATTTGTAATAACAAAGAAGCAGGTCCAAAGGTAGAAAAATAGTTGCAGGAATTCAAATTCAATCCTATTTTTCTTTGGTATTATGATCTCCTTGGTATTATTAGCAAAATGAGAGTCAAGTAAACTGACTCCATACATACATGAAAAGAAGCCAGAATTTGAGAAATTCTCAAACCAATCTGAATGGTTAAGGAATACATTGGTAGAGGCTGAGAATCAAAGTGATACTAGCCAAACTTTGCAAACTCCAGCCCAAGAAGACAGAAGTGCAAAAAGAAACAAGGAAGAAGGTTCTTATACAGCTAAGACTACTACAAAGACAAAATTAAAACTAAGATACAACAAAAAGCCAAAGTTTAATCCTGCCAGTAAAGAAAATGATACAGTAGAAGTTATTGACATGGAATTTGCAAAAAAATACACTGTAGCTCCTACAATAATTGAAGAGGAACAGTAGCCAACCACTTTTAATACACAGTTGATTTAGAAAAAACACAATATAGAAGTGTATTCATCCAAGAAAACAACTGAAAAAGGCATGGACATAAAGGAAAGATACAAGGAAATTAAGGATAAAAATGAAGAAATAAAAAATGAAATATATTCTCAGTACTTAAAGCAAACTCCAAGCATTTAGAACAGGTTGCTTTCAACCTTTGACTACAAGAACAAAAATATGTCGGTGACAGTTCTGCAGCCCACAGTTCCAAATCCTAAATCATCCTCTGATTATAAAAAGATGCATTTTGATGTTCGAGTTCAGGATCTTAATCCTTTGGATCAAATATAATTTCATAAACAAGTAGGAGAGATTATTTAATCCACCATTACCACCAAGGCCATGAGTGCACAGAAGCTTCAAAATACTTTGATAAATGTAAGAGATTAGCTCAAATTGGAAAGGGAATCTTCATATGCAAAGGATACCAGAATCAAATCCTTATAAGAGATACTAATTGAAGTAGGATATGATCCTAAAAATATAAAAGCCGCAGAGGAATTTATTAAAAAGAAGAATGTTGATATTGCTACACTTGAGAAACAATTGAAGCTACCCCCTACAGAGCATACTCAAGTGAAAGAGTTTTTGCAAGATTCCAATAAAAAAGATGAGATGATGAGTCTCATTTTACAGCTAACAACCCATATTAAAGAAATTGAATTTGAGATGGACAAATTGGTCCAAGAGAAAGAAGCCAACAAAGCACAGGAAGTTCCCACTACTATGATTCCTGTAGTTACAATAGTGGTACCATCTACTTTGGCAGTGTTATCACTGAAAAAAGTAAAGCATCATTTGACAAAGTTATATAGGTTCATGTGTCAAAGGTAGGGTTGTAGGATTCATTTTTTATACTTGGTCAAGGAAATTTTTAATTTTTTTTTAAGCTTACCCTAAGGTCCAAAACTACTCACTTTCAAATCCCCTCATGTCACATTACTCATAATTTTCTGACAGATTTCAATTCCCAAGATTTTTGTACCGAAATGGTGGTTTTAGCCAAGAAACCATAGTTTCATAGCGAAATACACTAAGAAATTACACTTTTCTCTACGCTGATAATTTCGTAGAGAAAACACCCAGATTTACACTAAACATGCTATGGAAGTGTGGTTTTATGTCTTTCTTGTCAAATTAGCTATTAGGTGTCAGAATATCATTGGGAAAGGGTGAGTTAGATACCATTCGAGTCATTGAGGGAAAATATCAAGGTACATGGTTAGGTTTGAAGTCATCATCACCATTTTAGGCATGTATGAGTTATCATTGTGTTATGAGTGGACATCAAACTTCAAAATATTTCCTAATTCAGTCATTTCTCATTCTTCATTTCTTCTTCGCATGATATCGAGCTATGGAGAGCTATTGCATTGAGCCAAAGTTGTGGCTGGTGTTTTCAAAGGTGTACAAAGATCACTAATCAAGCGAGGCTAAAAACTATCAAGCAATGCTGAGAACTATCAAGTGAGGCTGAGAAGGCATTAAAGAAACCATGGAAGAAAAAATAAGGACAAATAAGGGTGGCCAATGTCTGAGATATGAACCAGCACATATGAATCTGATCAATGAAGACCCAACAGCTGTAGAAGTCTCCAAAAGGACAGGATGCTTACATTTTTGTGAAATATTACAAGGTTTCCATGTACAAGTTTCCAAAGAATTTTCTTTAAACTTCAGTGGAATAGCTACCAAAGTGGGGATGCTTAATCTTTACATTACACTAGAGGTCATTGCAACAACAACAGGGATTCCAAGGGGACAAGAGAAGTGGTTCAAAGGGTTCAAGTTCAACATGGAGTAATGCAAAGAGTTTATGAAGCCTGAAAATAGTGAAATGGACCTTACTAATGCCATTCCAAGAAGCTGCATGAAGAATAAATACTGAAAGTTGCAGCTTATCATCCAAAATTATTTTACTTGTGAAGGAATATATCCTAAAGTCTACTCATACCATTTCAAGCTACTCCTACACTTTACTGGTAATATATCTTTGATTTTCCTTTCTATTTACATAGAAGTTTTTAAAAAATGGCAGAAAAGGTCCAAGAAAATCTAAAGGGAGTGAGACTTCATTGTTTCATCATGGTTTAATTAAACTGTTGGTTTTATATGAGCTCCAAAGACTAGGCAGAGACTGGTCTTCATTTTTGTTTGTTAGTGGTTTTGATTTGGATGCTCTTACTCCTACAAGAACTCCTAAACCTAGGAGAATCCCATCACCCTTAGTAGCAGAACAAAGTGAACCATTGGTGGCAGAACCAAGTGAACCAGCAAGAGTAGAACCAAGTGAAAAAATCATGATGGAAACAAAGCAATTACAGAGTTTTGATACACCCAATGTCCCACCTACAAAACGCAAATCAAAAGTGGTCAAACCTGCAAAACAAAAACAAGCTGTGAGTAAACAAGGAACCAAAAGGATGACAAGGACTCAAACAGTGGCCTTAGAAGACAAAGCACTGGATGTAGAAGAAAGAGTAGTAGCTAAAGGAAATCTAGAAGACATATTACATGCCATTGACATAGAAGAGACTCTTATAGTCCACGTTGAGGATATAGAGGAAGGTGGACAGAAAGTAAAGAAAGCCAAATCTGCAAAGAAACTAGAATTTGAAGGAGAAGATGTAGGTTTTATGTTTCAAGCAAGAAATCCCATGAAAAGGAATGTTAGAAATTTATTAGAGAGTAGTAAATAGGTTCATCCACCTACTGACAAAGTTCGGCCACCACAAGACATCATTGATCTTTCATCACCTGCAGAGAAAGATACAGTTAGCAAATCAAAGAAAGGAAAAGAGAAAGTAATGGAAAAAATAGAGTTTGAACTCCTTGAAGAACAGTTGAAGTTGGCCAACCATGAGATTGTTTTTATGAAGAAAGAAGCAAGAAAACACAATGTCCGGAAGATTCAGTTCGAAAATATGAAAGACTAAATTTGGGAAGAGAAGGTTGACAGTGCTTCCAAGACCTTAGATAATACAAAGCAGTTTATCAAATGGACCATGCCATTGAGGAAGGAGGTGAAACATGTCAGAAAAATGAACTTGCATTTGAAATCTAATAATAAGAAGTTGAAGGATTAGGTTAAAGACCTCCAAGAATAGCTTGAATTAATTCACAAGGAGTTGGAGAAAAAAGGTCTTAAAATGGCAATAGTTGAGGAGCCAATTTCTCAACTCATCATCAATGAGGAAGAAACCCCTCAACAAACATAGTGTGAGCTGGTTTATGATTTTGAAGGTTAATTGCATGTTATAAACAAGGTTTTTTCACTTAGGAGGTATATTTTTGAAGCTACAAAAAATTATGGAATTTTCACTGTTTTCAGTAGTTTCGTAGTGTTCCTAGGCTTGAAGAACAGGAAAACACTATGAAAATACCGTAGCTGTCCTTTTGCATTTTGAATCAATTTTGGGAGCTTAAAAGAGGTGAAAATGGTATGGAAGATGTAAGAAGGCATAATGAACATCATGCAGGAGAAAAGAATCAGAAAGATTGATGTATTAAGGCATTTTTGTAACACTACGAAAGTACGTAGCGAAACTGTCATACTTTCGTAGCGTACTAGTTTGAAGCTATATGAGCAGGATTTTGTGCACTTTTCGATAGTTGGACCCTTTCTAAGGTTCAAGGGATCTTTCCAGTAGTCATCCAAGACTTAAATACCACGTGATGAAGCCAACCCAACAGCTAAACCCCTCTTTGAAGATAAGGACTAGTTTTCCTAAAAAACAGGGTTTTGTTTCTAGTTTTAGAGGAGGTCAATTAAGATGTCATGTAGTGATTAGTTCCATCACACCCTATTCAAAAATTTGAAGGCGTATTTGTCAAATATGTAATATTTTTTAGGAGATAAGATTGTTAATGTAATAGTGAACAGTTTGGGTCCTATTAGGAAAAGGACTATTAAGTAGGATAGCTGTCAATTTCTCATTAAGATAGATGTTTTATTGTTATGCAAGGTGTCAGTAGGGTAAATTCGATGAATCTAGCCAAGAGGCAGATCATCTCATCATGTAACAAGTCTATTAAAGGGCAGAGATTCGAATTGGTCAAGGGTTGGAGATTTTTTGGCAATACTGCAGATTTATGTAATTGACTGTTTTTTAGTAATACAGAGACATGTTTCTTGACCAACCTGGGATTCTGATTGAGTTTTTAGTGCCTATCATATCTATATATTTTATGTGTACCATTTGTAGTGGTTTTCATATTTAATACTCAGAATTCATTCATGTAATGCTCTGACTTCCTTTATAGATGAATTGACCGTGTGATTTCCTATTTCATGTGTGTGTACTTTTGCTAAAAAATATTACCTACCTCAGCTTCCATGTCAAGTGAAATTACTAGTAAATCACTGAAATTGTTGACTCCATTAGCCCAATGTTCGTAGACTGATACTATGTTCAACCTATACACATCATAAGAAAGTTTTTTTTCAAGTAGATTTAGCCATCTAAATCTATCTTTATCAAATATCATTAACCCTTTGAGAGAGCCCTCTTAGACTGAAGAGGCTAAGCTTCAGTCACAAGATTGGTTTCAAACAATTACATGAAATTTTCTAGTTAGCAACCTATCAGGTGCAATTTTGTGATAACAGGTAGAAACACTGGCTCCTAATGTTCCAATGGCCACAATAGTTCAAGTTATTTCATCAACAACCTCAGCCACTGAATCTTCAACAACTACAACACAACAATCAGATGAGGAAAGTAAATTAGTAAAGGAAATGCAAGATATGTCTATCCAGAAAAATGACATAAGCAAGTTAAAAGAACAGATAAAAAATCTTGAATATGCTAATAAACTTACACAAATAAATGCCAAGAATGAAGAACAAAAAGCAAATAGGTTGAATGAACAACTCAAGAAGTTGGACAAATAATTAACTTTGAAAGAAGCTATGGCACATGCTAAGCATAAAGTATGGTCCAATAGAATTGAAGCAGTCAATAATATTTGGCCATCCATACAGGTAATCTATGAGAAAAAATATTTATTGAAATCAGAAAAATAAGAAATACAGAAGACAAAATAAGAGCTAGGTAAAAAAACCTGAAGAGGCCTTAGAAATTATCAAATTCCTCAATTCCAAAAATAAACAAGAACTGGAGGAAATTGGAATTATAGACAAAACTGAAACCATCCTAGAAGTTAGGAAGATAATATCCAAAAATAATTTGAGGACACAATTAGAGGAAAAATGCCAGAACATGGAAATTGCAATTAGAAGGTTTATGATCAAATTTGATGTTCTAAGGCAAAAGGGCTGTCTTAATACTCTAGGGATTAATGACATATTAATGAAGCAGGAGGATTATGACAAAAAGATAAGAGAATTTTCAAAGGAGCAGGTGAATAAATCAACTTTGCAGGGAATCCCAACAGGGAAAGTACTATATAAGAATTTTAAAAATTTGTTTTACTTACATCATGAAGTAAAACACCTATTTGTGAACAAACCAGCACTTTCAAAATACACTGAAGCTGATGAAAAATTTAGAAGGCTTATGAAGATAAAATTTCCAGAAGTTGATTTCCGGGAGAATTTTACTGATCTACGATAAGATCAGATTATAATGAGCACAAAGCAGTAAAAGGTAAAAAACAGAGTTTTTTATTTTTACATTAGCAGTAACAGTTTTTTGCGATAAAGAGTATCAGGATGAAAGTGTATCAGATGAAAGGTTAAAGAAAAAATAAGAGTAAATATGAATCTATCAGTGTAAAGGACACCTCAATGTCTAGCTGCAGCCTTCATCAAACAACAAAGAGAGAAAGCAGTGATAAAATCAAAACAACATGCTATTTTATTTCAATAAAAAGGACAACTAGCATTAGTTAGGGAGATGTCACTATCTTCTTGCATGAAGATATCTCTTTTCCATAAAAAATTCCTAAGTTTATTCTAGGATATGTTGTACAAGTTTTTTCATAAATACTTCTCATTAGGAAGTATTGAGTGTGGATTAACTGTTGAACAATTCTGTAGTTATACTATTTTGAACCTAAGGGTTTTTTATATCAATTTCAAGTCAGCAGACTAGATCACAGGAAATAAAGCATCATATTACAGGATTCATGAGTTGGGCCACTTGAGTGAAGTATGTCACTTGTTATCTTCTCAATTTTTTTATGTTTTCCATCTATTCTTAAATGTATTCTAAATATAAATGATAAATTAGGAATTGTATTTCAAAATATGTCAAAAGCACTCTGTTTTCACTGATTATGATTTATATGTTTTCTACTGATATCCATATTAGGGAACCCTTAATTTCTCCCTGATTTCGATTGACCTCTACCTTTACACTCCTAATCTGGATTTAAGAACCCTTAATTTCTCTTTATCCCGATCAAAACGAGTTTCACCATCAGGCTTGAAGATATGAAGTAATTTAGCTATCTTGCACTATAAACATTTACCTTTAGACCTTGATCCTGATTTGACTGCTTGACACATTGACTCCATTTTCCCAATGGGATATAGATCTATAGCTATCCATATAAGTAAGTGATTTCACAACAAAATCAAATCCAAAACCTAAAACCAATTTTCCCTATATAACTAACCTAAAATCAAATATAATCAACAAAGTTAAATCATATAGAGAGAGCCCTCTCTGAGCATTAGGAAGGCTAGATCCTAAAGCTTAAAAGTAGGTTTGTGGTTACCTTTGATATTATTTAAACTAAAATAAAAAATATCACAGATTTTGAGAATTATTGGAGTGATAACACCTTCTTGGCTAGCATTTTGTGTGCAAAGAAAAAACAAGTGTCAGTTCTTGTACTTAAAGGAACATCTTTCTAGAAAAACATGATTTTCATAGAAAAATGTTAGCACTAAATGCAATTTGGGAATTTTCCACTAAAGTGACTTTATATCATTTTATTCCATATGAGTTGAGTGGAAATAAAGGAATGAGTGGTGGATGTAAGTGGGAATTCCCTCTTAGTAAGTTACCTTGTACCTATTATATGACTGAAACATGTTATTTGTTGGAGGGAAGATTAAAGGTATACCTAGATGGATACAAGGACTATGTTGAGATCTTATTGGAGATTTGTTTGTGTTTCCTAAGGGAATGAAATACACCTGGGAGGTGTTTGGAGCAGATGATAATCATTACAGGTTTGAATAGTTTCCTATTGTGTCTCATATAATTATTTTAGTTATTGTGGATTATTCTTGATTTATAGATTTACTTGCATTTTACATTAAAGTCGTGAAATTAATGTTTCTCTATTATTAAAAGAAAAACGAGCAAGTTTATTTCTTCATATGTCATTTATAATGGGTAGTTTAATTTAAAAACATAGATAAAAATTTGATCGTTGCATCTCATATGTCGTTTGTAACTTTTAACTGAGTAATTTGATGTATGTTTGCACTTCCCATTCGAGTGTTTATGTATATACATTTACACAAACATAAGGGAAATGGATGTACATTTTTGTTCTTATTTTGCACAAGTGAGATTTGGTTAGTTTGAAATCATAGATCAACCTTTGATCTCTACATATCATATATTGTTTGTAACTTGTAACCAATTAATGTGTTGCATGTTTTCACTTCCTATCCCAGTATTTGTTTGTATACATGTACACAAATAAAATGGTAATGGATGTACATTTATGTTCGTATTTTTCACAAATGAGCACTTGAATACATTTGCACTACTTGGAGAGAAGCTAGACTTGAAATTTTTGTATTAAATGGGTGGTAGATTAAAGTAGGCATCCCAATACTTTCCTCTCTGTATATTTATATTTATAGTAAATTTAATATGTGGTTTCACCCTTGTACCTTTCGGAATTTTCCCTTATTTTCTGCTAGTAGTGCAGAGTATAACATAATGGTCATCAATATATAAGAATTTAATATATTTTAGTTACTATTATTTGGATACTTGGGATCTAATCTCACCTTTTATACCTAGGTTCTTTTAACATCATCTGCAACAACAAGAAAAAACTACACCGTATGATATTTTATGTCAAATTAAGAATTCAAACATAGTATCCATCATTCAAGCTTCTCACCTTCATTAGAATTCAAGTGTTTACAGTCTCACTGCACCTTTAGTAATATCAAGTCTATAGAAACAAATTGGCCTCGTGAGTTTTTAATCTAAACACATTAATAATAATTTATATTTAGAAACATGGGTAGCAATAGTGTAAATAAATTTTTTACATTCTCATTGCAACATTAACAATAGGAAGTTCCCAAAAATGGTTTCTTGTTAAATTTTTTCTCTAACCAAAAGGTAATCATATTAAGAAATGGTTTTGAACTGTAATATCGAGTTTGTGCATAAATTCATCACGTAGAAACAACTAAATTGCAATTAAAATGTAAACATTTTAAACAAATTTTACTCCACATCCAGGTCCTACATAATTTTTTATAATAATCTAAATACCTTTTAGTTAAGAATAATGAAATGGGTTGGGATCACAAGTCTTCACCTTTCGTGGTGATTTTTGACAACTCTTGGGTGTTTTCATTAGAATAATCTAAATACCATTTAGTTAATAATGATTAAATGGGTTGGGAGCACAAGTCTTCACCTGTTATGGTGGTGGTTGACAGGTCTTGGGTGTTCATCATAGGAATATGTGTTATCTAAAACATGTATGGTGTATCACATAACCAAAACATTCTTCTAATGTAAAAATGCTGAAATTTTTAGAGAACCCATTATATTAATGAGTTAACCACACTAATGGAATACATAAATTATTTCAGAAGTGGGTAACTAATTTATCTAGTGACCTAATGACCTGCTAAGGTTGTTGTATCCTCCTCTGAATGAATATTGGGTCCATTTGGGAATTTATTTTAATAAAGGTGAGTAGGGTTGGAGTTCATTGAAGTCAATATACCACATTCCATAAGAAATTTAGTTGATTTTCACACCCTCTAAACAACCACAGACTCTCCTAGGAATCCCATAACTAAAATTATTCTCGTGCCACTTAAGACCAACATGGTCGCTACCATCACCCCATGTGTAAAACTTAACAATCTCAGTAGCGGCATGTGTGGTATTTACCACATGCAAAAAATATAATAATAGGATTTCCTATAACATCAATTAATTGTGGTTGAGAAACAGATGCACCAATCACATGGCCAAGTAAACCATTCAGTTTATAAACCTTCTTTCTATGAGAAATAACTGTCAAATATTGATAATGTGTTTCCAAATTTGAGTTTGAAAACTAACATAATGACCACATGCCCATCACATTGAACTCCATTTTCTCTCCCTTAACCCATAAAAGATAATTTTGGTGTATCCTCTAACCCAAAGTAATAAGGAAAAGTAATAGTTGGGCATGAGGCTAGCTAACTGATACCATAAATTTTAAATGACCATCAAAGACAAATTTTCATAGGTTTGGGTTTTTTAAATTCTTTGTAGATGGAACTGTATAGATATTCTTAACTAGTCAATTTAATTTGAGGGAATTAGAATGGCATACCTCGATCTACTCCATTTCTAGAATGAAAATAATGCAATATACTTATAGTAGACAATGATGAAGCTTATGTTTATATGCTAATTCGTTACCAAGAAACAACAATCCAAGTAACTAGTTCCTAAATGAAAAGTGGAATTCTGGATATTGTGACAACTATTAAGTTGCATATTTTCATTATATTGGATCGCTCGCCTTTTGTTTAATGCATTCAATAATCAAAACAATTAGTTGTCAATCCAATTATGAGTTTTGTTGAGTTCATGCTTCTCTTCAGCGCATTCTCCAACAGTCATGAATGAGCTTTCTTTCCATATTGTTAAGGGATTGGTTGCTTTGTTTATGGTGCAAGGACCTACTCCAGATTATGGTGAATAACTCCAAGGCAGTGATTCCTACTCTTTTCTTACAACTTGGTGCCAAAAAAGAATAATATTCTTTATTGTAATTAAATACACTTTTCATACTGTAATGTTGTGCCCATTTGAAATTATACAAATCTATATCTCTCGATCTGTCATCTATTCCCCTTCACCTCTCTTCCTGCATTTTAACCTAGAAATTTGAGGTTTGTTAGATAAGCTTGCAGGTATTAGGTGCCAACAAATTGGAGGATAAAACATGATCAAATAAACATCTCCATCACCATCATTGATGTCAAAGATAGATAATTTATATACAACAATTATTGATGAGAGAAGATAGGAAGATAGTTCATGGGATCCCTGTAAAAAATGGATTGTTTAGCCACCTTAAGCATATATGGAGTTGAAAATATGGTCGTATCCCAACAATTTAGAACCATGGATAAATCCTAAATGATATGTCCTTGGAAAAGTGACAATAAATTCCCATAGATTCTACACCAACCTGCAACAACAAACCCCTACCCAAAGCAACATTTCTAGGGACATAAAATTTGTCTTCTCACCTAAAATTACAAATACAACAAGAGGAATAATATGATACCCATAACCCTAAAATTTTATAACTTGTTCGGATGGGAAGAAATTAATGGTAAAATAAAATCAAGGAAACCTCGCTCATTTAAGGAGATGCAATTACTAAAAATTTTATACATGTGAAAATCACTGAAAGAATATGGAAATACAAAAGGAATATGGAGGCCAAATGAGGATATTCAAGGACTAGCAGATCTAAGGCTTTTACATTTCAAAAACATTTACAAGAACCCCAACGGCCCACATAAAAAATTAAATTGGAATGAATTCATTCTTCATTACATTCATAAATTATGAATCAAATGAATATATAATGGTATAGGTATTAAAAAAGGAGCTAAAATTGTATTTTACTCATACCAAATGAAAAAGAAACCCAGGTACTGATGTGTAGAGTATATTTTTTTTATAGGATTAATATAAGTGGTATAGGAGTTAAGATTTTTAGGGAAGATGTTGGGGGCATTAAACTCTAATTCATAGAACTAGTTATCAATGTCTGACCAAAGGGGGAAGGATGACTCTAGTGAAATAAGTATAAGGACTATCCTTGTCTATTGGCACACTATGGAAACAATCCATATAGTAATTCCTAAAAGGATTGTGAAAAAATAACTTAAATTTCTATTCTCCTTCAACAAAGAAAAATTATGGTTCCCTCTCATAAAGTCGAAAGGAATTTGAAAACCATTTGAAGTTGTAGGATACGAGTTAACATACATTCCTTTGGGAAGGAACTAGCTACCAACAGTTTTTATAGAGTAATAAAAGGTGGCCATCCACGTGGATCTTCTATCATTTGATGAATGAATTAGTTTATGAACTAACCTTATTTAAATTTCCATGTGAAATGGTCTTCTTCAATATCTCTCTTCTGGGTATTAGAAAATTATGAGAAACTTATAGTAGGTGAGGATTACCAGGTAAGCTATGAAGGAACCCATATAATGTTTGATCCAACTATTGAACTTCTTCACAATAATTTTATTCCCCCCATACTGATGCTACAAATCCTGACAATAACCATTTGAAAACAGTGTTGGAAAAAACATAAAGGTCATTCTTAGCCTTGGAAGGTGATTCAAAGTATTGTTGGAATGACTAGGTATTTTTTTTGTAAATTTCATAGTGCCTTACCATTTTCTATTTATCAAAAATAAAGAAGGTTTAAACATATAAAAACTTGGTGACCTCAACCTGCCCAAAGGAAACCAGGTCTGTTGGCCACCTTAAATAGTTAAATTCCATCTAGTATTGAAACAGTTTCTTCTGTCTACTAGCCACTATGTCTGTTTTACTATGTATAACAAAGTCTAACTGAAAATAGTAAAATCTGGACGCAAATTTCATTGGAAACTAAGAAAATCATGAATCAACCGTCTGAAGAGTCAATAAGAGCCAGGTATTTGGTGGTAGAACCTGGCATGTCTACTTGCTGCATAGATTGAAGATGTCATTCAATTCTTCTGATTCTAGTCGTAGCATGGTAATGAGATACTCTAATCTCTTGAATTTCCTTTTTAATTTCATGTAAAACTTAAAACACATTGGGGTTTCCTTCCATTTCCTATAGAATGAGCAAGGCCTTGGCCAAAACACATTTGAGAGTCCAATAAGTATGGATGGATTGGTGAAAAAGGGACAATCTCCCTCTTGTGCTCCCTGGGTCTGATATGAAATCCATGGTGTCCTCCTATTGTTCTATGCCTTCTTATTTCTTATTTCTTCTCTCTCCCAGTCCTGAATTAGATTGCGAACCTGTGGTGGGTTTCCTATGGAGTATATATCGAAGGGATTTTCCATAACCTCTTTTTTTTTATTTTCTACCTCGCTTGCTGGGTCTAGAAATTGGTTTGGAAGCTTCTTCTTCCCTTTTTCCTTATCCCGGCATTTTATAGGCCAACCTTTTACCATTTTTGTAATCGGACGGAAAAACATTGACAACGACTGAGAAACACCTATGAAAATTTTAAACAGGCCGAATAACCATTCAATGTCGCAGACCTGCAAGCTCCTTGCCCTTGGATCCTCTTTGAAATTTCCTACTGAAAACAATGTGCTACCTCCTCTTCCCTTCTTGCCTTAACTCGTTATGCATGCACCACTTTTTCCAATGTCGGTCTGACATTCTTAGTTGGCACCCGGTGTTTCCGTTTGTAGCCATTATGGCACAACATGCGTTCGTACCTACCTTATGCCAGCTGCAGGATGGAGCCTTACGAGCCTTAATTGACAGTGTGGTGCACGTCTCCAAGTGACACCACCTGCATCCCGTCATCCTCCACTTGGCACCTTGATCGGGGGGTTCGAATGACTATGTCAAAAGAGTATAGTTTAAGTTCAAAAAAAAAATAGAGATGAGGAAACATAATATTGTCCAAAATTATAAGTACAGAATCGTAGATGAGAAAAGTTTGAGCTGATAGGTGCTCTCCAACCTAGTATTGTGGAGATAATTAAATCATCTTAGATCCATCTTAACTCTATATTTACCAAGTGCTAAGAGGAATCAAATAGCTTGAGATGCAAACATCTTTTAGAGTGAAAATAAATTTAATCCCTCTCGGAATTTGGTAGATCCATAGTTATATGCATCTAGGCTGGTTACTGAAGAAGTGCAAGGATAATTAGCAGGTGGTAGAGAGGCATATGGAAAATTGAAGCACAACTCAAAGACAAATTGTTCCACTGGTTTAACATAAAGAAAACATTTATTAACTAGGAACGCATTGCATCAAATAACCTGGTGTGGCCTAGGAAATTCTACTAAACCAGAATGCTTACATTCGCATTATATCTTGAGAGGTTAATATTGGACATTAAGGGTATAGTAGAAAATGTGTAGTATTTTTCGTTCTTTAATTTATTCCCAAGAACATTTATGTTTTACAGAGAAACTGAAACATGAAAATTGTATTAACTCATTTTATTTATTTATTCTACCATATTTTTTTTGACTCGAGATGTTTTTAGTATTTTTTATGCTCCTCTTATGTTCAAGTATGAAATTATCCACATATAATGGAAGCATGATGAAGTCAAGTTCAAAGACTTGAAAATTTGACTCTTTCAAGAAAAATTAGTCATTGTATTTGGTTTTCGGTAATACACTTGTTTATGGTAATCAATGAAAATGTTTCGTAGGTCAATTATTACTTGAGTTTACGCATGAACGATGTGTGTGTTGACATTGTCTATTTGTTCCCATTTATAGAATTGTTTTCATTTTGGTTTGAAAATTGTAGAAATCCTAAGGAAATACCATAGGGTGAGGTCGACACAAAGTATTTGGTTGAATCCATAGGTATCTTTACTAGAAAAGAGAAATAATTTTTTCATTTAAAGGTTTGAATATTGGAAGATTTTAGGTTTTGTGGTGTTATTTTTAATATGAAGGACTCAAATTATCCACAATGATGTTGTGTTTTGCAAATTAAGAAATCGGATTCTCCACGGTGATGTTGTGTTTTGCAGATAAAGAATTCAACAATTCCATTTGAAATTTTTTGATGTTTCGAATCTAAAAGAGGATCGTTTTTTGGATTAAAAAAGTAGAAAGGTTTGAAAATTTCCATTTCATAGTTCAGTTATCATTGGTTTTCCTTCCTTCAAAGTTTATCCCACATGCTACTATTTAAAAATACAATCTACGTAAATGTCTATTAATGGTATTTGATGGAACCAAAGGTTTGTCACATGGTATTTTTGGCATGTGACCACTCGTTCAATCAGATTATCTGAGCAACCATGATGGCTCAATTGTTTATCAATGGATCCCTTGTGGAAGTTTTCAGCCAATTTTTTGAGGAATCAAACTTTTGTGGGATCTATAACACTACCCCACTTTCATTGGCCTAGTTGTCTTCTCATGACCTCCTTGAGATAGATCTAAAAAAATAGCATTCTTTAAAAAAAATTCCACTTGAGTGCTTACACAAAAACACACACAAACACAAATACAACTGTTGATGGACCTTCCCCTCCCCTACCTATCATGTTGAATTGGTCCCTCGGTACTAAAGTGTTACACAAACACACACACAAATACAACTGTTGATTGACATTCCCCTAACTCTGATGTTAAATGTTTTCCTTGGTACAATTTTTTTTAATAATTAGTGGTTGAAATTTATCCACAAGTTGTTATGAGATCAAGCTGTGTATATTTTTTTTATTGTGCATAGGATAAAGTATTAAATTCTAGTTCTGAATTGTTTTTGAAAATGGGATTTTGGGACCATTTTTTCCTTAAGAATTGTTTCACGATGGTTCCTTCCATTTTTTTCTTTTATACAATGTTATAACCATCAATTTTTCTTATGGGATAGTAGGGTTTCAATACAATGGATTAATTTTGTCATCATTTGTATGCATTGTTGGTGTTTTGGCTGCTCTAAGGTAATTGAAAATTGGATATGTTACCAAATTAATGATCACAACCTCACATAATCCAACATCTGACAATGGTGTGAAGCTGTCAGATTCAGGAGGTGGCATGTTGACCTAAGAATTCAATCCATTTATAGAAACCATCACACATGTTGTCAATGCAGGTAATTTTGTAAAGGTGAGCATTGGATCCTAACAATAACAACATATTTATTTGTACCTGTATGTATCCAATTGAGGTCGGAGGTAAGATATTTTTAGTTTAGTAAATTTACATCCTTATTTTTGTTCTAGTAGTACTTGGTTACAAAATCGTTCCTTGAATTTATTTAGTTGATTGATTTCATTTGTTTTTTAAGTTGATTGATGATTTCATCAAAAAGTAAGGCATGTTGTGGGGAGACATATTCTGGGGTGGTACTTGTTGCAAGAGACATACGACCTAGTGGATAATATATACATGGTGCTAAATATATGACTAACATGGAAATACACAAGGAAGATCGAAGCCAAATGAGGATATTAAAGGACTATTAGATCTAAGGGTTTTACATTTCCAAAACCTTTACAAGATCCCCCAGCGACCCACACAACAAAGATAACTAGAATGAATTCCTTATTCACCATGTTCATAAATGATGAAGAAAATGAAGATCCAATTGTAGAGGTATTAAAAAAGAAGATAAAGGCATATTGTATTCATACAAAATGAAAAAAAATCAAGGCTCTAATGTATGGAGTATATAATTTTTTATAGGATCAATCTTAGTGCTAGAAAAGTTAAGAGTTTCAAGGAATATGTTAGGGAAATTCAACTCTAATTCATAGCACTAAATATAAATGTATTACCTAAGGGGGAAGGTTAAATATGGTGAAATAAGTATTAATGACTATCCATGTCTGTTAGCACACTTTGGCACACATCCCTACAGGAATTCTTGAAAGGATTATGAAAAAGTGACTTAAATTTATATTCGCCTTCAACAAAGAAAAATTAGGGTTCCCTCTCATAAAGTGGAAAATAATTTTAAACCAATTGAATATGTAGGTTTGGGATTAATATACATTCCTTTGGGAAGGCCCTAGCTACCAAGGGTTTGTAGAGAGTAATAAAAGATTATTTTCCACATGAACCCTCTATCATTTGATGAATTAATTATTCTCCCAGCTAACCATATTTCATTTTTCATGTGTAATTATCTTTTGAAATCTCTCTCTTATAGGTACTAGGAAATTGTGAGAAACTTAGGATAGGTGACGACTCCCAAGTAAGGTGTGAAGGAACCTATAGGTTACATGATCCAACTAGTTAATTTCTTCACAATAATAGTACTTTCCCCCTTGTTGATGCTACAAATCCTAACAACCACCATTTCAAAATAGTGTCGGAAACAACGTAAAGATCATTCTTATCCTTGTATGGTGATTCAAAGGATAGTTTTAATGAATATTCTAGAAGAGTAAAATTTAAGTTCAACAAAATCAGAGACAAGGAAACATAATATTGTCCAAAATATAGGTAAATGATCAGAGATAAGTAATGTTTGCACTGGGAGGGGCTCTCCATGCCAGTATGGTGGAGATAATTAAATCAACTTAGATACATATTAACTCTATATTTACCAAGCATTAAGAGGTACCAAATATCTTGAGACGAAAACCACTTTTAGAGTGAAAATACATTTTATCCCTATTGACGCTTGGTAGATCCAGAGTTAAGATCCATCTAATCTAGTTACTAAAGAAGTGTGAGGATAACCAGTTGGTGGTGGAGACGCATATGAAAATTTTAAGCACAACTCAAAAAAAAATTGTTCCACTAGTTAAACCTAAGGAAAAAAATTATTAACTAGGGACACATTGCAACAAATAACCCAGCAGGGACTAGAAAATTATGGTAAACGAGGATGCTCCCATTATCATCATATCTTGAGAGGTTTGTACTAGTCATTAAGGGCATAGTAGAAAAAATTGTAGTCTTTATTGTTCTTCAATTTATTCCCAAAAACATTTATTTTTTACAAAGAAACTGAAGCATGAAAATTTTATTAACTTGTTTTATTTCTTTCTTCTACCATATTTTTTCGACTCAAGATGTTCGTAGTAATAGTTTTGACCCTGTTATTTTTCATACATATATGTTCAAGTATGAAAGTGTCCATGGATAATAGAAGCATCATGAAGTCAAGGTCAAAGACTAAAAAATTTTACACTTTCGAGAAAAATCAGTTAGTATATTTGGTTTTAAGTAATACACCTGTTAATGGCAAACAATGAAAGTGTTTCATAGGTCAATTATTAATTGAACTTAGGCATGAACATAGTGTGTGTTTTGATATTGTCTATTTGTTTCCATTTCTATAAGTATTTTCATTTTGGTTTGAAAAATGTAGAAATCCTGAGGACATACCATGGCGTGAGATTGGTGCAGAGTATGTGATTGAATCCACAAGTGCCTTTACTAATAGAGAGAAAGAAACTTCTCACTTGAAGGTTTGACTATTGGTAGATTTTAGTTTTATGTGGTGTGCTTTTGTAGATGAACTTAGGTTATCGATAGTGATGTTGTGTTTTGGAGATAAATAATTCCACAATTATATTTGAAAGTTGTCGATGTTTTGAATCCACAAGAGGATTTTTTTTTGGATTCAAAACGTGGATAGGTTTGAATATTCCCATTCCATAGTTCAATTATCATTGGTTTTCCTTCCATCAAATTTTATGCCACATGCTACTATTTAAAAATACAATGGACCTAAAAGTTTATTAACGATATTTGATGTAACCAAATGTTTGTCACACGGTATTTTTGGCATGTGACAATCTAGTCAATCAGCTTAACTGAGCAACCATGATGGCTCAATTTCTTATAAAAGACTCACTTATGGAAGTGTACGAGCTAATTTTTAGAGGAACCGAATTGTTTTGGGAGCTATAACACTGCCCCACTTTCACTGACCCAGTTGTATTCTCGTGGAGTCGTTGAGATAGATATAAAAAATTGGCATTCTATAAAAATATGTCCACCCAAGTGCTATACTAACACACACATAAATACAATTGTTGATGGACCTTCCCTTCCCCTATCTGTGATGTTGAAGGTGTCCCTTGGTTTCAAAGGGTTACACAAACATGCACACAAATACAATTGTTGATGGACCTTCCCTTCCCCTACATGTGATGTTGAATGTGTCCCTCGGTACCCAAGTGTTACAAAAACACACACACAAATAAAATTGTTGATAGATCATCCCCTACCTATGAGGTTGAATGTGCCCATCCAGAAGTTTTACGAGGGCAAGCCCAGTATATTGTTTATATTGTGCATAAAATAAATTATTAAATGTTAGTTTCGAATTGTTTCTGCAAATGGTATTTTTGGGCCATTTTTTCCTTAGGATTTGTGTCATGATGGTTACTTCCACTTTTTTATTTTAAATATTTTGGTTTGGTTTTAATATGGGAAAGTAGGGTTCCAATACAATGGATTTTTTTTTCGTAAACTATATTAATTGTTAGTGTTTGGCTGCTCTAAGTTCATTTAAAATTAGATATGTTACCATATTAATGATAAAAAACTCACATAATCCAACATATGAAAATGGTGTGAAGGTGGTCGATCTAGGAGGTGGCATGTTTACCCAAGAATGGAAGCCTTTTCCAGATGCCATCATAAATGTTTTCAATGCAGGGAATTTTGTACAGGTGATATTTGGAGCGTGAAAATAACACCATATTTGTTTGTACCTATGTGTATCCAATTGAGGTAAGATATTTTCAGTTTAGTAAACTGTCATCCTTATTTGTGTTCTACTAGTACTTGGTTACAAAATCATTCCTTGAATTTCTTTAGCTCATTGATTTCATTTTTTTTTCAGTTGGTTGATGAGTTCATAAAAAAGAAATGTATGTTATGTGGGGAGGCATATTATAGTGTGGTACTTTTGGAAAGAGACATAAGGCCTGGTGGAGAAGAGCTACTCAGTGCTAGATATATGACTATAATACTTTTAGAGGCACAGTAGAATAGTTGCTAAATATATGACTAGAAAAAAAATCCTTACGACTACTTCTAAAGGGCGTTGAGGATGTAAAAGGAGTGATGCTAGTTAACATGGGTATTTTGAATATTCCACAAGCTCAATGGATGGTCTGGAGTAAAAACAAAGGCGTGCCAACAACAAAATCTGATTATTATCGACATCTTTCAAGTTCACTCAAGTAAGCGTGTCATTAGAGGAAATTTTAGCCTAAAAGTGCCCATGAAATTTTCACGTAATTTCCATTTCACAACATGTAAACCAATCAAAATCATTTAAATTTAAAAATAGGTACATGTAAATATTTTGGAGGGAAAAGAAGAAACATTACTATTTTTAATTGGAATTTTTTCGTATCTCCTTATATATTTAGTCAAATTTCAAGTGTGGATGCTCGTTGGATACATAATTAAATTTCGAATTGAACAAGTGCCCATCATGGAAACTTTTTAGAAGACCCACAATGATTAAAATTGAAGATACATTAAAAAAATCGTGTTGAACACATTTTTTTAATGTATCTTCAATTTTTATCATTGTGGGTCTTCTCAAAAGTATGCATGATGGGTACTCGTTGGATGTGAAATTTAATTATGCATCCAATGAGTGTCTACACTTTCAATTTGAGTAACACTATAAGGAGATGAGACAAAAATAAAATTTAAAAAAAAAAAAAAAAAGTAGTTTTCTTCTTTTCCCTCCAAAATTCATAAATCTTATTTTATTATTTTAACTATTATTTTATTATTTCTCCTTAGGAGGACACTTTTAGGATAAAATTTCCTCTAATGTTAATGTCTCATTCAACAATGTTACCGATGAAATAGGTAACCGCACTGTTACCTACTTTTTTTTGGTAGCATAAAAAACACCCGATTTTGAAAAGTGGTGATGCAGAATCACCTCTTTTTTTTTTTAGCACATTTTTGACACTCTAATATTTTTATTTATGAAGTATGAATATTTGTTTTAAAATGTTAGTGATTTTCATGCTAATTTTGAAATGTATTGATGCAACATCAACTTTTTTTTTTTAGAGCGGTGATTTTCATGCTAATTTTGAAACGTATTGATGTAGCATCAACCTTTTTTTTTTAGAGTGGTGATTTTCATGTTGGTAATAAAACACAAAACTTAGATAAAAAATATATATATATAAAAACAATATAAAAAAACAAATAAAAATGTAAAAAAAAAAACAAAATTAACTCGTAAAAATAAAAAATTTAAACAAAAATAAATAAATAAAACAAAAACAAACAAAAATATTTGAAAATTATATCAAAATAAATGACAAAATTTGAAAAAAAAACACATAATTTAAAGAAAAAAAAAATTAACAAAAAAAAATAAAAAAATAAAAAACCATCAAAAACATTTCTTTCTAAGTTATTAAAAAAATCCATATAATTAAAAAAAATTGAAATAGAAAATTTAAAAATAATTTAAATTACAAAATTAAAATTTAGATAAATAAAATAAAATAAAATAAAAAGAAAAAATTAAATTTAAAAATTTAAATTAAAATAATAATAATAATAAGAAAACAAAAATACAATTTTTGAAATTAAAAAAAAAAACAAATTAAAAAAAAAAAGAAAATTTAAAATTGAAAAAGAAAATTATAATAAACGAATTATAATTAAAAAAACCATCATTAAAAAAGAAAAAAAATGAAAAAAAACCATGTGCAAATAATTAAAAAACAAATATCCATAAATTTGTTGTTTTTTTTTAAATGAAACAATTTATAAATTTTAAAAATGAAAAACCAAATAAACTAAAAGATTTAAAAAATAAATTAAATTAAATTAAAATTCAATAAATTTATTGAATAAATTTTAAATTTTAAAAAATAATTAATCTAAAATATTAAATTTAAAAAAAAAAAAAAAACAAATTAAAACAAATTAAATTTAAAATAAAGAATTTGAATTAAAAAAAAATAAAATAAAAAATTGAATTAAAAATAAAAAATTAAAATTAAAAATCAAATTTAAAAATATATATATATTAAAAATTAAAAAAATAAAATAAAATAAAAGATTTTTTTTATCGTGGTGGCCAGCCGTGGTGGCTTAAACGCATACACAAGCGAGCGGGTCCCGTGTCCTAACCTTACAGAATGGGTGAAATCGCCTCTCTCGCCCACGAGCGGACCAGCAATCGCCCTCCTGAGCGAGAAGGCGGTCGGGGTCGCCCTCCCCGCCGGCCGAGAGGAGCCGATTAAGGGTCACTGGGCGTTACGAGCCCTCGGCTAGGCGGTCTGAGAATCGCCCTCCGCCAGCGAGAGCGGGGTCAGAATCACATTGGGGGCCAATTCGAGAATGGCCTTGGGCGGGTCCCGAGTTGCCCTCACGCCTGGGAGGCCGGTCCAAGGAGCCCGGCCTCCCCCGAGTACGAACGGTCCCGGACGGCCACACTCCCCTCGCCGCGGCCGTTCCGAGAATCACGGGGCGGGTTCGGGAGTAAGCCACCTCTCGCCGCGGAAATCGATTCCGGGGAGATAACCCTCATCGCAATGGGTGCGGGAATACGCCACCGAGACGATTGAGAATCGCCCTCCCGGCAACGGGAGCGATTTCGAGGCCCGGCCCTCCCCGGCCGCCGAGAGGGCGATTCCCGAGTCGGCCTCTGTGTGAAGGCGATTCTCGGGGTCGGCCTCATTCTTGACAGAGCCTCTCCATGATCACCAGGCGGGGAGAAGTAGATTGAGTAAGCATACCACGATCAAAGATTTTTTTATTTTTTATTTTTTTAATTTTTAATTTTTTAAGTTTTTTTTTTAATTTGATTTTTAAAAAAAAAATTTAATTCAAAAAATTTAATTTTTTTTTTTAATTTGATTTTTATATTTGAAATTTAATTTGTTTTAATTTTTTTTTTTTTTAATTTTTTTTTTTTTTAATTCATTTTTTTTGTTTTTTGATTTTTTTTTTCTAAATTTTGTTAATAATTTTTATTAAATTTTGTATTTTTTTTAATTTAATTGATTTTTTTAAATTTTTAAATTTTTTTTATTATTAAATTTTATGTTTAGTTTTTTTCATTTAATTTTTTAAAATTTAGTAAATTTTGTATTTTTATTTATTTATTTATTTGAATTTAATATTTTTTTTTAAATTTTTTATTTTTTTATTATTATTTTTTTAATTACATAAAATTTTTATATTTTTTTTATTTCAATTAAAATTGTGTATTTAAAATTAGATTTTTTTAAAGTTAAACTTAATATTTTCAAATTAATTTGTTTTTATTTTATTTTTTATTTAATATATACTTTTTAATTTATTTTTTTCAATTTTTCAATTTTAATTGATTTTTAAAGTTTTTTAACCTTTTATTTTAACAATGTTTTTTTTTTTTCTTTGTATTTAAAATTCAATTTTTATTTCAAAATTTATTTGTTTATTCATTTATTTATTATTATTTTTTTATTTTTTTTTTATTTTTTTTAAATTTAATTTGTTATTTTAATATTAATATTTTTTTTTTATTTAATAAAATCTAATATATATATTTTTAATTTAAGTTCATATATATATATATATATATATATATATATATATATATATATATATATTATTTTTTATAATTTAAATTTAATATATTTTTTAAAATCTATTTGTTTTTGTTGACACCTAATCCTATGGGATGGGTGTGGATATGTATTTTTGTATAATAAATAATAGTAGGAAATAAGGAAGGCCAAGAGTCATTGGGAGATGAATCCCAATAGCCTCACCTCCATGTATAAATCCGTATGCATTCTTCAGCTAATACACATTCTGATTTTGAGGAGTTACCTCCTGGTTTGACATGGTATCAAAGCCAGCTCCACTATTGGCATTTCTGCCTGTGGTGTAACTCCCTCTCCTTTGCTCAGTCAATTTTTATTAATAGTTTTTGCTGCTCCTTAATTGCTAGACTGTTATTCTGCATTTTTTTTCTCTGTATAGCCCTGACATTTGCAGCTCCAGCTCCTGCAGCTCCTGAAGACTCTGCAATTCTGCAGTTCCTGAAACACTGCAAATTGCAGGTTCCTCTGCAATTCTACAAAGATTCCATTTCAAAATTTTCTGTAATGGCCTTTTGGCTTCCTCCATTCTCCATCGACTCACTCCATTCCCTCAGCTCTCTCCCTACATTCCACATTCATCTCTCACCTCTCAACATACAGTGCCCTACCCTCATCTCTCGGCGCACATGACCCTCTCTCTTCTCTGCACACTCCCATCCCACAACTCCACGCCCTCTCCCCTACCCTGCGTCCATCCTACCACTCTCTCCATACCCGTCTCCCACATCGACTTCCCCTCCGCTGCACATACATACGCCCCACCTCTACTTCCCTTCATCCGTCCAACCAAACCCAATGCCTGCAACTCTATAGAGCTCTCTATTCCAATACGCTTCGCCTGTAATATATACCTGCATAACACCGCCTTTATATATCACGTTGTCTGCTCCATTTTAGACGCTGTCATATACGTTGTCTGCTCCATTTTTAAACGTTGTCATAAACGCTGTCATATACGCTGCTCATATACACTGAGTATGCCTTGATTATTCCAGTTTAATACCGCCCACTCCATTTGTTTATAACATTCATTCCAGTTTAATACCGCCCACTCCATCGTTTATAACATTCATTCCAGTGTAATACCGCCCTTTCAAATTTGTAATACCGCCCCTTACCTGCATTTTAACACAACACGTCATTCTTTAGGCGTTATTGTTGTTGAATTGCGTATATATGTGACAGCGTATATATGTAACACCGCCCCTCCATTACATATTTAATACCACCCTCCTCCAGCGTTATCACATATTCCACTTTTTTATACCGCCCTCCCATCATACCGCCCTTTATTCTATAGTCAATAATGCCCACATACCGCCTCTCATTATATTCATTACCGCCCTTCCATATCGCCTCCCATACAATTTTTTTATCCAAACAAAAAAAATATATATATACATATATTTTTTTTTTGTGCAGAATTCAGTCTCTTAGCAAAGAGTTTTTTTTCCATTTAAATGCAGTCTTTAGCAAGAGTTTTTTGTGCAGAATTTAGTTTCCAGCAAAGAGTTTTTTAAACTCAGAGTATTTTTCCAGCAAGAGTTTTTTCCCCTTTAATTGAAAGATTTCAAGAGTTGAAAGTTTTTATAGCAGAAATTTTTCCTCTTCAGAAGATTTTTTTCCAGCAATCTAATGCATTCTCTCATCTCAATTGTTGGGGTGGTTCTCTCCGGCAAAGAGAACTATCTTGAATGGTATCGGAAGATTAAACACACACTCATTTTTAATGAGTTGTGGAAAGGAATCTGTGAAGGACAAGAAGAAAACCCACCAACAAAGCCCACTTCAGACAAAGAGCTTGCCATTTGGGAAAATAAGAACTGCAAGGCCTATGCCTTGATTGCAGCCTCCGTAAGTGAAGAGGTGAGTCGCCATATTTCATCATTCTCAAATGCCTATGAAGCCTTGAAGAAGCTAAAAGAACTCTACGACTCACATTTAGAATTAGAAAATGTTCAATTGATGATTAAGTTGTTCAGTCTTGAAATGAAGAATGATGATCCCCTTGCTTTAGCTTCAGAAGTAAGATCTATAATGCATGAAATTGAAAACACTGGTGTAAAAATGGACATATCTCTCATAGCATATTTTAACGCATTATATCCGACTTACTCACATTATCTTGAGTCTTTGCAAGCAAGTGGAAACTTTGAGCATATCACCTTTGATACACTTGAGAAAAAGTTTGTAGAAAGAGAGAAAGCTTTTGGGAAGATGACAGTCCCTTCATCTTCCAAAGAGGTTGCATACTTGGCACATAGAGAAAAGAGTCATGCTCCAAATTCATCCAGAGGAAGAGGTGGTAGAAGAGGAAGAGGAAGAAGAAACTTCACCGAAAGGGGGGGCAGACAAGCTGACAAATCCAATCTTCATTGCACACGTTGCAATAGAGATGGACATGATGCATCCAAATGCAGAACACCATGGGAGAAAATTGAGCAGAAAAGAAATCAAGACAAAGGTAAAACTAATGACAAAGACAAAGGTAAAGCACCTGAATCCACTCATTATGTTCTAGCACATTGTAACAATGGAGTAACTGAAGACTTGTTTGATGTTTCATTTACTTCATGGAGAGATGATTGGTTGCTAGATTTAGGAGCAACATGTCACATGACATTTAGAAAAGATTTTTTTGAAGAATTCACTGACAAAGTTGATGGAGAAGTATATTTCGCAGATAAATCCAAACTCAAGCCATCAGGGCTTGGCACAGTCAGGCTTAAACTGCCTGGTCTTCCTGATCATATCCTACATGAGGTTCTATACCTCCTTGAGTTGAAGAGAAACTTGCTGTCCCTGGTCGAAATCCGGCAGCAAGGACACTCAATTCACTTGTTTGATGGCAAGGCAGAGGTCAGAAAAGCATCAGATCACTCACTTGTCATGAAGGGAATAGAAGAAGGGAGACTCTTGAAGCTGAAAGGTTCATCTGCTCATGCTCAAAACTTTGCATTCAGTTCACATCATGATGAAGGTACATTCCCATCAAGTCTTTTATGGCATGCTGGATTTGGACACTTAAACTATGAAAGCCTTCGTTTGTTGAAGAAAAATGGTGTTAATGGACTGCCTACAATTCCTAGAAAACCTAAGGAATGTGATGCTTGTATTCTAGGAAAGCAGAGCAAACAACCATTTCATGATTCACACTCCAGAGCACATAGAAAACTTGAACTTGTTCATTCAGATTTATGTGGCCCTATGCCTATTGCTTCTGCAAATGGAAACAAATACATGATGACATTTATTGATGACTACACCAGAATGTGTTGGGTTTACTTACTGAAGAATAAGTCTGATGCTTTTCAAACTTTCAAGAATTTTCATGCATGGATTGAAAATGATGCACAAACACATATTGGCTCTCTACGTACTGATAATGGAAAAGAATACACTTCAAATGAATTTGAAAATTATCTTCTTCAACATGGAATCAAACTTCAAACAACTGTGCCATATAATCCACAACAGAACGGTGTAGCTGAAAGAATGAACAGAACTATTTTAAATATGGTCCGCTCCATGTTATTTTTCAAGAATGTAAAATTGATGTTTTGGGCTGATGCAGTTCTATGTGCTGTTTACATAAAGAATAGGTGTCCTTCAAGTTCAATTAGAAATAAAGCTCCTTTTGAAATGTGGCATGGCCACATTCCTTCGGTAAAGCATTTCAGGGTCTTTGGGTCCACCTGTTATGCCTTGATACCCAAGGGTCAAAGGAACAAACTTGGTGCTAGAAGCAGAAAATGTATCTTCTTGGGGTACTTCAATACCTCCAAAGGATATCGTCTCTATGATGAAGCAAATAAGAAGTTTGTGATAGCAAGAGATGTCATATTTCTTGAATCTTCCAAGAGTGACAAGGTTGTTGAGCGGCAACTTGATCGCCTGGATAGATTCACACATGCAAAGTCTTTCCAAGAATTTGATAATCAGATTCCACATCTTGAAAGGGGGATTCCGATATTGAATCAAACTGTGGAATCATGTCCTGAAGCACTCTCTCCCCCACATGAAGAAACAACCACGGATGACACATTGGATGATGTGATTGACAGAATTGGGAAATTGAATCTTGAATCAATCCCAACTCAGTCAAATGACCAGCCTGGGCCATCTCAGAAAGGTCCTCCCAAATGGCTGACAAAGACACTGGAGAATGTTCATCCTGATGAGGTTGGAAAAATAGGAACAAGAAGTTCCACTCAACAAATCGAAGGTGATGTAGATAATTCTGATTCTCCTGTTGATATGGATATTGCTTATAACTGTGAATTGAGTTTGTCTACAGATCATGAAACAACTTCCTTCAAAGAAGCCGCTTCTCATGATGAATGGAAAGAAGCGATGCAGAAGGAGTATGATGCCTTGATAAAGAATGGCACTTGGAAGCTGGTTGATCTGCCTTTGGGAACGAAACCAATTGGCTATAAGTGGGTCTACAAGAACAAGTACAAAGCAGACAGCTCACTTGACAAGCACAAGGCCAGGCTTGTGGAAAAAGGATTCGCACAAAAAGAAGGAGTCGATTATGAAGAAACTTTTGCTCCCACAGCAAAATGGACCACCATCCGGACTCTCTTTGCCTTAGCAGCTCAGAATGGATGGAAAGTCCATCAGATGGATGTAAAAATAGCCTTCTTGAATGGAGATCTAAAGGAGAAATTTTATATGTCCCAGCTAGAAGGATTTGTGATAAAGGGTCAAGAACACAAAGTTTGCAAACTTGTAAAATCCTTGTATGGCCTCAAGCAAGCACCACGAGCCTGGTATGAGAAATTGACCGAGCATCTTCTGAAACTTGACTTCAAACATTTTGATCTTGATGATGCATCTTTGTTTGTTAAGAAAGTTGGAAAAACAGTTGTATATCTTGTGGTATATGTAGATGATCTTTTGATAACAAGAAACAATGAGAGCTATATTGCATCCATGAATAAAGAGTTGAAGAAAGGTTTTGAAATGACTGATTTGGGTCATGTTCATTACTATTTGGGTATTGAAGTAATTCAACATCCTAAATTCATATTTCTTTCTCAAAAGAAGTACATTGGAGATCTCTTGAACAAATTTGGCATGGATGGCTGTAATCCCTTAACCACTCCAATGGAACAAAACTTGAAGCTCACATCTATTGAAGGGAAGGAATTTGAGGATGCAACTAAGTATAGACAGCTTGTAGGAAGTCTTATCTACCTGACCACCACCAGACCTGACATTTCATTTGCTGTTGGAATCCTCTCAAGGTTCATGCAAAAAACTTGTGAAGGACATTGGTCTGCTGCAAAAAGAGTGCTAAGGTACTTGAAGGGGACTCAAGACTTTGGACTCAAATATACACAGGTAGGCGACTTCAACTTGACCGGATACTCTGATTCAGACTTTGATGGCGACAAGGAAACAGGGGTGTCTACTACAGGTTACACCATGAGTCTTGGATCAGGAGCTGTCTCATGGAGATCACGCAAACAGTCAGTTCCAGCAGATTCCACGACCGAGGCAGAATATGTGGCAGCAGCAGAAGCAACAAAGGAAATTGTGTGGCTCCGGAAAATCCTGGAAGATTTGCAGATGAAACAAATGTATTCCACTCCACTCATGATCGACAACACTTCTGCAATAAAGTTGGCCAAGAACCCAAAGTTCCATGATCGAACAAAGCACATCAATACAAAGTACCATCTAATTCGACATCATGTTCAGGCAAAAACCATCCATCTACATCATTGTTCCACAAATGAGCAAACTGCTGATATCTTCACCAAAGCACTTGGAAGAGAAAAGTTTGAAAAGTTCAGATCGATGCTTGGGCTCACCAACATCCCTTCGGATTAAAGGGGGGAATGTTGACACCTAATCCTATGGGATGGGTGTGGATATTTATTTTTGTATAATAAATAATAGTAGGAAATAAGGAAGGCCAAGAGTCATTGGGAGATGAATCCCAATAGCCTCACCTCCATGTATAAATCCATATGCATTCTTCAACTAATACACATTCTGATTTTGAGGAGTTACCTCCTAGTTTGACAGTTTTTTTAATATATATTTCTTTAAATTTAATATTTTTATTGTATTTTTTTTTTCATTTTTTATTTTTAATTAATTTTTCATTTTTTTACTTTTAATTTCAATAATGTTTTTTTTTTAATTTTTATTTTAAAGTTTTAAATTTATTAAAATTTAATATATTTCTTTAAATTTAATTTTTTATTTTAAAATTTAAATTTAAATTTTTTAATTTAATAAAAAATTTCTTTTTCTTTTTTAAATTTAATTTCTATATTTTAATTTTTATAATTTCTTTCTTTTTCTAACTTTTTTTTCTTTTTAATTTAATATTTTTATTTTGTTTTTATTTTTATTTTTTTATTTCTATATATTTTGAAATTTTAATCTTTAATTTTTTTTTTAATTTTTAATTTTTAATTTTTTTCTTAAATATTAGGTTTTTTTTAATGTTTGAATTAAAATTTTTATTTTGTTTTTATTTTTATTTTTTTATTCCTATATATTTTTAAATTTTAAGCTTTAAAATGTTTTTATTTTTTAAATTTATTTTTTTTCTTAAATTTTAGGTTTCTTTTAATGTTTGAATTTTAAAAATTAAAAAATGTTATTTCTATTTTTAAAAATGTCAAAAATATGACAATTTTTTTTTTTTGGTTATTCTAGCGTCAACTGGTTTTGTTTTGAGGGTGTTTTTTCAATCCTTTTTTCAAGAAACAATTTTGTTTTTAGCATAATTTTATAAAATGTTGAAATTTGACCTTCAAAAAAAACCAAGTGCGTTCTGGAATACACTTGGTTTGTTTTTGGGGTGTTTTTTCATGTTTTTTGAGTCTTTTTGGGCTAGAGTTCCCGTTTTGAGGTCAGGTTACCTATTTCATCGGTAACAGTGTTATTCGGGAAATATAGGAATTTTCTGTAACGTTTGATAGATTTATCTAATATGTACTTGTTCTCTGAACTCACTATATTAGGAATGTTTCTCAAGTTGATTGAGCCACCTTACTAATTAATCTTGAGTCTTGACTATTTTTTTATATTCATATACCGAATCATTGACATTTGTCTTTCAGTAAAATCATTTGCATGTATAATTCTTATGGGAACAAGGCCTAGAGTGTAGAATTTGGGACCTCCTATTGAAAGAGTGGTGGTAGATGGAGTAAATGGAGTAGGTGAAAAAACGTTTTATACATTACCATAATTTTTGAAGAGTTTTGAAGTGAATATAAGGAACTTTGGCAGGGAAGGTGAGGGAGGGCTCAATGATAGTGTTGGCAATGAATTTGTGTAGAAGTAAAAGGTCACTCCCATTGGATTTGGAGGGGATGATGTTGGAAAAGGGTGATTTTCGTGTCTTCTATGTTTACTATAATGGAATATAGTACTTTTTTTTCTTTGTCTTATGTTTTCTATTACACAGTAAATAATTTTTAAAGGGTGTGCAAGCTTGGATGGTGATGTATATAGACTAGTTTATTTATATATCTCGTCCCTGGAGAAAAAGGGTGTTGAGCTAATTGATGGTGATAAAATCTTGACTCTTTTTTCTATTTTCATCAAGCAACAATTATATTATATATATAACCAAGAAAAGGTACAAATTGTACCATCAGTAAGATAGCTCATAATCCTTTCATTGGAGAGTTTCATTCCATTACATTGGCCATTATATAGACTTCTTATGCTAATGGAGCTTCAACAAGGTACTTGAGCGAAATTGGTTTGGAAGTTGTGTTCACTTCCACTACGGTGAAGTACTTTACATGAGAAGGCTATTGAATATGATATTGGTATCTAATTTGAAGCAAATGGACATGGCACTATTTTATTTTCTGAAGAATTCTTACTATGGTTGAAAGCATTCGATGAAGAGATTTCTTCTGCATCAACAAGTTTGTTTGACTGTTAATGGGATCCAAAAAATTAAATATTGTTGGTATTTAGTCTTAAATAGATAATGTGATCATATGAGTATCTATCATTCATTACACTTCTTTAAATTTAACTTCCAAACTCAGAGAAAATGAGGGTCGTTCAAAGTTTGTTGGCCATAAGTATTTTGATCAGTCAAGCAGTTGGGGGTGCATTGAGTAGCTTGTTGTTGGTAGAGATAATTATTCACTATATGGGATGGTCCATTTAAACATGGAATACACTATATCTGGACATTCCTAGATGATAATTGAAGGTTTTTTATTCTATTTTTTTATGTCTTGGACTCATTGTGGTATTTCACGTAAGGAACTACCTTTTGTATTCATAAAAGTTCTTCATACAACTTATTATAGTTAAGAATGTTTGAGAAGTGGTTGTGTTAGTTTATGTTAGTTTAGATATTTTGTATTATTATGTTTTTTCTTTGTGATAACATATGCTTTGCCAATGAATTAATTTTTCTTGAACACCAAAATTTTGTGTTGTGTTCCCATTGAGTGCATTGTTTCCATTCACCATAAAATAAATTGGTAAATTTTCATATACATAGACATGACTACTATGCAATAAATGAAAGATATTAAAATCAAATTTCATTTTATACTTGTTAGCCCTTCAAACATAACTAGAATATTATAAATCCTACACTCTACAACCATCTCAAATATAATTATGCCATTTACGTGCATATGTAACCTAGCACAGTGAATTTAAATATCAAACCTTATTTTTCAAAAATTGGTGCAAAAAATATTAGTGGGTGGGACATTCTAGAGAAGAAGATGGACACTATAGCTTCAGATACCATTGATAACAGGATTTGAAATGTATCATGAGATCCCCTGAAATGATTTGTTAATGACCTTAAAGGTGGGTGTGAAGGTGTTAGCTCACTACTCAATTTTTTTTTTATTTTGAGATGTTTTATATACTATTTAAAAGACGAAACAAGTATACCATGGAAAAAAAATTACATCACATTAACAACACGGTTACTCGGAAAATCCCTCCCTAAAATAACATAAAAGGAAAGAATATCATCATGGCCTCCTAGATAAAGGAACTTAGCATCATAACAATAATTTTGGCTCTCACAATCATAGCCAAAGCCTACTCAAACCTCCTTATATCCCCTGAGTTAAAATAAGAGAGGTCATCCTGAAAAGTAACTTTACATGGATTCTTCCATAGACAATCAATATTAATCAACAATACTAAATTCCATAGGTATTTGTAGCTAGCCCAAACCTTTTGAACGTAATACAAAAGAGGCATTTCCACAAAAGAATGGTTTTGAAGAAGTGAAATTCAACCTAAAACCATGCCTAAAAAATCAACGCAACACCTCCAAAATATATGTTTGACCTCTACATAATTTCCACACAAACACAAGAAACATATTTCATATAATATATCTTCTTTGTGAGGTTTTCTTTTGGTATCCAACCATTGATGGAGAAGAAGCCACCCATAAACGTTGTGCTTAAATGGAAAATTTGATTTACAAATGGATTGACATCGCCTTAATCCATTTGGAAATATATGAGACACAAGATCTTAAGATAAATGCCTCCTAAGGATCCAACAACAAAAGTTAATTGGCTAGTGTATGAGAAACTACAACACAATTTTTGAGATGCTTCTTGGGTGTAGTCTAACTATTCTCATAAGATGGTATACTAAGTGTATGTTCATACAAAAGCATTGTGATGGTATTTATTTATTTCCATGTTGGAGATATAGTAGGAGATTGATGTTGCAGTAAAGTTTCACAATGCTTAAACCTTCCATTATTTTGAAGGGAGAGTTTGGTCCAATCAGGATTAGTTAGGATATAAGAGTTTTGTATCATGCTATTGTACTATAATATGTGTTGTTTTTATTTTGTATATAGTTAGGGGAAATAATTTTTTTTTAGTGACCATGCTACAATAGTGTATAGATGGATTTACATGTTTTCAAAGTATTTATTTATATTATAGTTTCTCAATGATGGGTATGTAGTAGACACAGCATGAAAAATGGGATTTTACTTGAAGCATTATTTCCAGATGTGTAGAGCATGGAGAATGCCTTTGATGGATTTAAAAAAAGGTTATGTAGATTGTCTGGTCGATTTTGTTACATCGATGATAATGTTTTAATAGTTGTATGATGTAGATGTCACTACATTCGACAATTTGTGTTTGAAGGCATATTATCTTTAGCATGAAATGTTCATTGAATGTAGCTCAGTTACTCAATAAAATTATTCAACAATGTTCTTGTAATTGGGTTGCGAAGTTGTAATGAGTCTCTGGCAATCTATGTAATGAATAATACTTGGTACATCATGCTTGATGAAATCTGATTAATTGAATATAAAAGGTGCAAAAAATGACAAGGGAAACTCAAATCTTGAAGAATACTTTATCCCTCACGATTATTATGGCTACAGGTCATTATGGAATATTTTTTAAAAATGTAGCAGGAATATTGCGCGCAATAGATTTGCGGTAGATTTGCAACCTAGACCTAGAGAACATAAGAAATGAAGCATATGTAATGTATTCTACCTTGCTTGTTTGTGGTCAAGCTTTGTGGATGAATCATGGAAATTTTCACAACTCAAAAACACTGAACAACTTCACTAAATTTTATGTATGAATTTAGTTTCAAGTTAGTGCAAAGTAAAATTGTATGTAGTTTGAAAATTAAAATAAAGATGTTGAGCATTGTAATCTCCTTTTGTTGTTTTGTGGTAAAATAATTTTGCTGGATTTAATTTTCCATTTCAGGAATTTATTTTCAGGCACTTCCGCCACTCATCCTACTTGCACTGTTTGGTGTGATAAACTAGTTTGTTACCAGATTTTTTCTCCTAGTTGTGAATCCTTCATTATATCCAAGTTTTCATTTTCAAATGAACTACTCCGTATTTCACAAATAAAATTAGCTTTGTTATACAACATAAGAATGTATCATTCAAGTTGAAATTACAAGCATTATTGAAGGGTGAATATTATTTGTGTACCAGTTATATTTAATTATTTTCTGAGAATATTTGGATTTATTATCTGGCATGCAATGATACTGAATGTCAATTTTTTATGTTGAAATCTTTTGAAATGTCTATGTTTGGTTTTGAGTTCGATTTTTTTGAAGAAGCTTACCATTAGATTCAGGTATATATATATATATATATATATATATATATATATATATATATATATATATATATATATATATATATATATATAATAAAATGCTAAGAAATATATATATATATATATATATATTATAAAATGCTAAGAAATCAACATAAGAAATATAAAAAATGTTATCATGGAAACTTCGTCGATAGATTACAAACTTCTAACTATGATATGAACTTTAAAATTAACTCTAGAGAGATCTTATGCATATATCAAAGGAACAAAAGAAGAAGCATCAAAGGAAAAGATCCATAAGTCTTTTATAAAAGAAGTCTGGTTAACGTGTGATGTTTGTTGGAAGTGGCACTTGCTCCCATCTAGGGGTTCATCACTTACAAAAAGTGGTTTTGTAAAATGCTTTATTGGATGCAATTTTATGTGTTTGGAAAATATTTGAGACTAACAATCTTACCTTGTGTCTGTTTTGGTCATTTTCATAGTAAAAAACATAATAAAAGAATATAAATATCATTTCTGATATATATGTGAGGGAATGAAGGCTAGTTTGTAGTTTTTCATGACCTAATTGATGTAATTTGTTCTTTTTTCAATAGGCCTTCATGAATGGGTGTGATGTGAATGAAGATTCAACCATGCAAATTGTTAATGGGATGTATGGAATACAACCAAGCTAGTTTCAAGTGGTTGCAAAGAAAGAGAAGCGTCAACATTTAGGTGCTCCTCTGTATGGACTCTAGAGTCTAAACACCTCTTTAATATCAAAAGATTTAAATCCAAGTTATATTTCCAACATTAGTATGAAAGAACAAGAAAGGATTTAGTGCCTGAATTTTGCAGGCTAAATGAACCACTCAAGTTCTCTTTCAAAGGAGAATGAAAATAGCTCTGTTAGGAGAAATAGCTCAAATGATGTAGTTCAAAACCCTTTGTAAAAAATACAAGTAGACAGAGGCATATTACAATAAGAAATTCAGGGGAACGGTGTTGTAATGGGAATTGAAAAAATCAAAAAACACAAAAAAAGAGTTGAAACATCATGCTTCTTATAGAGGTATTTGTTTTCAAATCCTTTCTTGTGAATTAATTTCCACTTGGTAATTTTTTTCTATGCACGTTGTCACTTATCCATGATTTTATACACTTGTTACAATTTTCTTCAAACTTTTCTTATCATTTTGTTAATTTTTCGAACAAAAATATGCGTATTTTATCTTGAGTTTTCTTTTGGTGACCTCTTCATACTTTATAGAAGAGAGAAATGTGGGGCAAGGAAAGTGTAGGAATGAATTTGAGGTAGTGGTACATAATTATCTTAAGAATATTAAGACTAGAGTAGAATTTCATGGCTCTAATAGTTAATTTTCAATAACTCCCAAAGAAAAAATCAAACTTGATAGTTGGCATGAAGCATTGATATACAGTTTGAAGCCTCTTGTTAAGAACAAGAGCTCAACTGATGTTATTCAACATGTATAAAAGATAAGCCAGGCACATGTATTTTGCACCAAGAGATTAAGGAGAATGGTGTTGTAATGGGACTACACATACAAACAAGGAAAAAAATGTAAAATGAAACAAAATGCCTCTAACATAGGCATGTGTTTGCAAATCCTTTCTTTTGTTTGGATTACCACATGGTGAATATTTTCTATGTACTTTTTTATTTCCCTATAATTTTCTTCATTTGTTAGATTTTCCTTCAAACATGTCCTATCATTTTGGTTATTTGTCAAACAATGATAAATTGATAAATTTAACTTATCTTGATATTTTTTCCCACTATGATCTCTTCATGCTTTCTAGAAGAGGGAAACGTGGGACAAGTAAACCACAAGAATGAAAGTGAGGTAGGGGTACACAAGCCTCTTAAGTTGACTAAGGTTGGATTAGTAATCGATGGCTCTAATGGTGAATTGTCAATAATGCACAAAGAATCAAGTAAAGTTGTTAACTTTCATGGAGTATCAATCCATAGTGCAAAGCCTCTTGCAGCTATTATAGTTGTGAGAATGGAACTTATTGGAGAAGCGGCTACAAGTCCTGTTAGGAGAGAACTTGGGAAAGCTAGAGGAAATATTACATTAAGAGAAGCAAAAAAATTGTAACACACTGAATAAATATTGAAGGTTTGATTAATATTAATTACCCTTATCACTCCATTTACCCCTAATCTAAAAATTTATTTGTGATTTGATGAAATTTGTTTGAAAGTATAACTACCTTAGGAGTCTAAATTTTCTAGAAATATATGTTGCGGGCTATATGAGATGGTGAACATGGTATCATAGGCCTTTACTTTGAAGCAACATTAAACTTTCTTGAGGGTGCTTCATTGTTGGAGCCTTCTAATCTCGAGAATGAAAAGAATGGAGAAATAACTCAGTCTATGAAGTTATACACATATATTTCCAGGCTCTTTGAGTAAGCCCCATAATCATATATAATTTGTGATGAAAGTTATAATTATTATTATTTTATCATTAGCTAATGTGGATGTGAACCTTCATAATCTATACTTTTGGATAAATTTTCAAGTACTTCTAAAATATAATAACGATGATTCACATTTTGATATAGTGGATTCTCTATTTTCTTATTGGTATTGTGCCTCAATGTATGAGAGAAAAAAAATGGTAGTTGATTCTCTTTCATATAAATGTATGGGAGTGGCACACATGAGGGTTGTTATTTCAAAAACATTGTTTAACTAGATATTTGCATGAGCTACATGAAGCTTTTTAGAATGCTCCACTTGGTAATTTGGCTAATCCGATATTTTTCTATTATTTGTTTTTCCTGTAAGAATACATCATGCAAATTAAGGTTTCATAGTACCTCGGATTCTTCAAAATACCATGGTAATATTGTGGTGAAGGAAATGTGTCCAAACCTGGTAGCCATCTTCCCTATCGCTCTTAATATCATTTTATGGTGAATATTGTTGACCTGCAGTGTGCTTGAAAACCATCCAATGATTAATATAGAGTCCTAAAAATACTCTTTTCCACCTCATTTATTCGTACAACTCAAATAAGTGTAGTTGGTTCCATGAGGTCCGCGTGGTTGTTCGTTACTCTTCCTAGGACTTCCTTGAATCTCATTCTCATTATTATCATGTATTTGTATCCATCCACCTTCCCACTCCTCATTACATTTCCATTTGTTTACCCATTGATCCTTATTCTCTTTTGGTTTTTCTGGGGTTGATTGAAGGCTTTATTTAAGCCTACAATAAACTCTTAAGATGTGCTTCTCTTCTCTTTAGACATTTTCCTCATTTCTATATAATAGGATGGACAATACAACATGACTTAAACAAGGGTGAGGAGTCCAAGTTTCCTACAAAATAACACGTTAACGCTTCATCTAGGGATACCCCTTAAAAATGGTATCTCAAGTTTGAAGTGAAATATTTTTATAAGAAATCATGTTCAATATAGCTTGCTTAGACTTCTTGTTGTTGTTTTCTTTTAATAACTGGATTTCAAAGAAATTGATTTTAAGCCTTTTCCTTTCTTTACCAAGTTGCATAAAATCTCCTTCCTTATTTTTTTTCCATATCATTTTTTAACTGATGGTGTTGCCAAAGAGGAACTAGACAAAGTGATCATATTGTTGGAATATATGAACAATGGAAACACATTAAACTAAAACCATTCAATAGCTGTGGAAACCTATTAATATCTTCTGCTAATTCTAGCTATTTTTCTTTGTATGACTAGATTAAATTGTTTGTATATTATTATGTATTATTAGCTTGTTGTGTAGATCATGCTATAGGGTGTGACATTGAGTTAACTCTATCAAGATTCTTTTTGATAGGGGATGAATGATTATATATTTTACAAAGCCTATGTCATTATGCACCGATAATATTTTAAAAATCTATCTCTATATATGAATTTCAAGGACTTCCATAACTCACATAATTATTTAAAGGTTTCTAGCTCAATGAAAGAAACCCTTTGTATTGCCTTATAAGAAGGAGGTCCGTGGTTCGATTCAAATGTCCCCTAACATGAATTAATCAATGATATTGTATTTTATTTTTAATTAGATATTATTCTATTGATTTATTTCAATGGTGATACATTTTTTCAGATTCATTGTTTTATACTGTCTCTAAAGGGAGAAAAGTGATATTGTATTGTATTTAAATATAATTTTTTGTTGTCTCTAGAGAGACAACAACTAAGATTAAATACATTGTATATATAAGGAAAATATGTCTTTAATCCCAATTATTGTCTCTAAAGAGACAAAAACAAAATTTTCTCCAAAGATACAAAAACTAATTTGTCTCATAAGAGACAATAATGTTTGTGTTATATATTGTCTCTATAGAGACCTTTTTTAAGAAAATATTTTTAGACACTCACTTAAAGACAATATTTAAGACAATACAAAATTTATTTTTTTGTCTCAAGTTAATACAATTTGCCCAAAATTTGTCTCAAATATTGTCTTAAAACCCCCCTTGAATAGTAGTCTAGGTGTGCATTCTCAAATACATGGAGAGTTTCTTTCATTGTTGCTCGAATTCCAGTTGATAAGTAACTATACTGCAATAATTATAGGATTTGTTGATGGCCAAGTATTTAGATTGAATCTCTTCAACTTTTATGATAGTTAACGAGATCAAAATCATTCCATGAATTTGTTGCAGTTACTATGGCTTGTCTAAGGATGATTTTTAGATTAGCAGTAGCGCTTGGAGCCAAAGCCCATCGGGCTTCTAAAGAATACACACCTATTGGCCTAACACATGATCCATTGCAAGGCTAACACCTAGTCTCACCAACTAAATATGATGATGCATGGGAATAATATTTATAACCTAAGTATTGTTGATTTTCATGTTTATAGTTGAAATTGCATCATTGAAAGAGTTGATGACACAACAGGAATAAGTTTTCTAGTTTTGTTTTTATAAGGCATATTGAATGAGAATCATTTCTCTCATGAGTTTCTTTCATTGAAACAAATCTTCTACTATCATTTTTATTATCATCATAAAATATGGTCTCTTGCAAGGTATTATTCTCTTTATATATGATCCATGGTTGACCCTTTGGTGTATTACTATCTACATAAGAAACATAAATTTTGTTCTCTTGTTTCTTGCATCTATCAAAATAGACTAGAAAAATTTATTTTCTCTATATTTTAAACTTCTAACGAGATTCATTCTTATCAAATGTACATATATATTATTCATTGATGGTCTTATTTTCAACTTTAGGAATAATTAAAATTTTAATTAGGTCCTATATATTTATGGTGCAATGCCATGATATTCATGTTTAAAGTGCAATATTTCCTTTCAACATTGGGAGTGTTGGATGGTTGCAAAACATGATAATTGATTCCACTTATATTTTCTACTTATCATTTACCATTTCCATAATTGATTCTGTTTCTCTATTTTACTTTTCATTTATCATTACTAGATTATGGGAATCTCCTTTATATCACAAAATTTCCATTGAGAGATATTTTAGGCCATTATTAATCCACTCTAGATGATGAAAGGATCATTATATTCTTTTTATGGGTTCAAATAGCACATATTCGACTTGGTGTAAGTCGAATGTGTGGTTACTTTTCTTTTAGTTCATTTTCCAACTTATTATGTTGTGAAAATTTTATCACAATGGGTAAAATATGTGAGGAACTATGTGACAAGAAGGAAGTTGATAAAATTTGTAACAAGGTCCTTAATTTGTAGTCAATCATTGCTCTCTTGCAAATATAAAAAGAAAAACTCAAGAATTAGCTTGGCTAATAGATAAATTTTAGACTAAGGTCAATATTTCTGATAATTTGGAGGAATTTAAGGATCTCTCTTATTTAAGAAATTTTGTCTTGAAGAATGAAATTTGTATTCTAGAGGACAAAAATTCCCAACAAGCTAAAGAGGTTTCTTATTTAAAATCCTTAATAGAAATTCTTCATGAAAATATTTCCCCTCTTTAAGTAGACAACAATAGATTATGTGATCAATATCAAGCCTTGCAAGAAGATTTTGATGCTTTTTTGTTACAATTGACTAAGCAGAACGATATTATTCAATCATTGAAAGAGTGCAAATAGAACCTTGAGCTAGAATTCAATTGACTACAAAATTCTAAACGAATGACAACGATTATTGAGCTGCCAAGCTCACCCTCTTCCAACCTTCATGATATTTATCATAGCCCTAATGTTGATATCAGTACTTTCATTAAACATGGCTTTGAAAAACACACTACTGGTATTGGATCACAATCGTTAAGAAAAATGAGCTATATTATGGGATTACTTGGCTACCTACCCCTAGTCATGTTGAATCTTAGAAGGTATAATTTGTTGTAGCTAGATTTTAGACTGAGTTTCTAGAACAATAGCCCCTACTAATAACATTGCAACAATTGATGAAATGGTCGATCATAGTGTTATTGATGTATAAGGTTGTACTCCTATTAGTGCACCTATCCTATAACGTAAAAAACGACATTTTGAGCATAATAATTAGATAAATTTACCCAGGTATGATATTTCTTGGAAACCTTGTAATTATGCATTGAGATAATTGTAGAAACAATGTGACACAATAAATTGTGGACTAGTAATGACGATTAGAATGAAGTGTGGCTTGATTGATGGATGTCCATGGAATCATTTGAACATGTTTTTTTCAACTTAATATCACTATGTATAATTGGTTGGGTAGTCATACAATGTCCCTCTTGTTTTTTATTGAGTTCTATACTTTATCTTTTGACTAAGATATTCATTAAGCTTTGCTTGTTGTTGCTCTCTGAGTTTTTTTTTCAAGAGGAGAATTTTTCTCATTATAGGGATAGTTTTTACTGCTTTTTTGTTTATTCAACTAATCAATTAGACTTTTCTTTCTTATTTCTTGTTGACTACTTTGAAACTATTTCCTTATTTGTGTTTGATCACTGTTAATGGTGACAATGTTTAGACATCTTTAAGCATATTGATACATTGTGTTTTGATCAAATTTTGTAGTTTGAAAAAAATAAGGAAAAAAATTTGTGCTATGTAATTTTTTTTCCTCAAATATGGCTTTGTAATACTTCCTATTTGAACCTTTCTATGTCAACAAGCTTCATTGTTTCTTTTCTTTGTTGGTTTGCTAGTCAAAAATAGTTTCTTTGCTTGAAAATGATTACTTTTGTTTGAAACCTTTGTTTGGGTCCTTTGTTTCTTTGTACCATTTATAAGGTGGTTGGAATTATTTGTCAATCACATGCATAGGCAAAGGTATATTTTTATTACATGATGTAAAATTCCAATCACATAGTTAGTGAAATATATACCTTGTGAGTATGTGACTGTTAAAAGCACAAGTTCCTACCTTCTTTTCTGTATTCAGATATTATTTTGGGGCCAAGCTAAGGCCCCTCCAATATTATCTGATCAGAGTGTAGATGTCTTGAATAAAATGGTTGGGTATGACCATGTCATCCAAAAGGGTCATGAGTTCTATTCAACATCCATTGTTGTTGATTCCATGCTTCCATTGCGGGGAAGACATCATCCCTACCAGACAGCAATTAAAATTTCTTGAATGTGAATAGAAAATCAGGACTCCATTCTTGATATTCAAGTCATCAATTTGAGATTAAACTACCAATCGATTTACTCCTTCCTAAATGAAGAATTTATCTCAGGCTAAAGAATCAGTTGGGATGTTTACATGGTGCACCCTTGTTGCATTGAGAGGTGAATTCTATATCCCAGTATGGAGGGTATGTGTAAGTTTTTTTAGTCCATCCACAAAGTTGAATTTTTCACTAATGTCATCAAAAATAGAAAGCGAAGGAATAAAAATGTAAATAATCATACGAAACATATAAATAATGTCTCAGTAAAATTATCTCATGTGTTTTATCATATACCTTGAATTTCCATGGATCATATATTTACCTTCAAAAAAATTACCGCATTAAAATTCCAAATTAGGTAAAATTTTAAACATATTTACTCTTTAATAAACTAAATTCCATTTCTTAAATCGAAGTAAAAATTTTAATTCAACACGACGAATCGAAAATATTGCTCCAAAACCTTTTAATATTTATTTTAATTAAATATTTGCAAAATGAATCTTTAAAAGGAAAGTCATATCCTATGGATATATTAAGATATTTAAAGACATAAATATTTCCACATCAAGGTTGTAATATTAGAAAATATTATTTTGATGTAGTTTTATTATAAAAATTTTTATCATGCCATGTAAATAATATCATTAAATCTAATATTAATATTAATATATTATAATATTAATTGAATATAACATTAAATTTATTATATTATTATATCATGATATATATTAACTATAAATATATATGGGAGGGAAGAACGAGGACATAAAGTGATATAGGTGGAGAGATAGAGGAAGTGAGAGAAAGGGGGGGGGGGAGGTAGGAGAGAAAGGAGAGAGAAGAAGTATAAGAGAGGGGACTTGAGATACATTAGGAGAGAGTGAAGGATAGAGATATGGATTTGGAAGGGGAGAGAGGGAGAGAAGAAGAAATACATAGAGAGATAAAAGTGGAGAGTGAGAGATGGAGTGAAAAGGAAGAGATGGAGAGAGATGTAGGCTTTAACACTGTACATAAATTATCTGCAAATGAATTCTTAAATATGGAAAATAAAACAATAGTGAGAGTATAAAAAATAAAACAGATATACACAAATATTTTCCCCTAGATCCCAAATCGGCACTACCATCTTGATTTTTCATTATATTAATTTTAGAGTTACAACATATATATATATATATAGATATACATGCCGAAGAATTCATAAACCCCAATCCATTAACCCTGGATTAGAACATAACCATATTTCCCTTGACCAGATATAAAAAATACCGGGGGCCGAAAACCATCATGCCTCAAAACCATGTGCAAACCCATGAAAAAAACCATAGGTGGGACCGCCCACCAAAATATAAGAAAAAAAAAAATCCCAGAGCGCTACCCTGGAGCTTACGTAGGGGGCTATGTGCCCCCTGTGACCCCCCCTCGTTGTGTCTAGTGCAATGAACAGGGGGGGATATTGCCCCCCTGTGACCCCTCTGCATGTGCGACTAATAATGGTAATATTAAAACACATAACCAACATTCTCCCACTTGTTGTTTTCTTTCTGCAGGGGACCACATGAGAGCTTAGTCATTAGTTCAGCCCTGCAACACCCATTGTTTCTCCACACCAAGAGAACTTCTGAGTGCTCACAAACTTCTTCAATGCATCTGCAACATTCTTCAACGTGTCCACCTTTACCAGCAAAAACCTTTTATCCTTAACCATATCTCTCACAAAGTCATATTGAACATCAATGTGCTTTGTCTTTGAATGATAAGCAGAGTTCTTAGCCAAGAAAATTGCACTTTGGCTATCATAGTCTATCCTTATAGCTCACTGCTCCAATCCCACACTTGAACACAATCTGTGCAACCAAACCACTTCCTTGCTTGCATGAGTGGGTGCCATGTATTCTACCTTTGTAGTTGAAAGTCGAACCACTACAAATTGTCTTTTACTCATCCAACTAATTTCCCTTCCAAATAGGCTAAAAGCATACCCACTTGTAGATATTCTTTGGTCCAGATCTCCAGCCTAGTCTGCATCAAAAAAACCACATTTGTCCAAAACTTTGTCCAATCCTTGTCTGCCTTGATAGCACAAGCCATAATCACTAGTGCCACACAAATATCTGAAAACCTGCTTCACTAATGTCCAATGCTCCTTCCATGGTTTTGACATAAACCTGCTCAATACTCCCACTTCATGTGAAATGTATGTTCTAGTACATACCATTTCATACAGCAGGCTACCCAATGCGCTTGCATATGGAACACGAGACATATCCTCCTCTTCTTCGTGTGTCTTGGGACATTGTTCAGCATATAGATTTACACCTACAGGAATAGGAACCTTCACTGGTTTCCTATCCTTCATATTTATTCTCTGCAATATTGTCTCGACATGCTTCCTATAGTTTAACCAGAGTTTCCTCTTTGCCCTATATCTCTTAATTTCCATACCCAAAATATAGTTTTCAACACCAAGATCCTTCATGTCAAATTTGGAGAACAATTGGGTCTTCAAATTTTGGATAATTTCTTTGTCATTTCCAATTAGAAACATATCATCCACATACAAGACCAAATAAATAAAACTATCACTAATTAATTTAAAATACACACAATGATCCTTTTTTCTTCTGGTGAAGCCAAGTCCTCATATATAGGCATCAAATTTCTGATACCACATCCTTGGTGACAGTTTTAACACATATAGAGATTTTTTTAATCTGCATAACTATTCTTTCTTACCCTTCACCACAAATCCTTCAGGTTGCTTCATGTAGATCTCCTCTTCCAGATCCCCGTGAAGAAATGTTGTCTTCACAACCATTTTTTCTACCTCAAAATCAAATGCAACAACAACAGATAAAAGTAATCTAATAGAAGTAACCTTGGCAAAAGGAGAAAAAATATCAGCAAAATCAATTCTTGACACCTCGGAATATCCTTTTTCTACCAACCAAGATTTTTATTTCTCCACCTTTCCTTCTACATTCATCTTCTTCTTAAACACCCATTTTCTCCCGATGGGCTTCCTTCCACCCAGCAACTCGACCAAATCCCATGGCTCATTTTTGTGCAAGGATTCCATTTCACAAACCATGGCCTCCTTATAGATTTTTCCATCCTCTGAATCCACTGCCTCCATGACAGTTTTGGGATCATCATTGGTGATAGTTAAAGAAACATTTAAATAGAAAGTAGATTGATTATACCTTTTTGGCTGCCTTCTTACGTGAATTCATCTTCTCACAACTAGAGTTTGTGTCTCTTCCTCTTCTGAATCTTGTTATGTTGTAGGTTCTAATTCATCCTCTTTTAGCTCAAACTCTATCTTCTCAAGTTCCTTTGGTAGGACTTCATGTTTAACAACATCTTTCACCTCCCTAAACACCATATCTCAGTTGTACACAACCTTCCTTGTTTCTGGGTTCCAAACCTTGTAACCTTTTAAACCATCCTTATACCCAATAAAGATGCACCTTTCATATTTATTATCTAACTTGGTCCTTTTATCCTTTGGAACATGTACATATGCATCACATCCAAATACCCTTATATTTGAAAGAGAGTGTTTCTTACCAGTCCATACCTTATGTGGAGTCTTATCCTCCAACGTTGATGAAGATTATATGTTAACTAGGTAACATGTTGTCTCCACTGCCTCTGCCCAGAATTCATGTCCTAACCTGGTACCACTAAGAATGCTCCTTGCCTTTTCCATCAGCATTCTATTCATTCTTTCTACAACTCCATTTTTCTAAGGTTTGTATGGATTAGTCTTCTACCTTTCAATACCACTCTTCTTACAGAACTCTTCAAATTCATTCTTGCAAAACTCTCCACCATATTTGTCCTCAACACATTTATCTTATTCTCTGTATAGTTTTCCACCAGAGCCTTAAATTCTTTAAATATGTCAAAGACTTTCGATTTATTCCTTAAGAAATATATCCATGTATTCCTTGAGAAGTTATTTATGAATGAAACATAGTACACATAGTTTCCCAATGATGGAACCGACATAGGTCCAAACACATCTCTGTGCACAAGCTCTAATATTTTGTTCGCCCTCTTAGCACCAGAAGGAAAAATCACCTAATTTTGCTTCCCATATGCATAATTTTCACAAAAATACAAATACATAGAGAAATTAGACATACATTCTACCATACCATTACCATGAAGTATATAAAGGCATTTCTCTCCAATATGTCCAAGCCTTTGATGCCATATCATGGCCTTTTCTCCAGAGACCACTCGGTTTTCCGCTCCACTTTCAGGAACCATAGAACTGTTGCACCCATAAATAATAGTTCTACCCTAAATCTTGTACAGAGTTCCAATCCAAACTCCCCGCATTAATACCAGTCCTCCCTAAACCATATTGGAGGTATCTTTCTCGAACACTATTTTTACACCTGCATCATCCATCTTGCTTACAGAAATCAGATTTTTGGCCAATGCAGGAATATGCAGAACACCAAGAAGTGTTCTAATCCTTCCACCTTGCAGCTTCAACTTGACGTTTCCACGTCCAACGATTTTGGCCTTCCTATCATTCCCTAAGAAGACATCACCACCATCATACTTCTGATACTCACAGAACCACTCCCTATGGCGAGTGAAGTGAAAGGATGCACCTGAGTCAACCAACAATGCATCATGATCTACATGTGTATTTGAAGAAGAAGTGAAATAGACATCCCCATCTTCATTTGTGGTGGTTTTTTCCTTTGCAGAAGGAGCATCATCAAATTCCTTTCCTTTCTCAAAAGATTTAGATTTGCAGTCCTTTTTGTAGTTCCCTTCCTTTTCGTAATTCCAGAACACCTTTACAAATTTTCCTGGAGATTTAGTTCTCCCTCTAGATTTAGAGTTCCCACTCAAAAAATTATTTTTGTTTCTATTCTGGGACCTTCCTCGTACTGATAAGGTATCTCCATTCTAGCCCTCCATATTTCTCCCTCTTGTTTCCTCCGACAGCAAGGCCGAGATAATTTCATCAAAATTCAAGGTAGTTGTATTGCTACCTATTACAATAGCTAGATTGTCCCACAAATCTGGTAGAGAACACAACAAACTGATGCACTTAACTTCATCTGATATTTTAATATCGACAGATGACAACTGACTTACCATATTATTGAAGGTGTTCAGATTCTCTGTCACCAAGTCTCCATCCTTCATCCTCAGGATATATAGCTTTTTCTTCAGGAACAATTTATTCACTAGAGACTTAGATTGTTACAAAGTCCCTAACCTGACCCACAAATTCTTCACCATATCTTCCCCAGATACATTCAACAATAATGAATCTGAGATATGCAACCGTATTGTGCTTTTTTCCTTCTGATCCAAATTTTTCGAGCCTTATTCTGACATTGTCATTGGTTTAGTACCTAGATCTACCATGATCCACTAATATTTATCCACTAGCGTATCCTCCATATTGAGGATACACAACTCAAAAATTTGACCATGAAATTTCCATTGTTCGCCATATTCTTTCACCACAAGAATTGATCTCGCATATCTCCCATTGAACAAGGTCTACCACAGGCCCAAGAAAAAAACCCCTTAGCAACAAAGGCATCCCCTTGAAGCCAAAAAAACTTTGATACCAAATGTAGGTTTTAACCCTATACATAAATTATCTACAAACTAATTCTTAAAGATAACAATAGCGAGAGCATAAAACATAAAACAAATATACACATATTTTCCCCTAGATCTCAAATCGGGACTACGAGCTTGATTTTTCCTTATATTCCTTTTAGTGTTAAAAAACATATATATATACATGTCAAAGCATTCATAAACCCTAATGCATTAACCTTGGATTAGAACACAACTGTAGTTCCCTTGACCGGATCTACAAAATGCCACGGCCCGAAAACCATCATGCCCCAAAACCATGTGCAAACCCATGCACAAAACCATAGGCAGGACTGCCCACTGAAAATTAAGGAAAAAAAAATTCCTGGGGCACTACCCCGAACCTAGTGCAAGGGGCTACCCACCCCCTGTGAACCCCTAGACAAGGGGGGTTGTCGCCCACCCTCCTTGCACCTAGCACAATGAACAGGGGGGATATCCCCCCCCCGAACGTGCGAATAATCGTGGAAAGAATATAACACATACCCAATAGTGTGTATGTTTTAGGGAGAGATAGAGATACAAAGAAGGAGATAGTGACTAAGTTGAAGGGTGAAAAGAGAGAGTGAGGAAGTGAGAGAGAAAAGGAGAGAGGGAGGGAGGTAAGATGAAAGACACTGAGAGAGAAAGGTGGAGATAGAAAGAGAGATGGACTAATAATGGAAATGTAGAGGGAGCGAGAGAGGAGAGTAGGATGGAAGAGAGATTGAAGGGGGACATAGGGAGAGAGATAGAGAGAGAGAGAGAGAGAGAGAGAGAGAGAGAGGGAGGGAGGGAGAAATATGGATAAAGAGTGTGAATGATTTTGGTGTGATATATAGAGATGTAGTGATATAGAGATATATATGGAAGGTGAAGAAAAGGAAGAAGAAAGAGATATAGAGAGGGAGAGATATATAGATATGGAGAGAGAGTGTTTGTGTGTTTTGGGGGTGATATAGAGAGACGAAGAAGGAGATATGGAGGGAAATATAGATATATATGGATGGGGGAGAGAGGGAAGAATATTTGTTGCACTAGATGCATTGATTTTAGTGTATATGGTGATTTTTAATCCTATTTGATTGATTTCACTAAAGAATATAAACTGACGGAAAGGGGAGAGGAGGAATCAAGAGAGAAAGAGGGGAGAGGAGTGAGAGAGAGGGAGAGAAGTGTAAGAGATAAAAAAGGAGACACAACAATGGAGGGGGGAGGGAGGGAGGTAGATAGTGATAGGGTTTGAGGGCAAAGAGAGAGTGTGTGTGTGTGAGAGAGAGAGAGAGAGAGTGAGAGAGAGAGAGTGATGGGGGGAAGAGTGAGAGAGAGAGAGTGATGGGGGAGAGAGGGAGGTAGGAGAAAAATGGAGAGAGATGAAGGATGAGGTAGAGGGCTTGAGAGAGAGGAGGACAAAGGGAGGGACAAAGATATGGGTTGAGGGAAGAAAAAATACATAGAGAGAGAAAAGTGGAGAGAGGGAGAGGAGTGAAAAGGGAGAGATGGAGAGAGAGTGTGTATGTTTGGAGGTGAGATAGAGAGAAAAAGAAGGAGAGATGGAGGGAGATGTAGATATAGATGGAGGGGGCAGAGAGGGAAGAAAATTTCTTGCACTAGATGCATTTATTTCAGTGTAGATGGTGACTTCTAATCCTATTTGATTGTTTGCACTAGATGCGTTTATTTTATTGTAGATGCTTATTTCTAATTATATTTAATTGTTTTCACTAGATGCATTGATTTCAGTGTAGATGTTGATTTCTAATCATGTTTGATTACTTGCAATAGATGCATTGATTTCAGTGTAGATGTTTTTTTCTAATCCTATTTGTTTTCTTGCATTAGATGCATTTATTTTAGTGTACATATTGCTTTATAATATTACTTGATTGCTTGCATTAGATGCATTGATTTTCAGTGTAGATGTTGTTTTTTTAATTCTATTTGATTCCTTGCATTAGATGCATTGATTTCAGTGTAGATGTTTTTTGTTCTAATCCTATTTGATTGCTTACAATAGATGAATTGATTTCAGTGCAAATGATGATTTTTTATTTGATGTAATTGGTTGTATGATGGTACATTAAATTTAAAGTGATTCGATTAATAGTAATTCAACCTAATAACACTGGAGAGAAAGAGAGAGAAGGTATGATGTTTATTACAATAACCTGAGTTAAATATTTGAATGATTTATGATTTCTATTTCCCTTTTCATATAATCAATATGAAAATATATGGAAAAACTAATAGGTGTGACAATAAAAATAGTAGAAGAAAATTGATTGAGATTGATCACAATGAAGACTATATGTAATTTACTACATTCTTTTTATTCAATTTTTCTGCATTCAACACTACTAACAAGATTTTCTCCCTTCTTCATCACCAACTAATTACTAATAGACAATTAGATAGTAGTAGATAAAATAACTTTTAGATTAATCACATCATTAGAATTAGGTCGACGTTTCGAACCAACTAATGTGGTTCATCCTCCGGACAAGGTGGAGAGACTAATCAATCTAAATGAATAAATAGTGGAGATGCATCATTGCCCGGAAATAGCCATTTTGAACTAGCTGTTAAGAACTAGCCGTGAAGACTAGCTGTTAAGAACTAGCCATTAGAAAGTTAGTTAGTTACTTAAAAATAGATTAATTAATTAAATTAAATTAAATTTTTATTTAATTAAATAAAATTTAATTAATTAAATGAATTTCATTAAAAATGGGTAAAAGGGAGGGGTAAATTTTTTAATTTAATAAATAAAATTGATTAATTAATAAATTAATTATTTAGATAAATAAAATAAATCAATAAATTAATTAAATAAATACAACTAAAAATTAAAATAATAAAACAAAAACAGAGATACCTAAGACGGAACCAAGGAGGGGCAAATTTTTTCATAAATAAATAAATAAAATAACTAAATAACTAAATTAATGAATTAATTAATTAAAATTTTATTATGTAATTAAAATAAATATAATAGGTAATAGCGGGTAAAAATTATTAATTTAATATATAAAATAAAATTATTTGATTAGATAAAAATAGTAACTCAATAAATTAATTAAATAATATATAACTAAATAAAAATAAAATAATAAATAAACAAAGAAACCTAAGAAGGAACTAGGGAGGGGGGAAATTTAACAAATAAATAAAATACAATAAATAAATAAATAAAGTAAAACAAAAACAATTAAATAATTAATTAAAAATTTTAGATAAAAATAAAAATAAATCAATAAATTAATTAAAAATAAAATAAAACATAAAAAATTTAAACATAATTTAGCTGGCGAGGGTTGGGGTCCAACTCTTACTTAATTTCCAACCATCATCACGATCAAGATTCTTAGCATGTCGTTCAATTTCGATTGCCTCCCTTAATTTCCTGTGGTGGAAGTGATCTACCCTAGAAATGACTTTAGAGTCTTCAATACAAACATGGTGGTAGGATTTTTCCACATGTTCAGCAAGAGTTGAGGTACAAGACCGATTATGTCTAATATCTGCAACATGCTCCCGGATTCTCTACCTAATAAATCGAATGGTTTCCCCTATATAGGGAGTTCCACAAGAACAAGCAATCATATAAACCCATTTCATGTCCTTAGGGTCGATAGGGTCTTTAATAGACCCAAGAGAATTTCTAATCGTGCAGAGAGGTTTGAAAGAAGTAGAGATATTATTTCTCCTAAGGACATGGGAAATCTTGTCTGTTGTCCCCGGGATAAATGAGAGGTGGAACTTGGAAATGGGATCCACCCGAGTATATTTTCCACTCAATCCTTTATATGCCCTTTTAAAGGCTTTAAGACCTTGAGATCTACTATAACCATTATTTTCAGAAACGTCAAGAATATGGGATTTCTTTGATTCCAAGGAGTTGTCATCAGATATTCTAAGAGCACGAGTCGCAAGAGTACATAAGACCCCAAATTTCTGAGCAGGAAAATGATGGGACCTAGCATGAAGATATTGTTCCATGTGAGTCTTCTTGCGAAAAACCCAGTGAGAGATGGAACCATCCTCATTCCTTGAGAGAAGGATATCAAGGAAAGGGAGGCAAACATCTACCTCCACTTCCATCGTGAACTTGATGGAATCAGAAAGTGAGTCCAGGTGCCCAAGGAATAGATCTAATTTCTCCCCACCATGGTGCCAGATGACATAGGTATCATCCATGAACCTATTCCAGTTCCTAGGGCAGAATTTAGCAAAGGCCAGGGCCTTAGATTCAAAATCCTCCATAAAGAAGTTAGCAACAACGGGGGAAAGAGTGGATCCCATTGCAACACCACAGGTTTGCTCATAAAACTCACCTTGAAAATAGAATAAAGTCGAGGTGAGGTAGAGGTTAACCAATTTAGAGGTGTCCTCATTAGAGATTCATTTAATGACATCAACGACTTCTTGGATGGAGATCTTGGTGAAAAGGGACACAACATCAAATCTAACTAGAAGCTCACGAGGCTGCAACTTGATGTTCTTCCACTCCTTGATAAAGGAAGCAGAATCCTTCACAAAGGAATCGGTTTGGCCTACAAGGGAAAAATTCTTAGCCCACAAGCTTAAGCCCCTTATAGGCCAAACCAATTCCTTTGTGAAGGACTCAGCTTCCTTTATCAAGGACTGGAAGAACATCAAGTTGCAACCTCGTGAGCTTCTAGTTAGCTTTGATGTTGCGTCCCTTTTCAAAAATATCCCCATCCAAGAAGCTGTTGATGTCATTAAACTGGTCTCCGATGAGGACACCTCTAAATTGGTTAACCTCTGCATCACCTCGACTTTCTGAAGTTTTCAAGGTTTTATGAGAAAACTGGTAGTTTTTTGACGGGCTCCCCTCTTTTCCTCGTTGTTGCTAACTTGTTTATGGAGGATTTTGGATCTAAGGCCCTGGCCTCTACTAAATTCTTCCTTAGGAAGTGGAATAGGTTCATGGATGATACTTGTGTCATCTAGCCCCATGGTCAGGATAAATTAGATCTATTCCTTGGGCACCTAAACTCGCTTTCGGATTCCATCAAGTTCACATTGGAAGTGGAGGTAGATGGTTGCTTCCCTTTCCTTGATATCCTGCTCTAAAGGAATGAGGATGGTTCCATCTCTCACTGGGTTTTTCGCAAGAGGAATCACATGGAACAGTATCTTAATGTTGGGTCCCATCATTTTCCTACTCAGAAATTTGGGGTCATATGTACTCTTGTGACTCGTGCTCTTAGAATCTCTGACAACAACTCCTTGGAATCAGAAAAATCCCATCTTCTTGACATTTTTGAAAATAATGGTTACACTAGATCTCAAGGTCTTAAAGCCTTTCAAAAGGCATATAAAGGATTGAGTGGAAAATCTACTCGGGTGGATCTTATTTCCAAGGCCCATCTCCTATTTATCCAGGGGAAAATGGACAAGATTTCCCATGTCCTTAGGAGAAATAATATATCTACTTCTTTCAAATCTCTCTGCACTATTATAAATTCTCTTCGGTCTATTAAAGACCCTATCGACCCTAAGGACATGAAAGGGGTTTACATGATTCCTTTTTCTTGTGAAACTCCATATATAGGGGAAACATATCGATCTATTAAGCAAAGAATCTGGGAGCATACTGTGAATATTATACATAATCGGTCCCGTACCTCAGCTCTTGTTGAACATGCGGAAAAATCCTGCCACCATGTTTGTATTGAAGACTCTAAAGTTGTTGCGAGGGTAGATCACTTCCACCATAGGAAATTAAGGGAGGCAATCGAAATTGAACGATATGCTAAGAATCTCAACCATGATAATGGTTGGAAATTAAGTAAGAGTTGGACCCCGACCCTCGCCAGGTAAATTATGTTTAAAATTTTTTATGTTTTATTTTATTTTTAATTAATTTATTCATTTATTTTTATTTTTATCTAAAATTTTAATTAATTATTTAATTGTTTTTATTTTACTTTATTTATTTATTTATTTATTGTATTTTATTTATTTGTTAAAAATTTCCCTTCCCTAATTCCTTGTTAGGTTTCTTAAGGTATTATAAGGAGGTCATCAACCCCACCTTAGAAGATCAAAAGTATCTCTCTATTTTAACTAGCTCAAAGAAGAAATTTAATATATCCAAGATTAGAACGAACTCTCATGAGCTCCATAGTGAAATAGGTCATTGGACAGTTCCTAAAACAGCATGGATGGAAAATATGTGTCATCTCTGTGAGAATATGAACATCGAGGATGAAAATCAATTCCTCTTATAGTGCCCCACGTACAACCACATTAGAGCTCAATTTCATAATCTTTGTTGCAACACTGACCTTCCTAGCCTTTTAAGATGTCAAAATTATAGTGAGTTGGGGAGGCTTCTTTCCAAGCTTTTTGAACATAGGAATAAAATCTTAAATCAAATTAAATAACTCTTTTCTTTAGGTCCGATAGACCAAAGATTGGTCTCAGTGGACATTAACCATCATCATCATCATCATTATTTTTATTTAGTTATATATAATTTAATTAATTTATTGAGTTATAATTTTACCTAATTAAATAATTAATTTATTTTATTTTATATATTAAATTAATAATTTTTACCCCTATTACCTAATATTTTTATTTTAATTACATAATAAAATTTTATTTAATTAATTAATTTATTTAATTAATTTATTTATTTATTGAAAATTTTTCCCCTCCTTAGTTCCACCTTAGGTATCTCTATTTTTATTTTATTATTATTTTTTTTAGTTGTATATTATTTAATTAATTTATTGATTTATTTTATTTATCTAAATAATTAATTTATTAATTAATCAAATTTATTTTATTTTATTTATTAAATTAAAAAATTTACCCCTCTATTTTACCCATTTTTAATTAAATTTATTTAATTAATTAAATTAAATTTAATTAAATAAAAATTTAATTTAATTTAATTAATTAATTTATTTTTAACTAACTAACTAACTTTCTAATGGCTAGTTCTTAACAGCTAGTCTTAACAGGTAGTTCCTAACAACTAGTTCTCAATGGCTATTTCCGGGCAATGATTCATCTCCACTATCTATTCATTGAGATCGATTAGTCTCTCCACCTTGTCCTGAGGATGAACCACATTACCTAGTTTGAAACGTCGACCTAATCCTAATGATGTGATTAATCTTAAAGTTCTTTTATCTACATTATGAATCACAAAATCCTTAGATCTAAAACTAAAATTAGATAGCAGTTACAAACATTACCATCCAAATCTAAACACATAAACACAAAAACCACTCAAAGCATCGAAAAAGAAAACCATTTAATGCAAGCAACATAGACTAAATTAAAGAGGAGAATAAGATGTTCATGTCAAGAAAATAAAACATAATGTTAATTTCATAGTTTGAAGTTTATCTGAAACATATACATAATAATTATAATCTAAAAAACTGACATTATTTCCCTAGGCTAGAAACAACATAGATCCATTCATATCTAGATTTATCATAGACTTAGAAAGATCGAATCCAAAATTAGATATATATGATAGCCTTCAACACCCTCATCATATGGCATATTTCTTAGAGAAACATGGACATACTGGTTTCATTTTCCACGGATTCAATGGAAACAAATTGATTTTAGGGGCGAGTGTTTCAATCATCTTCTCTAAACCCATTTTAACCCTCACAAATATCAATGGAAAAAAAATTATTTTAGGGGCGAGTGCTTCAATCATCTGCTCTAAACCCATTTTATCCTTCACAAATCACTTGCAATATGTAATGGGTCACATGCTATTTTCAGTCTTGTTCAAATAAAAACCAGGAAGGAAATTTATTCCTTTAGCACCACCTTTATTTTCAGCATATTCCATCTTTGCACTGAGGCAAGCGGGAATGGAATGGTCTTCATCATCAGCCACTACACATCTCTCATGGGCGTTCTATGGGTCTTTCTAAAATTCTTATCACGAGATGGGAATGCTAGGGCACATAGCACCAGACCTCATACACATGGGAAAGTATATTCCCAACTTGGACGTGTTCAGATTTGGGTCTCTTTTGTTGGATGTCGCATGCGGGATGAATCTGGTGGATCCATCTGTGGACGAGAATGAGATATTATTGGCAAAGTGGGCATGGAAGTTTTACAGCAAGGGGAAGTTTCTAGAATCAGTGGATCCGAAATTATGAGAGGGATATGATGTGCCAGAGGTGGAGAGGGTACCTAAATTGGGGTTGTTGTGTTCCCATCCAGATCCAGAGAACATGACGAGAATGCACCATATTTTCAAAATACTGGAAGGTGAAGCTCCTCTGCGAAGATGTTGAATTTTTAAATCCAACTGCAACAGGGTAGACTATGTAGGAGGATGAAAGCTTGAATTTTGATGGGAATTCGAAGGACAAAGTAGTGAAAAAAAATTTTTGAGTGCACTTCATTACACACATTTAAAACTCTGCAATTAAATTTTGATTTAAGGCCGTAGCCTGCAAACGCATTGAAGGACCATGGTTCAATCACCACGCAACCACAGTCTTCAAATCTGCAATTTAAATTCTAACATGCCGCCATCAAATCTCGCCATCCTTGCATTAAAACGTTGCACCAACTGCCATTTAACTCCACACCAACCACATAATGCAGAACGCATTTCACATCCTTTATCACTTATCTTTCTACACCATCGCAAGTTATGTTGTTTCATTTGCGATGTGATATTGCTGATATTGCATATCGCATATTGCATGCGCAAGATGTTAAGTTTATTACCCGAACTGCCCATAGACCAAACCATATATATTTCGATGCTATATGCTTGAAGATTGTTTGAAGTCCGTGTGGGTTCTACCGCTAGCCAAAATTAAATGCGATGAATTATCAAAAATGATTTTTTTTAATTTTTTTAAAATCCACGAAAAATGAATTCGCATATGTTTTAATGTTTTATTTTAAAATGTTGCGACACATGTTTTTTTTAAGTATTTTGATTTAGGATAAATATATATGTTTTAATCTATATATATATAGATATAATAAACATTCTCAATGTTTATAATATATATAAAGTCAGTGTGTATTGTAATAGTTTGCAATGCCATATATATGCCCGAAGGCAAAAAGAAAAATAGGTTGGACTGTGTATCAAAAAAACAGAGAGCAGTAAAAGAGTCTTGTGATACTCTTTATGAAAAACAAAGAGCACTGTATGTGCATTTTTACTGTGTAAAAGTGACAAAGAGAAGATTTTGTAACGATATGTTTGTAGTAGCTTGTAATTTCTTTTTAAAAACCAGAACAACGATTCTTTGAAAACACTGTATTTTTTTTTAAGTTTAATGATATAGTGTTTTCTGCATCTTTGTCCATTAATCTCTGAGTTGAGTTGAGGAATTATTTTTATTGCTCTGTGTGTTTGGAACCATTCAGAAATTCCAACATGGTATCGAAGCTAGTCCAGGCTCTTTGAAGGATTGTCAAAGAAGATGAAGGAAGGAGTTTTGTTGCATCTATTGACCAGTAGTGTGAAGGCTCAGCAAAGGCCAAGTATTTACAAGACGAATTTTTTTGTTTTGTGTTTAAAAAGTGCAGTGCAGAGAAGTATTTTTGAAGAAAGATTTTTTCTCTCATGTAGAGAGACGGTTTTTTTAAAAACACAGTCAAGTTTAGAGCATAGTTCAATGTGCTAGCCATGGAAGGAGACAGCACAAGCATGAGTATTGGAAATACTCAACTCCCATAGTTTAATGGGAAGAACTATGACTAAAGGGAAATCACCATGAGAGCCTTTCTTGCCTCTCAAGACTTATGGGAGCTTGTTGAATATGGTTTTGAATAATCGGAAGATGAAAATGCTTTTAATGCCTTAACACAGGTAGAGAAGGAGTTTTTAAAGAGAAATAGGAAGAAGGACTCAAAATCCCTCTTCTATCTCTATCAAGCAGTGCATGAAAGTGTGTTTCCAAGGATAGAAGCAGCTAAGAGGTCCAGGTATGCATGGGATACCCTCCAGACTTCCTATCAAGGTATGGAGAAGGTGAAGACAACAAAGCTACAATTGCTAAGGACAGACTTTGAAAGTATCTGTATGAACAATTCTAATAACATAGACTCATTCTTCACACATGTGATTGGGTTGGTTTGGAGAGACACTTGAAGAAAGAAGGATAGTGTAGAAAGTGTTGAGGAGCTTACCCTCATGGTTTGATGTGATAGTCACAACCATTGAAGAGACCAAGGCTCTCTCAAAGTTTACAGTTGATGAGCTTCATCCATCATTGATGAATCATGAAAAAAAATTGGGAAGAACAACAAACTCATCTTTGGAGCATGCCTTCAAGACCCAAATGTCCTTTGTAAGAGGAAGAGGTCAAGGTAGAGGAAACTGTAGAGGAAAAGGAAGAGGCAGAAGCCAAAACAGAGGAGGAAGAAACAGCCTTGCAAATACAAATGGAAGGGAAAGAAATAAAAATCAGAACCAAGGCCAATGCAATAGCCAGCAAGGAGGAAAAAATCAAGCACATGGACAAAAGTATGATAAATCCCAAGTCAAATGTCATTACTGTAAGAATTATGGGCATTATGCTAATGAATTTAGGAATAAATAGAGTAACATGGGTAATAGAACCAATGCTAATTTTACAAAATAAAATATCAGTCAAGAGAAGTTGTTTTTAGCATGTAATATGGCTGAAGAAAAGAATGAAGAAATATGGTTTCTAGATTCGGGATGTAGCAGCCATATGACTGGAAACATTTCTATGTTTTCCATGTTAGATGAAAATGTAAAGTCTCAAGTAACATTGAGGACAGACAGTATAGTCTCTATCATGGGAAAAGGCAAAGTATGTGTTTTGACAAATAAAGGAGAATGAAGATCCATATTAGATGTTTACTAAGTGCCTGGTATGAAGTGTAACCTCTTGAGCATTGGAAAACTCATTCAAAAGGGGTATACTGTTTTCTTTGAAGATTATGTATGCACCATCATGGATAAAGCACCAAGAAAGCAATGCATTGCATAGGTGAAGATGACAAGGAACAGAATCTTCCCTCTCAAGATGAGAGCAGATTTGAAGAAAGGAGCTGAAATGGCAGCAATGACGCAAGAGACATTCCAAACAGAAGAAAAGGATGAAAACTAGTTATGGCACTTGAGATTTGGACATCTCAACTTTGGAGGACTGAAGATGTTGCATAGGAAAGGTATGGTAAAAGGATTACCATTGATTGAGAATCCGGACAACCTATGTGAAGTCTTCATCTTGCGCAAACAACACAGAGAAAACATTCCATCAGGAAAGAGCATAAGGGCAAAGGCACCCTTAGAAATTGTCCCTTTAGATTTGTGTGGACTAATGCAAACACCATCACTAGCAAGAAGCCACTATATGCTGACTTTTATTGATGATTATAGAATGAAAACTTGGGTTTATTTCTTGAAATATAAGAGTGAAGTGTTTGAGAAATTCTGCCACTTTAAGGCTCTTGTTGAGAACCAAAGTGGGTAGCATCAGGACTGATAGAGGAGGAGAGTATATCTCAAAATAATTTCTACATTTTTGTAGAGAAAATGGCATACACAAGAAATTTACAGCAAGGTACACACCACAGCAAAATGGATTTGCTGAAAGGAAAAATAAAACCATTATGGACCTTGTAAGAAGTATGTTGCAGGAAAAAAAATTTCCAAATGAATATTGGGTTGAAGCTGTACATTGTGCAGCATACCTCTTGAATAGATGCCCAGCCAAATTTTTAATGAACAGATTTTCGGAAGAAGCATGGAGTGGCATAAAACAAGGTGTCACCCACATGAGATTTTTTGGTTGTGTGGCTTATGAACACATTCCAGATCAGAAAAGGAAGAACTTGGACAGTAAGGGGGAGAAGTGCATATTTATTCGATACAGTGAAGAATCCAAAGCATATATATTGTATAACCCATCCACCAAGAAGTTTGTTATAAGAAGATATGTGCAATTTATTGAGGAAGAAGCTTGGGATGGAAGCATTGAGAAAACAGTGAATGTGAAAAGCTATTTGTCTCGTGATGATAATGAGGAAGAGATGGCTGAAATACATTGCTCATTAGCAGCACCACCTCCACCAAAACAAGGACAGCAAGAGACACCACAAGCAGGTATGAGAACACCCTTGAGAAGTGATGACAGTGCTTCTCCAAGCATACCACAAGGAGCAGATTTGAGTGCTTCTACAAGCACAAGTACACCAAGTGAAATAGGAACCAGATTCAGAAATTTGAATGACATTTATGAGCAAGAGGCAGCAAATGAAGGTATGAACTCTTTATTTGCATTCTATTGTCATGTACATGATCCTATTCATTTTGAAGAAGCTATAAAAGATAAGAAATGGATAGATGCTATGGATGAAGAAATGAATGCCATAGAGAAAAATAATACATGGGAATTGGTTGATCTCCTAGAAGGCAAAGAAGTTATTGGAGTAAAATGGGTCTACAAAACCAAGAGCAATGCTGAAGGTAAGATTGAAAGGTACAAGGCCAGACTTGATGTCAAGGGCTACAAGCAGCAACATGGAAGAGATTATGAAGAAACATTTGCACTGGTTGCAAGAATGGAAATAGTGAGAGCAGTGTTGTCCATAGCAGCACAACACAAGTGGAATTTTTACCAAATGGATGTGAAATCAGCATTCCTAAATGGAGTATTGATGGAAGAGGTTTATGTTGAAAAATCACTGGGCTATGAGAAATAAGGCCAAGAGCACAAATTTTGCAGATTGAAGAAAGCTCTTTATGGGATGAAACAAGCACCAAGAGCTTGGTATAGTAGGATAGATGCCTATCTACTGGAAAATGGGTTTGAAAAATGTGAAGGAGAACCCACATTATACATCAAGGAGAAAGATGGTAAGATGTTGATTTTTTTTTTATATGTTGATGATGTGATATTGACAGGTAATGACGCTTACCTCATTAAGAATTTTAAAACAATCATGAAGGATGAATTTGAGATGACTGATATGGGATTTCTGAAATACTTCTTAGGAATAGAAGTAGAGAAAAATGAAAATAGAATTTTTATCTCTCAAGCTAAATATGTAAATGAAGTTTTGGAAAGATTTAATATGCAGGATTGCAAGGCAACAATTACTCCTATAGTGATGGGATTGAAACTCAGCAAAGAGGACAACAACAAGGATTTTGATCCAAGTTTGTACAAGAGCATAGTTGGCAGCCTCATGTATTTCACTGCAACTAGGCCAGATATTATGCATTCTGTGAGTTTAATTTCTAGATTTATGGAAAGGCCAAAGGAGGCACATTGGCAAGCAACAAAAAGAATTCTGAGGTATGTGAAAGGAACAAAGAGGTATGGAATTTTATATACCACTTCAAAAAATTATGAATTGATTAGATATACTGACAGTGATTGGGCTGGAAGTATAGATGACCAGAAAAGCACCTCTGGTTATGTTTTTCATATGGGTTCAGGAGCCATTTCATGGGCTTCTAAGAAATAGCCAATTGTGGCTTTATCTATAGCAGAGGCAGAGTATGTGGCAGCTACAGTAATAGCATGTCAAGCAGTTTTGATGAGAAGAATGTTGAGGAGTTTGTGCCATAAATAGGTAAAATGCACAACAATTTATTGTGATAATAGTTTAGCAATATCATTGTCAAATAATTCATTGTTTCACAAAAGAACGAAACACATTGATGCCAAGTATCACTACATCAGGGAGCTAGTGAACAATGGTGAAATTGTTCTGAAGCATTGTAGAACAGAGGAGCAGTTCACTGACATTTTCACAAAACCATTGGGGCAGAAAATTTTTAATTATTTGAGAAACTGTTTGGGTATGGAAGAGAACCCAGTAGTTGAATTTAAGGGGGAGTGTTGAATTTTTAAATCCAACTACAACAGCGTAGACTGTGTAGGAGGAAGAAAGCTTGAATGCTAATGGGAATTTGAAGCATGCAGCAGCGAAAAAAAATCTGTTGAGTGCACTGCATTGCACACATTTAAAACTCTGCTGTTAAATTTTGATTTAATGTCGTAGCCTGCAAATGCATTGAAGGATTGTGGTTCAATCACCACGCAACCACAGTCTTCAAATCTGCAATTTAAATTCTCCCATGCCCCCATCAAATCTTGCCATCCTTGCATTTAAACATTGCACTAACCTCTATTTAACTCCACACCAACCAAAAAATTCAGAATGCATTTTGCAGCCTTTATCACTTATCTTTCTGCACCATTGCAAATTATGTTGTTCCATTTGTGATGCGATATTGCTGATATTGCATATCGCATATTGCATATAGATTGTGATGTGATATTCTTGAAGACTGTTTGAAGTCTGCGTGGGGTCTATCGCCAGCGAGAATTGGATGCGATGAATTATCAAAAATGATTTTGTTCAAGTTTTTTGAAATCCGCGAAAAATGCATTCGCATATGTTTTAATGTTTTATTTTAAAATGCTGCGACACATGTTTTTGTTAAGTATTTTGATTTAGGATTAATATATATATTATAAACATTCTCAATGTTTATAATATATATAACGTCAGTGTGTATTGTAATAGTTTGCAATACCATATATATGTCCGAAGGCAAAAAGAAAAATAGGTTGGACTGTGTATCAAAAAATAGAGAGCAGTAAAAGAGTCTTGTGAGACTCTTTATGAAAAAAAAAGAACACCGTATGTGCATTTTTACTGTGTAAAAGAGACAGAGAGCATATTTTATAATGCTGTGTTTGTAGCAGCTTGTAATTTTTTTTTAAAAGCCAGAACAACAGTTCTGTGGTAGCACTGTAATTTTTTTTAAGTTTAATGATATAGTGTTTTCTGCATCTTTGTCCATTAATCTCTGTGTTGAGTTGAGGAATTATTTTTATTCCTCTATGTGTTTGGAATAATTCAGAAATTCCAATAGAAGATTGGTTTAACGTGTTCAATATCACAGGTCTGTCACCGGAGACCTTTTCAGGTACTCACTTACTGAGTTTTCGAATGAAGTGTCGATCACAATCCACTCAGAAATAATGTTCGTGATCAATTCGGCTTCTTGTAGCTCTCCAGCCTTGGAGCTTACCTCTATTTTTTTGGATCAATTGTCTGTATGTGTTGATGGTTGGGAAATTGTATTCATGGTACGGGCCTTTTCCAGAGCTATCAAGCCCTCTAGACACTTTCACCATAATGATAACTAGTTTATCTTTTATTTTCAATAAACATGATTTCACAATATAGAGTGACATTATATTAATTGCACCTAAAGATGTTATCTCTGTGGGCTTGGGGTGAACAGACCCCTACCAATCAAAGGTTTTAATTTTCATCCTCCTCGCTGCAATTAAAATTTGATATGTGGTGGCTCTGTTGTTGTTTGACTTTTCCAACTATTTCATAGCAAGCTAAGTCTATCATTATTTTCCTTTTTCCAACTACTTCACCGCCATCCTAGTCTGCTGCAATGCCTTAGAGGACGACATCATAAATAACACAAAGAGCAACCTACCACCATAAACAACAGAAAAAGTGACATAAAATACACTATCATCATTTTCCTTTTTCCAGCTACTTCACCGCCATCCTAGCTTGCTACAACACCTTGGTGGACAACATCATAAACAACACAGCAAGCTACCTGCCACCATAAAAAACACAGCTAGCAACCTTTCGTTTTAGTTCCTCAACACTTAGATCCCTTAGTTCCAAGGCTCTAGTTGATTTTAATTCACATCGAGAGGACATTTATTCATTCCAATAATACTTTCTGAATCTAATATTCTCTCTCAAAACTCCCCCTCCTCACTAGTTCGACATTCTCTAGGTATTATAATTGTCCTCATGTAATTTCCATGCCCTATTTAGCAGGCTCTTTGTCTTTGTAAACACCACTCTGATATTCTAGCTAGTGAAATTCCCCTCCAATATCATCAAAGGCCTCACTTGGAAACACCTTGCAACAATACCCAAACTAAATTTGAATTCTCAAACCCAAAAGGATTCCACCGAGTTTTGATACTGGGCCGAGGAGAGGAACCTAAGAGAAAAAATTAAAGAGCGAACAAAAATGGAAAACAAGAAAATACTCTCTGAAGTATACTCAACATATTCATAGTCAACCCCCACTACGGGAGAGGACAGGGGAGGATAATTGACATTCAATTACACTTCAACTCCAATTTCTCCTTTGCAGACCTCCCCTCCCACAATATCACAAACCTATGTTGCGAACACTCTGTGCACAAGATATTTATCAAAGATTATTATTAGCCCTCCATGGACGCTCGGCTGAAAAATATTTCAGAAAAATTCTAGGATAAATGAGAAGGATCTTATGAATTTTCAGAGGAATCATAGGTCACGCTTAGGTTCGTCACCATCGCTTGCCACATGTGCTGCGAAAAGCTTTGGAAATTCTCGGTGAGCCTAATGGTGCCCAACAGTGTTGGAAACACTCCCAACCACTGCCATGAATAAAACTGGTAGCCACCCACACTTACATTGAATTTTGTTGCAGGGAAGGACAAAGCCCAGGATCCAAATCCGTAAGAGTCTTCACACAAAATCAAGAAACATAGTACCTGAGCCACACTCTGCGTTTAATTCTCTTTCCCACCGTATACTCACCTTTCTCCTGCAATTCACAGCCTGCAATTTTTAACCTTTACCTCTTAAGCCTTCGCCAAAACTTATGTTTCTCCCGATGTGATATCTGGTTGGACCCTTAAACCTTACTGCATTACCAATCTTCCCACAAACCTTTGCTTCCTTTTTGGTGCCCGTAGTTCGCACTTCACACTTTTTATGATTTATAGTTTTGCCACCTGCATTTCGCACTTCGCATATTTCATGACTTAGCTTTAAGCGCCCACAAGTTGTTTTGTTTAAGTTGTGATGCAATCGCAAATCGCATGTCACAAGCTCAAGATTTTAGTGCACCAAGTACTTCGCAACTTATTTAAGTTGCAATGCGATGCAATCACATATCGCATACCACAAGCTCAAATGGATAGCACCCTGTTAAAATTTAAAATTTCCGAAATGCGATTTTCGATGAGGGCATGGACGCGATGTGGTTTCAAAGCCAAAACCCATAGAATTTCAAGTCCAGTAGTTTATGTTTTGTATGCTTTTTTCATGTAGAAACAAAAGAGCAGAGCAGAAAGACATTTTGGTTGTTACCCGTCCGTTCCTGCATTAAATTGCATTCAATTTTTAGGCTTTGAACATTTTGTATTAAAAGAATGTATTTTTCATTATTTTAGTGAGTTGAATAGAAGAAGAATTCCTCTCCTCTGTTCTCGCTCTCTGTCTGTGTGATTTTACTTCCGCATATTTCATTTTCTATGTAAACTTTTTGTGCTTCTTTGTTTTGTGTATGTTCTTGACATAGCATCATAGCATACCAAATTTTCAATATGGAATTAGAGCAGGTCTACGCTCTTAGTGAAAGAACGAGCTATTTACTAAAGAAGCTAAAAGGTTGTTTTGAGAAGTGAATTATCCAGCAGTGAGAAGGTTTTTGTTTAAACTGTCAAGATGTTAGCAGCAGGCACAACCCTAAATAATCCTCAACTACCACAGTTCAATCGGAAGAAATATGATTATTGGGCCATTACAATGAAGGCCATGTTTTCTTCACAACATATTTAGGAGCTGGTGGAAAATCATTTCCAAGAACCAGCAGATGCAGCAGCATATAATGCTTTGACACAAGCAGAAGAGATTTGTTGAGAGACAATAAGAAGAAGGACTCTAAAGCCCTCTTCTATATTTTCCAAGCAGTACATGATAGTATTTTCCCAAGGGTTGCAACAACAACGAAGTCTAAGGAGGCATGGGATACCCTCTAGACAGCCTATCAAGGCATGGAAAAGGTGAAGACAATGAAACTGTTAGAAAATTAAATATTACAGAGCAATGCAAAACATAAAATATGCGAAAAAATACAAGCACACAAAACACATAAAACCAGAGAGACACAGATATACGTGGTTCACCCAGTTTGGGCTACGTCCACCTCGAACAGCCAGTCCTTCCTTTCTATTATCCAGCAAAAATGAAGAGACAAAAGCTACAGCAGATCCATTGTAATATCCTCTGTTCTCTCTCACAGTCTCCCTCTCTGTTTCTCGCTCCGAGAATACACACATAATACACAGCCACAATACAATACCCTCATATATACAAGGGGGTTGCCTTCTAGGGAAAAGAACCCTAATCTAAACAATACTTCTACCATTATATCATTTGCCTAATGAACGGCCCAGATTGACTAGAAATTACTATACTTTTACAAGGCAATTTTACATCTGTTTTTACCCCACGGTAGCGATTAATTACGGGCGGCGTTGCCGCCCCTTTTAAGGTACAGGGGTCCAACGCTGTGATACAAAGTAAACAAGATAATCAGGCTCCACACCCAACAGAAACTTCAAATGATGAGAAAAGATTTTGAAACTCTTTGTATGAAAGAGTGATAATATAGACTCATTATTTACACATGTGATTGGGTTGGTTACCAAAATCAGGTATCATGGTGAGACACTTGAAGAAAATAGAATAGTTGAGAAAGTCTTAAGAAGTCTACCATCAAGGTTTGATTCCATAGTTGTGGCAATAGAAGAGACAAAGGATCTCTCATAGTTTTCAGTGGATGAGATTCATGCATCACTAATGTCTCATGAGCACAGACTGAATAGAGAAAAGAACTCATTCGAGCATGCATTTAAGGCACAAATATCTTTTGGTCAAGGTAGAGGTCGAGGAAGATCAAACTACTGAGGAAGAGGAAGAAGCCCACACAAAGGTGGAAGAAGCAGCCCTGCAAGCACAAGTGGAAGGGGAAACAATCAGAATCCAAGCCAAGGCTCAAGCCATAATCAAGCACAAGGAAAGAGGTATGATAAATCTCATGTCCAATGTCATTATTTCAAAAAGTATGATCATTATGCAAATGAATGTAGAAATAAGAAAAATGACATGGGTAGTAAACCATGTGTAAATTTTACAAAAGAAAAGCAGAACCATGAAGATATGTTTTTAGCTTGTAATGTAGCACAAGAAAAACAATCAGATGTATTGTTCTTAGATTGAGGGTGTAGTAACCATATGACTGGATATATAGCAATGTTTTCCAATCTAGATGAAAGTGTAAAATATGAAGTGACATTGGGGACTGATAGCAAAGTCTCTGTCATGGGAAATGGGAGAGTAAATGTTATGACAAAGAAGGGAGGGAAGAAGTCTGTGCCAGATGTATATTATGTCCATGGCCTGAAATGTAACCTTCTAAGCATTGGAAAGCTTGTGCAAAAGGGCTAAAATGTGTTTTTAAAGATGATGTGTGCATAATCATGGATAAACCTCCAAGTAGACATCTCATTGCAAAATTCCATATGACAAGCAATAGAATGTTTCCTCTTAAGATGAGATCAAACTTGAAGGAAGGAGGTGTTGTAGCAGCTATCACACAAGAAATCTTTCAAGAAGAAGTGAAATATGAGAACTGTTTATGGAATTTTAGATTTGGTAATCTCAATTTTGGAGGTTTGAAATTGTTACATAGAAAAGGCATGGTAAATGGATTACCATTCATAGAGAAACTAGACAGCCTATGTGAAGGTTGCATCTTGGGCAAACAACATAAAGAATCATTTTCAGCAGGAAAGAGTATAAGGTCAAAGGCACCTTGGGAGATTTTCCACTCATATTTATGTGGACCAATGCAAACACCATCATTAGGTGGAAATCATTATATTTTGACATTTATAGATGATTACACAAGGAAGACATGGCCCTATTTTCTAAAACAGAAAAGTGAATTGTTTGAACAGTTCTACCACTACAAAGATCTTGTTGAGGAGAAAAGTGGACACTACATAAAAGTGTTTAGAACTGACAGAGGTGGAGAATATATCTCCAAAGACTTCTTACATTTCTACAGGGAGCATGGAATACACAAGAAATTTACCACAAGGTATACACCTCAGCAAAATGGTGTAGCAGAAAGAAAGAATAGGACCATCATGGACATGGTAAGAAGTATGTTGAAGGCAAATCATTTTCCAAATGATAATAGGGCAGAAGCTATCTCTTGTGCATAATATATCATAAATAGATGTCCAACCAAAAGTGTTATGAATATAGTTCCAGAATAAGCATGGAGTGGAACAAAGTAATTTGTCACTCACATGAGAGTGTTTGGATGTGTGGCATATGCACATGTCCTGGATCAGTTAAGGAAGAAGTTGGACAGCAAGGGGGAGAAATGTATATTTCTTGGACATAATGATGAATCAAGTCTTACAAGCTCTATAATCTATCAACCAAGAAATTAATAATTAGCAGAGATGTTCCATTCATAGAAGAAGAAGCTTGGGATGGAAGTTTAGAGAAGACAGTAAATGTGAAGACATTTATGTCTCATGAAGAGAAAGAGGAATGGACTGCAACAAGAAAATCCTCAACGATGGCTCCTCCTCCACCCACACAAGCTCAACATAACACACCATAAGAAAGCAATAGAACATCATTTAGAAACCAAGGAAGTGCTTCTCCAAGCACACCATAGGGACCAGCAACTCCCTCGAGTTCAAGTGCAACTCCAAGAACATCTACAAAAAATACAAGAAGACCAAGATTAAGAAATTTAAGTGAAATTTATGAGAAAGAAAAAGTTGATAATAGTGCTGGTCTGAATTCTTTATTTGAATTATTTTTCATGTTGATGACCCAATATATTTTGAATATGAAGTAAAATAAAAGAAATGGATTGAAGCAATGAATGATGAAATAGTTATTGGACCTCCCACAAGGAAAATAAGTTATTGGAGTGAAATGGGTCTATAAGACCAAGAGAAACCTTGAAGGAAAGATAGAAAGGCACAAAGCAAGGCTAGTTTTCAAAGGCTACAAGCAGCAGGAAGGAAGAGACTATGAGGAAACCTTTGCACCAGTTGCAAGGATGGAGACAGTGTGGACAATGTTGTCTATAGCAACACAAAAAAAATGGGAAGTTTATCAAATGGATGTGAAGTCAGCATTCTTGAATGGAGTGTTGAAAGAGGAGGTGTATGTTGAAAAACCTCCTGGATATGAAATAGAAGGCCAAGAACACAAGGTGTGTAAGCTACAGAAAGCTCTTTATGGGCTTAAGCAAGCACCACGAGCATGGTACAACAGGATTGATGCTTACCCAATGGAAAATGGGTTCAACAAGTGTGATGGTCAACCCACACTCTACATCGAAGAAAATGAAGGTAAATTTTTTATTTTTTTTTGTATGTAGATGATTTGATTTTTACAGGCAATGATGTTTCTCTCATTGTTGATTTCAAAGTAGTCATGAAAAGTGAGTTTGAAATGTCTAACTTGGGTTTATTAAGATATTTTTTGGGCATAGAAGTAAAGAAAACAGAAAAGGGATTTTTTTATCTCTGAAGGAAAGTATGTTGTGAAAATTTTAAAAAGGTTAAATCTATAGAACAACAAGCCATCATCAACTCCAACTATCATGGAGTTGAAATTGAGCAAGGAATATTGCAGCAAGAATTTTAATCCGACATTGTACAAAAGCATGGTTGGAAGTCTAATGTATTTGACTGCAACCAGGCCTGATATAATGTATGCAGTAAGTTTGATATCCAGATTCATTGAGATAGCCAAGGAGACACATTGGTAAGCATCGAAGATAATATTGAGGTATGTAAATGGAACGAAGGAGTATGCTATTCTACACTTCGTAACTGATGATTTTAAGATTATTGGTTACACTGACAGTGATTGGGTTCGCAGTGTTGATAACATAAAGAGCACATCAGGGTATGTTTTTCATTTTGGATCAGGAGCCATTTCATGGGCTTCAAAGAAGAAACCAATAGTTTCATTATCAATAGCAGAAGCTGAATATGTAGCAGCGACATCAGCAGCATGTCAAGCAGTTTAGATGAAAAGGATGCTGAGGGATTTATGTCATGAACAAGACAAAGGAACCACAATTTTCTGTGATAACAATTCAGCAATTGCATTGTCAAAGAATTATTTTTTCCACAAGAGAACAAAGCATATTGATGCCAAATACCATTTCATAAGGGAATTAGTTAACAATGGTGAAATTGTGTTGCAACACTGTAGGTCAGAGGAACAGTTTGTGAATATCCTCACAAATCCATTGGGATAAAAAAGTTTTGTTTACCTTAGAAAATGTTTGGGAATGGTTGATGGCCACAGTTGTGATTAAGGGGGAGTGTTGGAAATACTCCAAACCACCACCATGAATAAAACTGGTAGCAACCCACACTTACATTCAATTTTGTTGTAAGGAAGGAAAAATCCCAAGATCAAAATCCGCAGGAATCTTCATGAAAAATCAAGAAATAGAGTACTCGAGCCATGCTCCACTTTTAATTCTCTTTCCCGCCATATACCTACCTTTTTCCCATAGTTCGCAACCTGCAATTTTTAACCTTTACCTCTTAATCCTTCGCCAAAGCTTAAGTTTCCACCGATGCGATATTTGGTGGGACCCTCAAACCTTACCGCATTACCAATCCACCCATAAACATTTTCTTCCGCCTTATTCCTTACCTTTTCACTTTTTTCACTTCATAGCGCTTTGTGCGTCGCATGCTGCACTTTTCACATTATAACTTTTTCGCCCCGCACCAAATCTTGCGATGTTACGATGCGACATCATCATCGCACATCGCAAAACTTTAATATCGCACTTGGCATTATTTACTGTTACCTTTTTGGTTCCCATAGTTCGCACTTCGCACTTTTTATGATTTACCTTTTTGTCGCCCACATTTTGCACTTCGCATATTTTATGACTTACCTTTAAGCACCCGCAATTTTTTTTGTTTAAGTTGCGATGTAATCGCAAAGCGCAAGTCACAAGCTCAGGATTTTACCACACCAAGTACTTCGCAACTTATTTAAGTTGCGATGTGACGCGATCGCATATTGCATACTGCAAGCTCAAATGGATAGTGCCCAATTAAAAGTTAAAATAACCAAAATGCAATTTGCGATGAGGGCATGGACGTGATTTGGTTTCAAAGCCGAAACCCATAAAATTTCATGTCTGGAATTTTATTTTTTGTACATTGCTTTTGTGTAGAAACAGAAGAACAGAGCAGAAGGACATTTTGGTTGTTACCCGTCCGTTACTGCATTGAATTGCATTCAATTTTTAGGCTCTAGCCATTTTGTATTAAAATAATGTATTTTTCATAAGTTTAGTGAGTTGAGTAGAAGAATAATTCCTCTCCTGTATTTTCGATCTCTGTCTATGTGAGTTTACTCCCGCATATTGCATTTTATGTGTCAATTGTTTGTAATTCTCTATTTCGTGTATGTTCTTGACATAACATCAGAGCATACCAGAATTTTCAACAAACAGTAGGGGCTTGTGGTGAGTGTGAGGAATATTTCTGGGACATGGATATGAGAAGGGGAGAGTGAGTGATGCATGCATATTCGTTGTTGTATTATTTTTTGTTGTGCAAGCTCATATCCTGTAACCTGTTTGTCCTCTTGTCTTCCCTAATTGTGTAGTGTACCTGGGGGGATAACATAGGGTACAGAGGGAAGTACCCAAGGGAATAATATGATGTAATAATATAAGAATGATAAATAATTGGGCCATAGTTAATAAATAAAGTGGTTAACCCACATTATGTAAGGCACCACATGTAGCTAGGGAATAAAGTGATAAGCCCATTGTATTGGATGTATGGTATTGAGATACCCATGGTAACTACCCATGGTATTGCATGTATGAAATCTATATAGAGGCTAGAGTCTCTCCATTGAGAGATGTCAAGGATTATTGTATTGGAAAGCATATGGCTTGTGGAGTGATCTCCTTCCTTAAGGAGTGAATGTATGGTGTTGCGCTACCTCAAGGGTTTGGATATTAATGAAGATCTGAAGTTTTATCTTATATGGTGTTATTTCTTGGGCATATTTTCCATTTCTATACATTTTCTTGTCATATCTACTACAAGTGGTATCAAAGAACTTTATGGGGCAGAGTTTGGAGATTTGTTTTTTCATTTTTTTGTAGGAAAATTTTTGGGTGGCGAGTTTGTAGAAAAGATCTGGAAAATTTGGCGAAAAATTTTCAGAAATAAATATCATATCTGGATTCCTTAAGGAAAAATACCCAATTTCAAAAAACAAATCATTCGAATCGGAGTCTGGATGAGGGTGATATCGCTGATTTAAATTCAGTTGTGCTGGAGAAATGTTTCTGACAACAATTTGTGTACGGCGGATCTCCTGAAATTTTTAGTAGATTCTGGTGCACAATCTCAGACAACCAATTATAGATCTGAGCTCCCCTTGAAAAATCACCTGATTTAAAAAATAAAAAAATCGGTCAAATTGGAGTCCGGATGAGGGAGTTATCACTGATTTAAAATCAGCTATTTTTTCAGAAATTTTGTGACGGCGAGACAGTTGCAGCGCAAATCTGTGTTTCCAGAGTGCCTAGATCGGGATTTCAGTCATATGGTTAGGTGCAGAATGGCTATTCCATTTTTTAAAATAGGTTATATTAAGGATTCTGAGTTATATTGATCGAGTAATGTCCATTTTAAATTTTTGCCAAAGCAAGTGATTTTCTTCAAAACCCTTACTTTATTTTATGGATTCTCGCAAGATGAAGTTTACAGGAAAATATGATGGCCCTACTATTGAAGATTTTTTACAACATATCAAGGCTTAATACCGAAGTTTTTGCATATGCTCCATAGGGCTTCATCTGAAAGATGAGGCAAATAAATGGTGGACCTCACTTGACAACGCAGTGAGGAAACTTCCTGAGAAAAAACTTGAAAAAGTCATTTTGGACAAGTGGTCTAAAGCCAGAAAGAAGGACACTAAGAGACATAAAGACTTCTTTTCTACTAATATTTCCATATTATAGGTTAATGGAAGTATTCAAAAAGAGAACATCATTGTGTCTATCATTCCTAGTTGCAAGCATAATTGTATCAATGTTAATTTGGCTAAAAAATTGCAAGTTCCAGCAAAACATATTGAAAACACACAGGTTGAGAATGAAGATGTTCAAATTTATAAAGATTTGAAGATTTCTATGGATAAGTATGTTTTGCATTCTGATTTTTATGCTTCAGATATGGCTGCTATGGAAGTTGTTTTGGGACACCCTTCGATGGAATCCGTTGGTACTGTCAATTTTAATGTACAAAAGAAATTCATGAGGCTCTGGTATAAAAAGAAGAAAATTACATTGCATGATATTTTCAATAGGAACCATGGAGAGACTAGGGAGGAAGAAGTGCAAATCTCTAACGACACAGACACATCATATGATGAGCCTTTGATGATAGACAGCCAAACACAGACATCAAAGCAAGTACCAACAAAAGAACCTGACACGACTCCATCACCAATAATGGAGGAATTAATGAAAGATGTTCCATCAGTTAAAGCTTCAACATATCTCCACCCACATCACCCAGCAAGACAGCAACCAGGAAGGTGGAAACAAATTAGCAACAAGGACAACAACCCCTGTATAACACATAGAGAGGTGCGACGATCCACCCACAACACATCAACACAGAAGAACCACCAGAACCCACTTCCATCTCAAGCGAGCGAGACATCGACTAGATCGAGTGTTCACCTTTCTATGGGATGGCTGGATGCACGTGAATGGTACCAGTGGAATACTCTTTTGAGTACATCTTATTATTTGTGTTCTTCTTATGTTTCGGGGACGAAACATGTTTAAGGGGGGATAATATAGGGTACAGAGGGAGGTACCCAAGGGAACAATATGATGTAATAATATAAGAATGATAAATAATTGGGCCATAGTTAATAAATAAAGTGGTTAACCCACATTATGTAAGGGACCACATGTAGCTAGGGAATAAAGTGATGAGCCAATTGTATTGGATGTATGGTATTGAGAGACCCATGGTAACTACCCATGGTATTGCATGTATGAAACCTATATAGAGGCTAGAGACTCTCCATTGAGAGATGTCAAGGATTATTGTATTGGCAAGCATATGGCTTGTGGAGTGATCTCCTTCCTTAAGGAGTGAATGTATGGTGTTTCCCTACCTCAAGGGTTTTGATATTAATGAAGATCTAAAGTTTTATCTTATATGGTGTTATTTCTTGGGCATATTTTCCATTTCTATACATTTTCTTGTCAGATCTACTACAAATTGCTTTGATAGGGATGAATAGTGCAATTAATGAGGAGCAAAGGATCCATAAAAAAATAACATGGTGGGAAAGTAATGAGGAACAAAGGATCCATAGAAAAATAACACAATAACACGATGGGTTGTAATGTCCTAAAACTCCATGCATATCCTTCAGTCACACTCTTTGGATCCTTCGACATGTTTATAGAACTTGTTAAATAGGTTATAAGCATCATGAAACCATATGATACTTGCGCATGTAACATCCAAGGTTTGCAGGGTTTCAACTTGTATGATGTTTAGTGTTTTATTAAAAATGGTGGGTTTTGTTGTTCCTTTCCATTTTCTAGTTATTTTCAAAGGATATTTGTTCACAACTCAACTCAAATGGATTTCTTTTCTTCAAAGTTAAGTGAAAACCTTGTTCTGCAAGGTGGACAGAGGCTTAACATGGTTCGATTACATAAATGGATTCAGAATTAGAAAATTCACTAAAAAATATAAATTAAAATATAGAGTTCGACTTAACTTCTTTAAAAATAAACTTATTTATTTATCTATTTTGGTTATAATATTCCTTTCTGGATCAGTTGTATGGATTTGAGGCCGAAATTATAATTAATTCAAGGTATTATGTGAAAATATCGTAAATTGTTGTGTCGAGCTAATAACACCCAAACAGAGGTATCCTTGTTGAACATAGTTTGAACTTAGAGCTAAAAGTTTTTATTGAGTAAAAAGGGTCTCTACATACATAGCTTGTTTAAATTAGAGATCCACAAAATTAAAATGAGCAACTCTTGAACTACCTTATATTTACATGATAATATATTTAAAAAAATTAGGAATTCCTTGAGAATGACAATAATTATGATATAATATGATTTTATAGTTCAACCATTATATTTGGAAGGTTGAGTATCAAGGTGAATGTAAAAATTATTGTTCTTACAATTATTACTAGCAAGTAAAAAAGAAAGAATGTTTACTTCAGCACTAGGATCTTGGCCACAACCGGAATCATGATTGAAGACAACTTCATTGGGGGTGAGAAAAAACATAAATTGATGGAAAATTTTTAGTGGACCAGGAAAGTGAGAGTGTCGGACTCTAAACGCTCTAACCCAGGTCCTACATATTTGATATTTTCGTATATTCAACTTGAAAAATTGTATATATATATATATATATATATATATATAGAAAGAAGACCCTGCCATAGTACGTTGTTGGAGGATTTCTGTTGTGGTGAATATTGGTGTGGATTTTATGATCATTCTCTTATTTAGTGTCACTTCTGGGATTTGTTGTAAAATTTAGGCTGAAGTTTTTCAATGTGACTTCAAAGGATATTGTTGAAAAATATGTACAATCTATGATGTATTATTCCCCAACATAAGCATTGTATTTTCTAAAAAAATTTGGTTGATATTTATGTATAACATAAGCACTGTATTTGTTAGAGATTTAAATTTTGCTAAAGAAACAAAACTTTGGTGATCATTTCTAGATAACGACATTTTTCATATATATATATATATCAAAAAATGACTCTACATTTTCCTTTCCTTCGATTCTATCGCGTTGCAGTCTCCTACATTTTCTTTTTTCTCTTGCTCAACTTCTCCCTCTTGTTGGATCCATCTCACGACTTCAAAAGCTTATATGTACAACTTGAAACTTGAAATATGTATAGACATGAAGGCCTATGAAATTTTGATGCCCTGTAAGTGGTGGGATGGGTTGTCGCATCCCAAGATTCCTTGGAAGTGGTGGGATGGGTTGTCCCCTCCGTGTTGGGATGGGTTGTCTCCTCCATTTTCTGAACATATGAGTATCATTTTACAATCCTGATTAATGCAGTAATCATATTATTCAATTTCTTTCTTGTGTATTTAGTGTATCCATAAGAGTTTTTAAACAATATATGATCATCTAAATTCTAAACTCACTTAACCTACCTAGCATATCTATGAATGATTAAGTGGACAAGCATATGAGTATTCCATCTAGTCAACCCTAGACTTCTCAAAGACAAATGGCAGTTCCACTCACTCTCTTGGTTTAAACATAAGAGAAACTAAATAATAGTCAATGGGCTCATATCCTTAATGCACATGAAATTTCAACACCATACAGGAATAATTAATATATTTCAATTTTTGTTATTATAATATAAAAATAATATAAAAATTGTTTATACCACCATGCTGAAAGAACATCACATTATGATGTGATAATTTTTTTTCTAATTAATCTAAAACATATGTTATTTGCTCTCTTATCTAAAAGAGTAGTCTAGAATAATTAATAACTTTCCAAATTATGTGAAATATATTAATTAAGTCAATGAGTTCATATTATATTCCTAGAGTAGATGTAGTTTCAACACCATTTAAGAATAATTAACAATTGCATCGAGAGGTGCAATGGAATGGTCATAGGAGTGGGTGATTGTGGAAGGAAATTATTGCCTTTGGTAACATTTCAGATTGCAACATTGATGTCACCTTACGGGGCACGCAATGCCACACTGAAGGGAATGAACTTTCTGACCTTCACACTTCAAAAACCACTTCATTCCTTGCAATCAAAGGGCATCGTTTTGTTGTGTTGTAGGAACAGAAGCTATGAGGACCTGCTTTGATTACAAGGACTAGACTGGTTCCTTAAGTTCAAAGATCAGAAATGTTGTTCCCTTCAACATGGCATTATGTGCCCCATAGGGTGACTTCGATGTTGTATCCTGACATGTTGTGCAAGGAGGCGATAGTTTCCTTCCACATTCACATTTCCCACTCCTATCAAAGTTCCTTTGCACCTCTCGGTGAAATTTATAGTTTTATGTTATATTAAATATGCATTGAAGAGATGTTTGTTGTAATATCATGTTTTCTTATGTAAATATTTTGATTTAGTCTATTTAACAAAATAAGAAGAAGAAATATTTTTTATTTTGATTTAGTTTATTTAAAACCATGAAGAGAATATATATATATATATATATATATATATATAATTTTGACATTGGTGAGGTTACATCATGGTCATGTCTAAAAATAACACATGAATAAGGCAGAGAGTTGAACCGGTAACTTAACATAACAACATGGTCAAGTTCAAGAATAACACCTCAATAAGACGTGGATTGAACCAATAAATTAACATCTAGAAATGTCTTAACAAAGCACCTGATCACTATCTATCCAAAACCCTATGAACATATATATTTTAAACTAGCTTAGATTCATTTTAATTAATAATTTTTTTTTAATCTAACTCACTTAATGATCTCTTCATTAAAAAAAAAAAAATTCAATCCTTCTCTACACAAGAACCACATTATAATAAATAAAAAAATTATTTAAATTTATAATTTCTATAATTTTTAATCTACTAATTGTCTTTTAACATATTAAATATTTTTTCCCAATCATAATTTCTATGTTTTTTAATCTACTCGTGGTCTTTTAACACATTAAAGATTTTTTACCAATTCCTCTCAAAATGATTTTGACATATTAATGATTTTTTCCCTAATTTCTAATGTATTAATGAGTCATGCAAATTAAATTTCAAGAAAATTATAAATTCATAAACTATATATATTTTATATCTAAATTTTAAATAAATGATAGAAATATTATCATTTATGAATTTAAATGATATGAATTTTTTATTAATTATTCTCACATCAAGATTATAGAAAACAATTTAATCGTTAAATATTAGTAGTCCTTTCATTTATACAACATAAAATATTTAACTTTACAAACATATGTATAAAATGATTAGTGAATGAATTCTAAAATTCATTATAGTCATTAGATATATACTGCCATGTTATTAAAGAATACTTAACACTTTCCCATTTTAATAAATGTGAAATTATTTCTAATAGATATTATGTGGTTAATTAATAATTAATAATTAATGTTATTAGTTGATAATTGTTATAATTTTGTTTTCAATTAATATTATTAGTTTTTATTAGTTAATATATTAATTCATCATTATTGTTTAATGAAATTATATTATACTTTTCCAAAAACCATTCACATAGAATATTGTGTTTCAGATAACTTTAAAACCTCTATAATCCAATGTCAAAAAGCTACTAGTGAGAAGAAACCTGTTAAGGGGGAAAGTCTTAGACCAAATATTACTGTGGGCCTCATTTATTGTCTTAAAAATTGGCAAGGGCTCTAGATTTGTAATTTCTATCTAAAATCTAAGATTCTCTCAACCACACTAGTCAAAGGTAACATAGTGGAAAATTAGTAAGGCATCTTACCCAAGGTGGTGTGTGCGGGAGAATTTGTACTTGAAGTCGATTTTAAATGGTTGCTAGAAACATCACAAGTTTATTCAAGATGTGTCCCCATACCCCTAATTATCAAATTTATTTTCATACCCTTGTTAGTTTTTCTTTTAGTGTCCTCATCTCCTACCATTGAAAAATTTTGAAAGGTCAATTTACTATTGAGTAGAAGGACTTTAGTTTTTTAGTTTTTTTATGATTTTATAAGCAATCCCTTCATTAAAAAATTAACTATTTGAAATGTTAAGCATCATTAAAGTAATTAGCCTTTTATTTTTTCCTGTGTTTTTGGTTGAAAAATTGGTTTACATACTTGACATCCCCTTCAATAATTTATCCATTTTAGTGAGCACTATGGTGACCACTTTGTACCCCAATGCTCTCATTGCCTTCAAGGCCTCCCACCTTAGGTTCAAGGAGTGCCAGGACTTGCAGTTTCACCTTCTCGCCCTTCCCCATAGAAACAACCTACTAATATATCTTTACTAGGTCCATCTATCCTTGGGACTACTTTTTTAGGTGCCACTTTACCTCAAATTAGCACTCCAACCCACACACACCACACAACAATGGAAAATTCAACACTTAATCTTCCATTTTTTTCTTCATTGAACCTCCCAGATCTCTCAAATTTAACAAATGATACCATAGCTCACAATGAAACATACCTTGCTATACCCATCGTACTACCTTCATAGATCCCTACGTTTAAAGGCAAACCTAGAGAATACCTTGCCAACCATGTAATGGTTTTTAATATATGGTATTCCTCGAATAATATCATGGACAACTTAATTCGATTGAGGATATTTTAGTGCATGGTCATTGAACCCTTAGCTAAGTGGTATGTTAGTGAGAAATAAAATTCCCATAATACATTTGAATCCCTAGATAAGTCATATCTCACATTTTTCCAACTTCATGTTTGTCATGATATGAGAATCAACTTATTATCTAAGTTTCAACAATCATCTTCCACCCAGATTGTGGACCACATTGACAAGTGGTGTTGATAATGTAGTATATGCAAGATCAAAGTACCCAAATAACTTCTATTAGAATTATTCCTCAAGTCCCTCTTGCCAATTATAATAAAGGACATTGGAACCACCATGTCTCAAAATGAGGAAGTATGCATTTACCAAGCTTAACAATTTGAGCTAGTTTACACAAAATCAAGGTACCTTTATATGGTCATCCTAGATGCCCCTCAAACTCAAAATTTAAACAAAGATAAATTGTCAGAATCGAATTATATTGGCGACCTCATAGTGTCCATTTCCTAACGTAACCATCAACATGGGAATCAACATCCCTAGCACAAAAACCCATATGGTCTACCTCCAAAATTTCCTAATATTACACCACCTACTCCCCCTATAATAGAAAGATATTATCATAGTCTTCATACTACAATTAGTGCCTCTCCCATGTAGGGGAAACTTATTCCACCCTAGACAACTCTAATGGTGTTTCAACAATTCGACCCTCCTATGGGAATCCTGCACAACCCGCACTAACAAAATCCTACAAATCCTTAACAAAATGTCAGGGTTCATCAGTCTCCTCAACACTCAATTTCGACACCTTTTTATCACATGATGTGTTATATTTGCAATAGATGTATTTTTTTACTTCAATCATAGACACATGCATTGATCTAGCATCCCATGATCAATAGTCTCATCATCATTGGTTATGTCATATACGTGGGTGCATGTACATCATCAAAAATTTCTTCTATTAGGTTTCCCTTGAGGGTGAAGCAGTCATTTACTTTAGCATCAACAATTATGTTCTCATCATTGTTGGAAAGCCCCAAGCTATTGTATATAACTATAACCGCCATTGTAATAGTCATGACCATGAGCATGGGACATGCACACCTCATATGTAAATTTTATATATTTCTTTTTCGACAATGTATTTGACAATTATCATTTAGGACCCTTCCTGTCTCTAATACCATAGTATCTCTTCCAAAAAGTAGCAAGAATCAAAGTTAGGTAAAATGTGATGTGTTTTGGCTAAATATATGCTCATAAGCTCACACATCAAGGGGAAATTGTTATCACTTAAAAATTATGAACTCAAAGGTGTCAATTGAGGGCTAGAATATGTCAATGATCATAAAAATTAAAGGTTCTCAAAGGTTAAAAATCAAATGCTCACGAAAAAACGATTACTTTTCAGTAAATGCCCCCATTTAGGAACATTTGAGATATCTACAAGCCATTTCACCTTATTTTCCTCCCTGTTAGATGGATTTATAAGGCAAAGTCTTCAGTCTCAAGCCTTTAGCATGCCATTGAAGGTGATATATGAAGCCTCTAAAGGACTCGTCTTTTCTCCCATCAATATGAGAGGCTCACACAAAGATAAAATCTCATTAATGAGCTAGATTGGGGCAAGCCATTGACCTTACTTGATAAATTCCACTCCATTAGGGACCATTTACAAGAGAGAATTCATTGCAAGGTTATTCTACCCTATCTGCTATCCAATTGGAATTTCTTTGTAATATTGGATCTTTCCGTTTAGAGAGTGTCGAAAAATATTCTTGAGGAGAGAATCACACCGACATGAGAGGTAAAGGAGGAACCTTCCGTTAGGATATTTAAGGATATGTTGTTTCCAAGGCCCCCTTTAGTATCCTATTGAGATATTGTATCCTTCTCCATCAATAAATAAATTTCTCGTTTCCCAAATTATTTTTTTCCTTTTATGTTTTTTTTTGCATTGTAGGCTTAATAACTCATGTTATATTTCATTAAATAATTTTTTATTTGTTTTCTTGTGTTCTAATCACAACTACTTGATATATATAGGAAACAAAAACTTGCATATGATGGGATTTTCGGAAACCTTTTCTCCAAAAAGCCATTAGCAATGATCTTGGCCATAAGATTGTCATTTTCCTCTTGATTTACAAACTTGGGAAAGACCCCAACAAAGTTCAAGAAATGGCTTATTATTTCTCTATTTTCCCGGAGAAAAATATCCTTAAAGTTTCGACAAAAAATTTAGGAGATGTTCTGGAAAGGGGAGACAAGGGATATATTTGATATTTTAATATCCCATATGGTATTAATGGCCTTCTAAAAGTTTTCAATCTTATGGAAGTATTTTTTGATTTCATCCCTAGCCTAAAGAAAAATGGATCTACTTTTCATACCCCGCTCCTTTTCTTTATCCAAGAGGATTCCCCTTCTTTTTGCTTCAATGAGTCTTATAAATTTGTATTAGTCGGCTAACCGAGGTTCATATGTGCTCTAATCAAGAAATTATTTCAAATTTTCTTGAATATATGCAAAGGTTTGTGTATCTGAAGCCCTTTGTTATTTAGACAAATTTAATATTATTGATTTGGATGATGTTAAATTCCTTTAGTACTAGAATGATAGGGATTCATGGGAACCAGGGGAGAAGGAGCACTAGGCCTATTTGATAGCCATGTAAATGGAGGCATCTTCAAACCAATGTGAGTTTAGCTCGAAGAGGTTAGGTGGATCTGGGGGAGAAGGATCAAGTTTAAGGAGAATAGGTTGATTATTTTAATCTCCACCTATTGACACTCTTAGAGATTATGATTGATCAAATATTCAAGAATCAAGAAATTTTGTACGCATTTTGAGAATTTATCCATCCTAGCTCGATTATATGACTAGGTAGGCTAAATTTTTGGGGGAATGAGGTCTATAATTCTATATTTTTCTAGATGCTCCATGTTAAAGTATGAGAATATCTCCATAATGGCTAAGGGATCCTAGATCTCATATTCCCAAAGGGTTAAGTTTAGGTCATGTCCTACTATGGTATTGAGTGGATCAACTTGATGCAAGTTCAAGAAGTTTTTCGAATAGTATTTTTTGTCGGAGTAAGGACCATATATGTTGTTGAAAATGAAATCCATGTCAAGATCCACTGAGTAAATTTATAGAGACAATATTTAGAATATTGACTAAGAAAAATTTTGCTTAACGTAGAGAGTTCTCTAGCAAGAAATTAGCCCTCCTAAATGCCCAAAAGCATCGAATAAGAAACAATAGTCGTGGGGAGAATTTTTCTTAATAGATATTTTTCTTCCAATCCATCCATTATTATTTATCAAAGAAAAATAATATGAGAATGGTGCATCTCTACTAATATTTTTAGTTTTAGTTTATTTAAGGGGTTGGCCAATACCTTGTATTTTAGGGAAAGTAAAATAATTTAGAAACAATATGGGGTTCCGGTGCTCTAAGGGCCCTAAGGATGGACTTTTGTTTTGCTGAGAAATTTTTTTGGTTCACCTGTCACTGATCCAAAGAGAGGATGGAATTTATTCCCCTACTAGGAAACTTCGAATCTCGTACCTCAAAGAACCTTATCCCATAACTCAAATCCATAAGGAAACCTACGGCAAGCTTCATTTTCAAGTGATGCAGGGTTTTTAAGTGCGATTAAAGGTTGTAATGAGGGGTGGAGTTTAGAATGGTAGTCAAGGTGATGACCCTAGGGAGGGGGGAGACATTTGAAATAGGGAAAGTAGTGGGAAGAGTGGATATCGGAGGAAAAACAGGGAAGAGAGGTGAGGAAATGGGAAGGGAGAGATCATTTAGGAAGGATAATAAGTACTTAGTGTATATGGTGGTATGGGGGAAATTTGATGGAATTGGAGCAGTAGCCTAAGAGGGAGATGTTGAAAATTTTAAAGGAATGGAAATATGAGGGATGGGAGGTTTTTAAATACCTAGGGATGGATTCTCCCCTAAAGAAACTTATAGCGATGTAGGGATATCCTTTGGTAGATTTGAAAGAATAGGTTGGAGATCATTTTAATTAATTCCTTCATTGATGTCCATATAAGTAGAGGTGTGCTCTAGCATAAGGGAGGATGGAAGTGAGTTGGTTGGAGGTGGAGCAGTTTGTGAGAGATGGGGAGGAGAAATTGAATATAGTGCATCCTTGTGAACACACTCGTTTTCTCTACCTAGTCGATATTCCATTCCCGAGTGTCCATGGTCATGAAAACAACCACAGGTGAAAGGTGTTCCCTTGTAGTATAATATTTTTTGATGCACTAATGCCTCAAGTTGATGGAAATTGAGTATGGAAGGCCTAAGGCCATACAAGCCCATGTAACCATTTTGTTGATATGAGAGTTCATCTTCATAAAATAAAGTTGGTGTTTTCCCTATATCCTTAGAATAGATGATGAAGGGTAAACCTCAAAATTGGTCCCAAATCGATACAATAGTAAACTTTTCAAAGCATGCATTATATTTTATTATCCATTTTTTTGGAATTATGACTTGTGACCTCCATGACCAATATCTCTGTAAGATATTTCGTGTATACTCGGATAAGTTAGCAATCTAACTCATCCATCCCTAAACCACTCTAAAGTAGTGAAATGAATATCCTAAGAAAGGAAATAAAATTGTATTTGTCCACTTCTTGAGAATTCCCATGGACATCATTTTGCTAGAAAACATACAGGAAACCATGTAATCCTTCATCCTATCAATGTTGTGTAGTTTTATGCCCTTTCTGAGGACAAGGATAGGCTCTTCCACTTTCCATTTTATGCATTTCTAATTTAGCTTTTGTGCCTCGCCTCTACTTGAATCTGCAAGGGGGATAGGTTTGGAGGAGATTCTACATCTACTAGACCTCTTTGACTTCAAAATTATTTCTAGGGAAACAAGGGTGTCAATATTTTAAAGAGGGGCATGGGAGGAATATCATGTAGGAATTTGAGGGTATAGTAGTAGGGAAAATAGATCATGTCCCCAAGAGGGAGCATGTAGAGAGTAAAATAGCAAAGGATGGGACCATTAAATTGAGTGGAGAGAGGGCACATTCAAGGGAGGTGAGAGAGGTAGAGTAGGTTGGGATGTCTACCATCAGAGGACTATTTGATCTAACACATCCTACCCAGGTTTCCAATTCTAGATTTATAAGGAGTGTTGTCAAGTGGATTGAGGGGGGGCTAACAGGAACTATGCAATAGAGTAATCAACTAGGAGGAGGAAGGTTGTGAGAGGGATGCAGGTGTTACAGGTGCCTAAATATGAGTTCCTTCTAGTCAATTTTTTTTAGTATTCTACCTAATGTAGCTCAATCGTGTACATTCAAAATGTTATATTTTTTTCCAATCAAGGAAGGCTTTGAGCCTTTAGATATTTGCGACCTCGCAAGGAGGAAAATGTTCCCACTGGAACCTATGAGATCACATCTCAAATAAAAACAATTTATGTTTGAAAAAATGTTGAATTTTGTGAAAAAATACCATTGATGTCAACTAATTACCAAGCCAACAACACATCACCGTATTACATGCCACATATGGAATCAAAACGATGAATTTGCATGCCATCAAAATTTACACTAATTACACAAAAACACATCACCCTATTACATGCCACATATGGAATAAAAATGTTGAATTGGCATGCCATCAAAATGCATTAAATACCACATATGGAATCAAAAAGTTGAATTGGCATGCCATCAAAATGTTTAATTTTGTGCGAAAATTCCATTGGACATAATTACCAAGCGAACAACACATCAACCTACCCTATTAGGTGCCACAAATTCCATTGATGTCCACTTATATCCAAGAACAAATAATAAGGAAGATCATCACATAAGGTGCCAAAAGCCTCCACGGGGTCTATATAAGTGTTAAACATGTTGTTCTCTTCCATGAGCCTCAAGATATATAAATAATGAAATTACTTTCTACTTGACCGATGTGGGATATATATCTCAAACTGGTCCCTTTGTAACAAATTAGGTTGATCATGGGTGCATAACACTAAAAAATTCAAAAGTGTCTAATCTCATCCTCTCTTTGACAGCTAGTGAAAATCATTTTTAACACATGGCAAGAATTTGTAAATCACAGTTGTGTTTGAAGATGGTTTTAAAAACCACAATGTCTCCCTCTAGGAAATTGGTCAACACCTGGTAGCACTTTGGCATATCATGGGGTTGTTTACTTATGCAACAGAATAGTTTGGTAGGTTTTTGTCAGAATATGGTAAACAAATTTCAAAAAAACTAGCAGTTGGAGTATTTGAATCGTATTTTTTATGGTGAAAATGGATTCAACACTATCAAAAATATTTAAAACCTCTAAAACCTCTGGAGCACCCAAAATCCTGAAATTGTCCTGAAATTTCACAATTTCACAATTGTAATCCAATTTTTCAACGATTTTTGTCATAAATTTTCAGATCCTTACAGGAATTTCTGGATTATTTTGTGGGTTTTTTTTAAGACTGCCACTATTATGACCATTGATTTGAGTTCACCAAATCCACATTTTCAACATGAAGACAATGGCTAAAAGCAATGATTGCATCGAATCAATACGCATTTCGTACATCTATGTCAGTTCTACATCATGGGTTCCCTTAAATAGAAGCACGGCCCAAATGCTGGAAAAGTTGAAATGAAAAAGAGACATGACAACAGGCAAGATCTATTTAGGTATGGTGAACAACCTTGAGTAGATCTGAGAGTTCTCAGTTATCATCATTGGTATTACTGATGTAAGAAGAGTTGCAACTAAAACGTTTGCAAGATGAAGAGTTGGACGCCTTTTTTTGTATCACTTTGACATGGTCGAATCAAAAAAAATTAATCATTTATTCTTCTGGTTAGAATAGGTTGGTACGACCAAGACAAATGATGCTAGTTTAGCACCTGCTAAGACTAATCAAAATGCTTTGATAGTGCTCCATTTCTTACAATCTTGACTAGTTTTGTATGCTAAGGAAATGGTGTGCCCATTATTCTGAAGCGGGTGGAATCATATATTTATATATATATATATATATATATATATATATATATATATATATAGATATATATATATATATATATATATATATATATATATATATATATATATATATATATATATATATATATATATATATATAATGAAATGAAATGAAATTTTAATGTCTACAAGACTAAAAATATTCTATGGGACTATGAGTTCCCTGTGTTTTTCCTTTTGCATTTTAATTCTTTTCTTATTCAAATTGATGATGAGCTGGCCCAACCTTCCAACAATCTCATCACTGAAAAGACAATGCCAAGAAACTGATGCTAACATATTCCCATAACTTTCTCTGATGTCGTTGAATGCATCACATTCCAAAATGAAATGTTTTTCCGATTCCACTACCCCAAACGTGCAAAATTTACACACTCGTTATTCCAAAGCTTCTTTAGGCCTTTTCCACCATCAAGTTTCACACCGAAGATGATGCGAGTTGGTTCTTAATTAAGAAATAATCATGAAAAGAGAAACCCACTATAAGCAGGTTCACCTTTCAGTTAATCATATAAGCCTACAACCTCAAATTAATATAAAAGTTGCAGATCCATAATTCGAAAACCGATCTTGGGACCTGTGGGTTATGGCCCACTCTACTTCCGCTACGCTACTTCATGCTTACATATATATCAAAAACATCAAAACTAATCAATCGAGTTCTATAACTCAACAATGCATGCGACCCTCTTTTAACATCAGACACCTCACATGTTTCTCATCGGAAGCAAATAAACACAATTCATAACCGAGCCTTTTATTCTATAATCCTTGGAGAATATTAATCCCTATTCGGAATCTGACAACCCCTTATCAAATGGTTTGGACCTTGGAGTCGAGATTCACCATGATCTCATAATATGCATTATAACCATTGGAAATGAATGATACACCTTTTTGAAATGTGGAAATAACATGTGGTTTAAATAATGTTTATAAACCAGCGTTGGAGATCTTAGAATAGCATATAAAACCTTTGGAATGATGTGGTTTAAACAGTTCAAAAATCATTGAATCAACATCGAACCTTCGGAACTTTATACAACATTAAACTGTGATGTTTGCAAATAATATTAAAAACCATGTCAGTCCCACATGTATCAAACGTTATGAAAATGCCATTTCACAAAACTTGATCCCGTACCTTGCATGATGTAACAACCATTGATTTGTTTGAACCACAATCAAACGAGCATCACATTACTTTTCTGCTCAAAATTTATCACATGGATGCAACGCGAAATAGGTAGTAAATTGAAGATGAAATGTTGTAACTTCATTGGATCGCACACCAAATTATCAAACCACCCTTCGCCCAAAGGCCTGTGCGAGACCAGTGGTATTAATTCATAAAACCGCTCAACTCAAATGGGATTTAAAATGTGTTCAACGCAGGGTTTACATCGTGGTTTAATTCTCTCCCTTTATGCCTTTGTCTTCTCCATATTGATGTTGTGAATCGATCTCACTGCTATCGATTCAAACACCTAGAATTCTGATGCAGATTTAAAATGCTCAATAAACAGAGTTAAATTCATCTGCGTCCTTCATCAAAATGGCTGGACCTCACCGATTTTTAGTGGACCCTTCACACAAGATTTAAAGCGTATTCAATATTCCATCTACAATGATTTATTCATTGTGGCTTTAACATAAATTCGATATCGATTAATACAATCAATTATCTTCCCAATTCAGTCAACAATTCTTGACACAGACTTATATCAACAACAAATGGATTCTAAAGTTCTTAGAACCTTATATACACACAGGATAAATACGCATTTCATTTATACATAGGGAATGTAGATTCAAATGCGTTCGGGAAACATAATTTCATCCACTCTATAACATCATATAAACATTAGATTGCCATCGATCCCAATAAATCGCTGAAATAGTAAACCACGCTAAACACACAGAAAATATATATAACCCATATTTCTATTATATATATATACAATATCACAGATATTCTAAGGCATTTCAGCCTCATTACAAGTCCTCACGCTGTTACATTGTGCTCGCGCTCCCCTTTCTCACACAATATAGGCTCTCTTTTATAGGTTTTATAACTACATAGATCAGTTAAGAGCCACAATTTATGTTCAATAAACCCTTGATATTCCATTACGCACACATGGAAGATCAGTTACACTCAATCAATTACAGCCAAATTTAGAATCGGTTTTGCCCCAAATTTGCATGACCGTGCGCATACCCGCCTTTTCAGCTTCATATTCGAACTTAATTCAAATCTGTTCAGATGCCCCAGCATCAAATAAGAACCTTTTTCCTCCATGGATTTTTAGCTCCTGTTGATCATGATCAACTCCTTATAACATTTTTGCAGGCAACCTGGTTTAAATCATTCAATCCCTTCCTGCTGGGCTTGAAAAATCCATTATCTACCTATCGTTCACCTCCTCTAAAGCCAAAATGCAATAAAAGGCCGAAAATCCCCACAATTTAAAAGATATTAGGTCGTAGCCCCTTTCTCTCAAGCCCCCTCCACCTTCTCTCCCATGTGACTGGAGGCCGAGACCAAATGCTAGCTCTGAATGCGCTTACCGCATATGGCTATCGGGTGCATTTTGAGCCATCCGATCAGACCATAGATCAATGGTCCGCAGCCTATCAGTCCCGGTGGTCCCCGCCCCACGTACATTGTTCAAAAATAAGTGGTATTCATCTCACCGCCTTTCGGCGGTAGGCGGTAAAACTTGTTCGGCCAGCGATTCCACTCATCGCCTGACGTGTGGCAGTGGCACTGTTTGAAAACCGCCCACCCATCTGCATTATTGTTCAGTCAAAGTCACGCAGCGATATTCATCACAGCCGTCAGATCTGGAGGCCTTCATCCGAGGGTGGTCGCTCTTTGAAGCTGCATGTGTTTTAATCCAAGTTTATAGCACCCTTGGCCCACCATTTCATTGCCCTCCGATGCAATTTTAGCCGTTGATCTTGCTTTGAGATTAGACAGTCCAGCGCATTTCATGCCCCGCTGTTGACCCGGTCTCCCTCCATGTCACCTGTTCCACATGTGTGTCTCATTTTTCGTCCGCCATTATGCGTTTCGCTCATTTTCCAATTTTTTACGTTAAAAACCTACACCATTCCATCCTCCATCGTTCATTTCATTTTTCCGCCACCCTACGTCGTTTCGCCATTTCGCCACATCCGCATGACTATTTCCATTAGCTCTGCCACAGCCTCCATCCTCGCAACATGGTTTTACTTAACAAATTTGCGAGTTTTGCAGGTTTACAGTGACGAAGGATTTTCATAATTTACAACCTCCATTACAGAAGTTGAAGACGCGTCAAAGGACAATTTTTTAGAGGCAAAATTTATGAAGAAAGGCATGGGAAGCTGTTACGGCACGGCTAACAGTGAAGAGGCAGATTACGTAGATAGAAGTATTAATGAAAGCAGCAGAGGAACATCAATGAAATATCGAAGGTTTCTGCCCTCAGCATTGAAGATCTTAGACTTCAATTCAAATTTAGAAGGCAGAGGGTACGATGCACAAGGAATAATACCCTCCAGGTTTTATTTCAGCGGGATTTCCTCTCAGGAAAGGACAGATTGTTTATGTGATTTCATCCCTATGATATGTTCCTGAAGAGAATTTTACCCGCAGCATTTACTTCAAAAAGCAGGCCCCATAGTACATACAGAACGACATAGTCATTCAGTAGTATGGGCGCGAATGTTTCCGCCATTTTGTTTAAATTAGGTAAATTAAATGTTCACCACCTACCTCCTTTACTAGAGGTTTTGGTTTCTCCTATAAAACTCCAGCAGAACGAATTATTTAGGGTTCCAGATTTTTATCAGAAAATTATGCAGTGAAAGGATTTTTGTATATATTTTGTAGAACTTTTGTATGAAGGCTCAGAGCCCATAGGGTCTCAGTGAGGAGTAGTTCTATCTATTAAAGAGGATTCTGGTCTTTGGTATTTCACAGTCTGTAACTCTCTTTTATATGTTATTTAATATATCATTTCATCTCATCCATCTTTCTTGTATCATGTTTTGGAATGCGAGTGGCTCTTTGATTTTTAGTATGGATTCGTCCTAGTTGATGCCCATGATTGTATCAGTCAAGCGCTTTAAATATGGCTCATGCATGATATTCTGTTTCATTACTCATCTAAACCGTGTTTCTGCTATATTAGTTGCTTTGGGAGGGTGCTTTTAAAAAGCTATTGTCATGTATGGATTCTTAGATTGGTAAGCCCATGCATGGTGGTATTGTATATTTGGGTATCAGCTCAATGTTAACTAGTATCTTCTCAAAATTTCTTTCACTACATACACCTTCTAATAATTTATGTCTGTGAAGTATTTTTGAATCGGCCCGCTTTGCAGTAAACTGTCTCTGAATTTTTTGTTGCTTTCGTATTGAGGTTCTGCATCTTGCCTCTGCAGTATCTCTTTTCTTGTGTCAGTTTCTAAAGAGTCTGGTCCCATTCTATTTCATTTACCTGTTTACAGGAGATAGCATGTGAGCTGAAGCTGACAACTTCATCCATTATATTATATGCTCCTTGCTATGCTAAGATGTCCTAGGCACTGGTCTATCACAATTGTAGGCTGTCTCTAGGAGCTACAACATCTTTCTGGCGCCATTGCTGGGGAACAAAGTTAAGAAAATCAGAATCCCTGGGCCTCGACAAAACTTTATTCACTCTCTAATTAGGTGAGCATGGAGAGTTGAGAGTTGTAGATCCCTCACCTTGGCGACTCCACATTTGTTTATCAGATAAATTCATTTGCAATCATGGCTCCTTGTAAGCCACACTTGAGGTCAGACGCGTCTCATCCAAAGACACCTTCAGTGTCTGACCCAGAGAATATTGTACATAAAATAAGTTGGAAAGGAAATAAATCAGTACACACTGAAATCCCTGAATCCTCTGCAGAAGATTATCCATCCTCTTCTTCTCAAGAAGTCCGAGTATAAAATCCTTACTCCACTGAGGAAAATCCTGAATACTACTCAGATAGTCCACCCAGGGGAGGTGTCAGAAATAAAGATAATATTTATCCTACTCCTGAAGCCGAAGAGGTCAAAGAAGTCACAAAATTCGCTGCTGTTAATCGTGAACTATTCCCAGCAACACCTCAGGCTTCTGTACAGTATATTCCTATTGTTATTCATACTCCACTTCCACCTCCCCCTCTCCCTCCATTTACTCATCAAATTGTTGCACAACCCACACCTCCTCCAATGGCTAATGTTCCAACTTTCTTGTTAAAAAAATATGCTCCTCTGGCATTACCTCAAGTGTTGAATGATATGCCACAGGATTATCTAAAGATATTGCCTAGATTTAATGGAGAAAATGAGATTGATGCTCGAAAACATCTTGAGACCTTCTGCTCTTTTGCAGAAGACTTTAATGTATAACATTTGGATGTAGTCTTAAGATTGTTTGTTCAATCTCTTGATGGTGAAGCCAGAAAATGGTTTAAGACATTGGCAGACCATTCTGTCACCACTTGGGAAGGAATGGAGAGTACTTTTCTCAGAAAATGGGGTGAGAAGAAAGATGATGGGCACAGTCTCATTGAGTTCAATATACTAAATAAAATACATAATGAAGGGGTGTCATAATTTATCAAGAGATTTAATAAAAAAAAATTTAGTCTTCCTCCTGATATGAAGCCTCATCAAAATGTTGCTAAAGTATTTTTCATAGCAGCTTACGACTCATAGTTTGGTTTCTTTTTGAGAGAAAGAAAGCCCGCCACCCTGGATGATGCTCAGACTGATGCTCTAGAGTTGGAAGCAAATTTTGCCTCCACTGGTAAATCAAAGGGAAAATCTGAACAGGATACTAGAAGAAGGGGCAAAGAGGAGGTATCTACTTCTAATCAGGACAAATACTCGGACAGAATGGAAGAGATGAACAAAATGATCAAGGATATTTACATTCAGCTGGGTAAACTTGAGTTAGGGGCCAAGAATTTACAGAATGTTCCAAACAGGGGTTATAATCCCCAGTATAGGAAACCACCCCTGCAAAAATTGCAAAGGGAACTAAAGGAACATCAAGATAAGGTACCACACCCCTTGTACTTGGAAGGTTCAGTAGATAACCCTGCTAAAGATGTTTCCTATGAGCTAGAAGATACAAATCTTGATTTTTCAAATGATGATGAGGTAGAATGCCCATTGCAAGGAAATGGTGAGACCAAGATCTCATTACAAGAGGAAGAATAGGCATTGTAGCCTTATGAGTTTCATTTCAATAATCATCTTATGAATGCAGATTTTGTTGATGATGAAGGAAATTCGACACCACTCGATAGTCAAATAAAGGAGGAAGGAAATTCGGTGGAAGGCTTTAATCCATGGAATGAAGAAATCATATCGTTGGAGATTATGCTGAATAAACATGATTCAATACAGGAATAAGAACCTCAATTTCTAAATTTGGGATTGTAGGGTGTAAAGATACAAGGGAATGAAGACAGTGAAGACTTCCTGGGTCTTGGAAGAGACTTAGGATTTCTGAGGAAAGAATTGGTGACTGAATCATCAAGCAAGACCATTGGGTCTTATGATTTTAAAACTGACAATTCGGCTGTGTTGACAGGTATTGCAGAAGACAATCCATCCTTTGGAGTTGTCTTGGATACAGATGAACTATCACAGAAGAAGGAAGGTGAGGCAATCATGCCCCATGGGAAGGAACTTGTTATTACTGATAATGAAAAGAATGAGCTGATGTGTCTGATGGACAAAGAGGAGACTGGAGGCCATAATTTTGGAACTGCTACAGTGATGGGAAATCAAAATTCCATTCTGATAGAATATGAGAGTGCAAAATCTGAAGAACTTGATTTGATTTCCAGAATCAATCAAGAGGGTGAAGGACAATTACTGAAGATTGTCAAGGAAGAAGAAGAAGAATATGCTGAAACAAGTGCGCAGCATATTGATGAAATGCTTGAGAATAAATGGCTGATTTGTTTGCTGAAAACATTTAGAGAAGAGAATGAAATTGTAGACACTGAAGTGAAAGTGCCTGAAGTTGCGAAAGAAATAGGAGTAGATACTAGTTTGCATAATTTAAATATGCTTACTAGTACACAAGGAGAAATGAATAATTATGCTACTACAGTTAAAGAATTAAAAGATAATTTACTTTTTAAAGGTAAATTTGCAGGTGATGAGCAAGAAAATGTTGCAGAGGGAGATATCCTAAGAGATATTCAGGAAGTTTGGGAAGCAGCCATATTTTCAGCAAAAGAGGCAACATTGACAGCAGTAGCAACAGAAATTGGAGGCAACAGTGGGCAAAGTAAGTTCCAGACAAAATAAAGGCTGGACATAGAAATTGAAAGCATCAGAAGACTGATGATGAAGGTGTCTCAGAAACAGAAAACAACAACAAGAAAGCTGATAAATTTTGGCAAAAGAAAAAAAAGAGCAGAATGTGAAAGCATAGTAGGAGGCAAGTTGCAGAGCAAAATATGGAAACCTGGAAATGTGCCGTGGAAGAATAATGCAATGATGGACACTAGAAAAGCAAGGTGGAGGGCCTTCCACGAGCTATTCTTCTCATCCCAAGTTCCAAACCCTTGCTTAAGAAAAATTTTCTAGAATTTGGGTTTGAAAGAGATGAAGCTCAGATCGAACTCTTGAAATCACAAGAACAATCATATCAGTTCAGAGACCCCAGAGCCTTTTTGAAAGGTCTCCCTCCTCCTAAACAAGAAGAGATTCCACTGCCTTTCGAAATACAAGAAGAACGCGATCAGGATTTTAAGAGCCACTCTGAAGATACAGTGGAAGAAGCAGTAATCAGAGCTGCCCAGGACTCAGACAGCCTGCCAATCATGGAAGGCTTAAAAGAAAAAAGTGTGCACCATTTGTTCATTGATCATGTGGCAGAATATATGGAGGCCCTGATTAGCTGAAATCCTCCAGCATTGATCCTTCACCAGGGCTAGATTCATCAAGAGTGGTCACCACTGATGGTGACTGCATTTTTGAAGAAGCACGTGTAGAGCACCCTATGGTTATCTCTGATAGGCAGTCCATACTCTTATCCTTTTTTGTTACTGCTTGACTGGATGCACTGGCATTATTGTATCACCTAGAGCATCAGAGACTTCCAGGTTAGAGTAGAATAGGTAGGAAAAGCTCAATAAAGCTCAGTCTGTGAGCATGTAGTTAGTTGTTTTAATTTCTGCAGAGTCTAGTGAGCCAGACAGTCTAATCTTGGCTTGGTTGTTTTTCAATTTTTGTCTTAGAATGTAGTGAAGAAATCTTCTAGACAGTCTAACCCTAGTAGGTATTAGTTTAAGTAGAGAAAATGTGAGACCAACAGTTCAATCTGGTCTCATGGAGTAATAAGGGTAGAAGTAGAATAGGTTTATTTCTCCTGTTTGTAAAAATTGATGAATCATGAAGTGAAATGAAGAAGTGCTGAAGAGAAAAATGTACATAGAAGATGATCAGGATGGTCTGCGAAGTTCTCGACACGTCTAGGGATGAACGTGTCGTCCCCATGTGGAGCCAGTGTTGATCATGATTAGCTCCTTATAAAATTTTCGTAGGCAAACTGGTTTAAATCATTCAATCCCTTCCTGCTAGGCCTGAAAAATCCATTATCTACCTATCGTTCACCTCCTCTAAAGCCAAAATGCAATAAAAGGCCGAAAAACCCCGCAATTGAAAATATATTAGGCCGTAGCCCCTTTTGCTCAAGCCCCCTCCACCTTCTCTCCCATGTGACTGGAGGCCGAGACCAAATGCTAGCTCTGAAGGCGCTTACCGCATATGGCTATCGGGTGCATTCTGAGCCATCCGATCAGACCATAGATCAACGGTCCGCAGCCTATCAGTCCCAGTCGTCCCCGCCCCGCGTACACTGTTCAAAAACCGGTGGTATTCATCGCACTGCCTTTCGGCGGTAGGCGATAAAACTTGTTCGGCCAGCGATTCCACTCATCGCCCGACACGTGGCAGTGGCACTGTTTGAAAACCGCCCACCCATCACGCATTATTGTGCGGTCAAAGTCACGCAGCGATATTCATCACAGCCATCAGATCTGGAGGCTTTCATCCGATGGTGGTCGCTCTTCAAAGCTGCATGTGTTTTAATCCAAGTTTATAGCGCCCCTGGCCCACCATTTCATTGCCCTCCAATGCAATTTTAGCTGTTGATCTTGCTTTGAGATTGAACGGTCCAGGGCATTTCATGCCCCGTTGTTGACCCGGTCTCCCTCCACGTCACCTGTTCCACGTGTGTGTCGCATTTTTCGTCCGCGATTATGCGTTTCGTTCATTTTCCAATGTTTTACATTAAAAACCTACACCATTCCATCCTCCATCATTCACTGCATTTTTCCGCCACCCTGCGTCGTTTCGCCATTTCGCCACGTCCGCATGACTATTTCCATTAGCTCCACCACAGCCTCCATCCTCGCAGCATGGTTTTCCTTAACAAATTTGTGGGTTTTGCAGGTTTACAATGATGAAGGATTTTCTTAATTTACAGCCTCCATTACAGAAGCTGAAGACGCGTCAAAGGAAAATTTTTCAGAGGCAAAATTTATGAAGAAAGGCATGGGAAGCTGTTACGGCACGGCTAATAGTGAAGAGGCACATTATACAGATAGAAGTATTAATGAAAGCGGCAGAGGAACATCAATGAAAGATCGAAGGTTTTTTCCCTCAGCATTGAAGAGCTTAGACTTTAATTCAAATTTAGAAGGCAGAGGTTACGATGCACAAGGAACAATACCCTCCAGGTTTTATTTCAGCAGGATTTCCTCTCAGGAAAGGACAGATTGTTTATGTGATTTCATCCCTATGATATGTTCCTGAAGAGACTTTTACCCGCAACATTTACTTCAAAAAGCAGGCCACATAGTACATACAGCATGGCATTGTCATTCAACAGTATGGGCATGAATGTTTCTGCCATTTTGTTTAAATTAGGCAAATTAAATGTTCACCACCTACCTCCTTTACTAGAGTTTTTGGTTTCTCCTATAAAACTCCAGGAGAACGAATTATTTAGGGTTCCAGATTTTTATCAAAAAATTATGCAGTGAAAGGATTTTTGTATACATTTTGTAGAACTTTTGTATGAAGGCTCAGAGCCCATAGGGTCTCAGTGAGGAGGAGTTCTATCTGTTAAAGAGGATTCTGGTCTTTGGTATTTCACAGTCTGTAACTCTCTTTTATATGTTATTTAATATATCATTTCATCTCATCCATATTTCCTGTATCATGTTTTGGAATGCGAGTGGCTCACTGATTTTTAGTATGGATTCGTCCTAGTTGATGCCCATGCTTGTATCAGTCAAGCACTTTAAATATGGCTCATGCATGATATTATGTTTCATTACTCATCTAAACTATGTTTCTGCTATATTAGTTGCTTTGGGAGGGTGCTTTTAAAATGCTATTGTCATGTATGGATTCTTAGATTGGTAAGCCCATGCATGGTAGTATTGTATATCTGGGTATCAGCTCAATGTTAACTAGTATCTTCTCAACATTTCTTTCACTACATACACCTTCTGATAATTTATGTCTGTGAAGTATTTCTGAATCGGCCCTCTTTGCAGTAAATTGTCTCTGAATTGTCTATTGCTTTCGTATTGAGGTTCTGCATCTTGCCTCTACAATATCTCTTTTCTTGTGTTAGTTTCTGAAGATTCTGGTCCCATTCTATTTCATTTACCTGTTTACAGGAGATAGCATGTGAGCTAAAGCTGACAACTTCATCCATTATATTATATGCTCCTTGCTATGCTAAGATGTCCTAGGCACTGGTCTATCACAACTCTAGGATGTCTCTAGGAGCTACAACAGCTCCAATGTACTCTTTTTGTTGGAGGTCATACGTAGGGTTCAATTCTTCAATGTAGTACTGCTTCTTTTTACCCAAATCTTTTCCCCATACCTGTTTACGAAACTTTTCCATAACAAACATTTTTAGCTCCTTGCTATTTGTGGGACAAGTGTTGAGGTATATATTCCATTTTTGCATCCGTGTGTTGTTTTGTCTCATCCATTTTTTCTTTCTTTCATTCATGCCTTCCATGAAGATAACATTAGGCCATCTACCTACTCCCATTGGCTCAATTCTTTTTAGATATCTTATGAGCCACACCATAGCAATTTCTTCGATGGTAGTTGCTCTTGTTTAACTCAACATTATCTCATAGGGTACTGAAATTTTTATTTTGAACTTGCTCATGATCAAGTGTTTCTGGATTTTCTCAATTTTCTTCCATTTTGAGACAGGGTGTTGCTAGCCCACAATTCACACCCATATAGCATCATTAGAAAAACTAGGAGTCCAAAAAGCACTTTAATCATTTTCCAATCCCATAACTCTGCCTCTCTACATCTATTTTGAAGAACATATAATGCTTTCCACACTCCTAATATTCTCTTCTTTCTTCAACCCTCCCAATTAAGTTTGTTGTTAAAATCAATCCTGAGGTATTTTTACTCATTTACTTCTTCAAGAATCTTTCCTTCAAAGAAGACCTATGCTCACTATGCTTCCTTTTATTAGAGAAAATCATTATCTTGGTCTTACTAATATTGACTTGCATCCCCACTGCTCTACAAAAATACTTAAGGGAATATAGGTGCATCTGCAATCCATGGGTCGATTTAGAAATTAATATAAGATCATCAGCATATAAAATAAATGTTATCACAAACTCCCCCAACCGAACACCATCCCCACCTTGCAAATTTAACCACTCTTCCAGTTTATCAATATATAAACCAAAAATAGTAGGGGATAGAGGGTAACCTTGCTTGACTCTAATGTCACTTCTAAAGCTTTTTGAAATACTTTCTGAGGTTCTCATTTTTACTTTCACCTCTTCATAAAATCTATAGACAACAGCTCTATAATGAAAAGTAATTTCAAGTTCTTCCATTCTACGCCACAAATTATCTCTAGGGACTATTTCAAATTCCTTTTTGAAGTCAACAAAACATCAAAATACTTCTTCTTTATCCCCCCTAGCCTTTTCAATAGTGTGTCTCAATGTGATGTCGTGATCCACTGTAGAATGCTTCGGCCTAAAACCCGCTTGTCCTTTTGCCCTCTTTTCCTTTACTTCTGATCGCTTACTGATTCTATTTTCTACAATTGGACAAATTATTAATGTCCCCACTTTTAAAAAGGGATATTTATAGGCTAGTTTTCCAGTCTCTTGGGAATCCTTGTTGAATGATGTTGTTTAATATTTCCATGATGTGCAGTGCAAGAGTGTTCCTTCCCCATTTTATATACTCTGCTTGAATTTCAACCAAGCCTTTTTCCTTTTGTGTTTTCAACTTTTTAATTCCAATCTCCACCTCCTGTAATGTGAAGACCTTTGTAGTTCTGTTGAGCCTTGGAGGAGCCTCAACCTTTGAGTATTTCTCATATAGTTGTCTTGCATATTCAAACCATTGATTAGCTGTAATATTATTTTCGATTTTCTTATTCCTTGGTTGAAGTTCCTACCAGGGCAATCAATGACTCGGAGTATTTTTTGCCCACATCAACAGTTTTCCAGAAAATTTACATGCACGAGAAAAAAAATATAGCGCACCCCGGAAAGTTGTTTCAACTTTCAAAAAACATCCCATCGTCAAATCAACGCTCGAGATTCATTCCTGGGGTCCCCCTATTTTCACAAACTACTTTGGCGCACACTCCAAAGAAGTTTATGGTTTGCGAAAAAACCATCCTTGGTTAATGCATGCATATGATGACAATAGAGACCTACATCAGAATTTAATTTGTATTGAATAATATTTTTTAAATGTCTTGGTTCATAGGGTTCAGAAGCCCTGCCATTTATGATTGTGAATACCTGTAAATCGACGGAGAATCATTTTTGTAACATTTGGGCAATTAATTTTGTTGGGGGTTTATTTTAATAATTAGGTCCATAGGCTTTCTATTTTGAATCAATTTTTTCTATTTTTTTCAACCATTTCATTCTTCTAATGACACATTTGTAAATGTGGTATGGGTCTCCCGTTATTGGGTTCCCGGTTAATCAATACTTAAAAGCCATAGTATTTCTGTTTTGTATTGTTTTAATTTTTAATCGCGGGTTCATCTATTTCCCCATGCTAACCCAAAATGAGGGCAATGAGGAGGTGAAGGGCTCGATTCCTCTAGGTAATTAATTTATATGGGCCTACAACACAATGACATTGGTGAGCTATCCAGTCTGGTGTGTTACTATGTATGTCTCTTGAGCTGGTGGAATGGGAGCTTCTTAAATAGTTTCACACAGGAACAGTGACATGTACATTTGTTCTCACCGTTCCAACCTGCTCACACGAAGAGTCTAACAATAAAATTATGCCAGTGTCCAAATATTTATGATGCATGATTTAATGGATTTATTGCTACGAACCTCACGATGAACAACTTGCTGAAAATATGGGAACCATAATCACATATGATGTCATGTTAAGTCATTGATTCAAATTTCCATTATTTCTTATTCAAATTCTTTCAAACGTTTCTGTGTTTGTGCTTCTTCTCAATTTCTTACTTCTCAGCGTCTTTGACATCGACGTCATACAGAGTGCACGAGAACCCAATTCAAAATTTCTTGCACACATTCACACAATCGGAGACCACTGAATATAGGTCATTGCCTTTGCTTCACTCTGCTGAGAATCAAAATTTCCTTTCTAAGTTCAATAATTTCCTAGCATTCTATTTTTGTTTGAACAGTCAATATCTGCATTCACTTGTTGAAACAACCAAACTATATATTCTGTATAGGTTCATTGAGAATCCATGTATTAAATGCTACCCATGACAAGGGGTTATTTTACTGACCTTTGTTCCTCCCACCGAGTATATATAGGATTGGTGAGTGTAATCTTTAGTTTTACAGGTCACATCAAGAAAATTAAGGTATATACACATGAAACAGCTACTGGTGTGAATTGTATTCCATATTTCTCAAATGTAGAATTTATATCAAAGAAAGCTTATCCTGGATCCATCCGGTAGAATAACTCTTGTGTGCCAAGCAGACATAAATAATTGGAGGAGTCCTCTATAATCACCACCTTGTAAATGAAAATAATTGTTTCTATTTTTTGTAGAAGACCACAAACAACATAGAGATGAACATTTTTACCCTGAACACTCAAACAACAAGGAAATAACCGGAACAGGATTCTCAAAGAAACCTACAAGTTCCGTAAACTCCATTTCTCTTTTATTTCAATTAGTATAACCATTTATGTTTATTATAATATCATCCTCACTAGGGCATTCTGGCTTTAATTTCTTCAACAAAGAACCAGTGCTCAAATCATTGTTTTCAATAACTTTAGCCTTTAAGGTAGAAGGAGGCACATCTGAAAAAGTCAAAACTGGGGAAATACCCTTTGATTCTTTGTTCAACGTCTCTATCAATGCACTTTGACAATATGATCCAACATTAACAATTTCATTCTATTTCAAGTTTTCCTTTCTTGTAATTTCATTGGGGATATTAGACATTCCGTGATGATTACTTATGCCAATAGCTATATGTGAATCCAATACCAAATTATTGATGGTAGGTAATATCATATACTGCATTCCAGAAGTTATGTCTGAATTTTGGACATTCTTATCCTGAAAAGATCCTACAGAGACATCCAAAGCTTGTTCAAATAACCTGTGATCACACCCTTGTTTACACAATATGTGGGAAACATGCAGCTTAGCTTCAACCCAAGAAGAAGATCCCCCATAAGAACATATGTTGTTAGTTGGAAGCCCACAATAATTTTCTTCTAACTCAATATCTATTCTTTTATCAATTGCAATACAACCTTTCAGGGATCTATGAAGAAATCCATTATCATCAGTGAACTGGAATCAAGATGCAGATACATAAATCTCAGATCTTGTTACTAATAACTAATTTGAAAAATTTATACCCAAACATTGTTCAATTGAATAAGCACCATTATGTTCCTCATGAAGGTTGCCTATACTACACACTTCAAATAAACTGAACATTCAATTATATGAAGAGTTTAGTACCTAAAGGGTATTAATTTTTTTTGGTAAGTGAAATTTGAATTATATGAAATATACATAGGGTACATCATAATGGCGATTGATCCATAAAATGATGATGGTGGATATAGGCCAAAAACTGAAAAAAAAAATTGGCTTGAGCTAAGAAACTAGATAGAAAGCTAAGAGTAGAGGATGAGTGTTAACATCATAAGTCGTCATAGACAACATTTAAAGCACATAAACATGTGAGTGAACAACATAGGGATAGAAACATTAGACTCTATGTAGTCTTGGGCCCCTTTTCTAAAATCAACTTTCTGCCCTAGTATTCCTCTACAATGACCTTTGATTTGAAAAACCAAAATGGAGACTGACATGCCCTATGATGGACGTTGATCCTCCTTAATTTGTTTCTAAAAAATATCCTAGAAAGATGAATTGTGGCCAGTTTTTTGTCACTGACACCTGTGGTATGGATGTCTCAATGGGAAATATCTATGTATTAAGATATCTAGGAAAATATGTGGGGAGATTTGGGGTGTAGTTCCATGCATGGGAGGCATTCCTCTACCACTTTGTTGTCCATGAAGTCGACCATGAAGTTGGCCTTCCTTTTGATATGAGTAAATATGAATATGTCATGTTGAGCTAGTATAGTCACTACTTGTTGTATCCTTTGATCTAGTCACCAACAGAGGGAGCACTTTTTAATGGGATATCATGCTGAGAATTTTCATGTTGTCTAGATGACTAGTGAAGAGTCACCTTTTGCAATGACAGGGTAAAGACATTTGTGCTAGGTGATTAGGATGCCTTCGAGTATAGCTTCTAATTCCGCTACATCGTTGTTGTCATGACCTATGTAAGTGTTGCAATAGCTAATGATTTCTCCCTTGTTATTCCTAATGGCTCCACCTATGCCAAATTCACTAGGATTTCCTTTGGAAGCACCATAAAAGTTTATCTTGAAATGGAGCTTTGGGGGTCTAGGCTTCAAAGGTTGTGGCCTTAGGAGATGGTTGAATTTTTCTTTTGCAAAGTGGTGATGATTAAATTTCCACCAATCTAGAACGAACTTTTGTGAGGGGATGTGTGGGAGTTCCCTTTTATCCCATCTCATAAGGTATATGGATTCTTCAATTTTTGTGTTAAGGCTGTCATCAACAACATTATCCTCATTGGCCTCTCCAAATCTCTTGCAGTCGAAAAGATGCACCAATGTGGGATTTATTTTACATCATATATATCTGAATCTAAACTGCTTTTTCTTCTCAGATATTTTTTCTCAGCATTTATAGCCCATGGAGGATTTGTCTCATGCAAAGTTCGTACTTCATAGACGGGAATTTTGTAGCTCACTAATTCATTGAGATGAGATATATTCTTCTAGAAAGCATCATTGGAACACTAGTCATCCTCAAAATTGTTTGTGCCAACAAAGTCTATGACCATAGAATATTTTCTAGAATCACCTACAAAGTCCCCTTTATCATCCTTTATCAAAAAAAGAAAGTTATCCACGTTAGTACTTGAGTTAACATAACATCTGGATCCCAAAGGCACATCCACCTCCAAACCCTCAGCTACATTCTCTACTATTTTTTAAAAGAATTTATCTTTTGATTTTGAAATTATATCAAAGGCATGAGATATACTAGATTGATATCTCTCTTCATTATTTTATTTAGCACTTGAAATATCCATGAGAAACTCTCCATTAGTTTAATTCACATCATCTTTGATCTCACCAAAGACTGATTTGTAAAGCTCATGTTCAATGCCAAGATCCCCCGTAATTACATCACCTGGCTTGGAAATTTCTGGTATATTGTTTTCTTCCATAAGATACATTTTCTTATCATGACATAATTTTATTAATGGTGGGCATCCTGCAGTAGTTTCAATTTTACCTATTCCAAGCACAAAATTTCTCTGATTTATATTTGTAGAAGAGAAAATTGGCACTATATTTTTAATTGTCTCTGGTACAGAAGAGTTTTCAGGAGTCTTCACTTCAGTTGAAGTCTCTACACATAACACCCCAACTTCTATGTCCAGACTACAATTTGGAACAGGTCTCCTAACTAGAAAACTATTGCTTATGGTTGCAAATTTAGAAGCATCAATTCACTGTGATTGTTGTTTTTGTGAAAATTTTTATTGTAAGATAAATAAAAATAATAGTTGCATCTTCCATGTTGAGTATTTCATTCGAAGTTAATATGAACATGCCCTTGAAGCTTTAGCTTTAAGTCTCTGCCTTCAAGTGCTTATTTGCTTTTAATACATCTAATTTGTTCTTGTGGAACTCTTAAGAAGTTTCCTCAAGTACAACATCCACTCCTTTTCGGCCACTTACTTCCTTTTTTCTCTTGACCTCTTCCAGTAGCTTTCAGTTTCACTTTACCTCTTCTTCCTATTTTTTTCCACTCAGCTTTTTGTCATCTTCTATGTTAATCATGTTGGAAATACTGAGAGGGGGATGAATTAGTATTTATTTTCAATTGTTAATTATTTCCAGTTAGATTCTTCACAGTTAAAGATATAGAGATATATATAATAATGATATTAAGAATTAAAGAGAACTTCAATCTTTTCAATAATAATATACAATAGATGAGATAAGGGCACCAACCCTTTTAATGAAACAAGCACCAACCTGTTTTCCAAGCACCAACTTGGACTTTGATGAGGCTCCTACCTCTAGGGCTTTGACCCTATCTTCTCAAGGAACCAAACTTGTGTTTAGGGGCACCTACCCAAAGGACACCAATCCCTCAGTATTCTTTTTAATAGAAAATGTGTGATGTGCTTGCTTGACTATTATCAACAAGATTCTTTACTATTATTTCTTTAGTTATAAGTAACAACCTTCTCAAGATACCATTCGAGCTGCAATCTGAGGTGAGGTGACTGTTCATTGTTCAACTAACAGTACAATCCAACATTGGTATAATTTCCCACAAGTCTGAGCAGTGTTGTAGGTCTGATCCTAGCCTCCCACCGAATAGGTCTGAGCACTGATCAATGATGGCTGTCTGAATTCTGAGCTGAGGTGAGGTATAGTTTACCACTGGAACAATCCAAGCTTCTTTTCCTCCACAGATACGTAATCACAGGTGGCTGCCATAGTTCGGTATCACTATTTTCTTAAGCTACAAGTCCGAGCCTAAGCTTAAGCCTCTTCCACAACTCTGTCTGCAATAACAGGTTTAGCTGCTTGTGTAAGGTTCGAGGTCTTTTTCAGGTCCGAGATATTAAAGATAACCCAAACACTTCCTCCTCGACCTCCTTAGTTCACGAGTTGTGAACTCTTCTTGCTGTTCTGAATTCCTATGATGATCTTCACCAAAACATTTTGACTCTAAAATGGATGAACGCAAATTTATATATATAGTAGTTTGTCCCTATGAAGAGACACATCTATTGGAAGAAGGGCCGACATTATATGACTGCATAGGTCGGATTGACTGTAAATATATTTTTTTTTATCTTAAAATTCAGTTTCTCACAAACTAATGGGAGTTTCGGGGCATGTAAGAGCTTGTTGGAAATATGGAAAAATACTCTTTAATATTGCCTAGGATTCATTGTGAAAGGATGCCTCCAATGTGTCTAAATTTATTTTTCTTTATGATTGTTCATAAAATTTTAGTGCAGAAGGTGATTGGGACAGTAAGAGATCATTAGAGCTTCTTCATCATGGTGTGTCTTCCATGTCATCATATGTCATAGTGCAGCATCTATCAATCTTCCTTTAAGAGAGCTCATCAAGAGAGCTTATATTCCATCAATGAAAATTATTGACCAACAATCTCCCCCTTTGTCATTGATGGAAATATTATAGAATTCTCTCCCCCTTTGACATCAATGGCAAATGGGGTGCCGAAGTCCTCCCCCTGTTATGATGTTCCCCCTTACATACTGTACCCCTGACATGCTGCTTGATTTAATGTGATGCAAGAGCAATGACCCCCATATTTTGGTGAAGATACTCAAATGCTTCTCGTGGAAGGGGTTTTGCAAAGATATCCACAATTTACTCTTTTGTATTGACGTATTCCAACCTGATATTGTGTTCAACAACTTGTTCACGGAGAAAGTGGTATTTGATTGGAATATGTTTGGTTTTTGAGTGCATCACCGGATTCTTTGAAAGACTGATGGCGCTAGTATTGTCACAAAAATAGTAATTGGTTGCTTAGTTTCTATGTTGACATCCTTCAAGGCTTCATTCATCCATAGAATTTGTGTACAACAATCAGCAACAGCTATATACTTGGCTTCAGCTGTAGAAAGGGATATAGATGATTGTTTTTTGCTGAGCCAAGATACAAGACAATCTCCCATAAAGAATGCATTTCCACTGGTACTTTTTCGATCATCCACACTTCCGGCCCAATCAGCATCAGAATAAGTTGTCACAATAAGAGTTGAACTCTTAGGATACCAAAGACTGAAATCAGTCGTTCCTTTCAAATATCTGAGAATTCTTTTCACAGCTGATATATGGGATTGTTTAGGACTTGACTGAAATCTCGCTACCATTCCTACTGCTTGCATAATATCTGGTCTTGTACCAGTTAATTATAGGAGAGCTCCAATTATTGACCTGTAAAGAGTTGCATCTATTTGGGGGGTATCATCGTCTTTGCTTAATTTACAATCTGTGGTCATTAGTGTGCTCATAGGTGCACAATCTTCCATCCTATATATTTTAAACATGTCTTTAAGATATTTTGTTAAGTCCCTATATTAATAGTATAGCCCCTTATTATGTTAGTGTAGCCCCCCTTATTGTTATTATTGTACCCCTGTAACCCCCATATTGTTATTATTGTGCCCTTAAATTATTATTGTTAGGTCGGCTAGGATTACATCGTGGCCCACTAGGATTATATTATGGCCCCATGGACTCCTATATATAGAAGGGAGGTTTTGTGAATTGTATCATCCAAGAATTGTTCATTCATGTAATGTATTGGAGAAGTCAAGTGGCTTTCTATTTCTAAGGCGTTCATTCCTTTTCTTCTATAATGGAGTCAGGTTACACAACATTTGGTATCAGAGCTTTGGATTCTAGGGTTTCGCTGCTCCAAACAGGTCATCGTGGCATTTTCGCTATAACTTTTTTTCTACGAAGCTTCAGAAGCTGAAAATTTTAGGGTGCGAAGCTGAAATCTTGAGGAAGTTTGTATAAACATTTCAGATCTTGGTTCGCAATATTTTTGGAGATATGATCTGTGGAAGTTAGGTAGTTTTTCAGGCTCCTAAACAGGTCATTGTGGCATTTGCGCTATAAAAAATTTTCTACGAAGGTTAAGAATCTGAAATTCATATGGTGCGAAGCTGAAATCCTGAAGAAAGTCGTCAAAACATTTCAAAGCTTGGTTCGCAATATTTTTGGAGATATGATCTGTGGAAGGTATTGCTTTTTCAGGCTCCTGAATTTCATCTCAAAGAGGTGATCGTGGGAAAAGTTCAATAACTCTCTCCGGGGCATCGGATTGAGTTCCTGGGTGAAAATTTTCGTTAAAGAATACAGTAATCGAGTTTCTTTGGCTATCAATTTAGATACAAAGGACTCCAAACAGGACACGTGGCAAGTCACAAGTTTTCTATCATCGAACCAATCCATAATTAGGTCATTGTGGGATATTGGACACAACTTTGTCTTGGAGAATCCAAATTAGGTCAGACCTGTGGCATTTGAAAGAAGCTTCAGAGGGCTACTACAGGGCTGAATTTCAGATATTGAATATTTTCAATTACAGAGATAATTCAATTTCAATATCGATCTCCTCAAAGCAAGAAAAAGGTGTGTATTGTTTTTTTCCGAATTGCATAAGTCTTGTTTAAAGAATCAAGTTGAATTGATTCCAAGGGAATATTGAAGAATTTTTTTCATTAATGGGTTCTATTATGCCTCCAAAAAATAATTCCATACCCATTAAGCCCTCAGACAGCTATACTATGACGCATGAGGAGGAAGAATTGCAATATGAGATATCAAAATTACGGTACCAAGTGCAACAAATTTCGATCTTACGAAGAGCAATCGAAGATGAAATAGATGGTTTAAAAGCAGAAATGGAGGCTAAGTTGGATGGTTTGAAGGATCAAATAATAGCTAATATGGATGATAAATTAGTGGAAGATCACAGCGAGCATCAACAACAAGTTCTCCAACTCTCAATAGATAACCCAACTTTGGTGTATAATCTAATGAAACAACAAGAAGATCAACATCACATCGAAAGAAGTTATGAAGTAGTCATAGAAACAAGAACTCAAAAAGTACGGTCAATTTTAGAGTATCTCAGCAAGTGGAAGAACTTTCCTATAGAATATTTCACATGGGAGGATGAGAATTTTATACAGAAGCATCAAGAAATAATCAAGCGTTGAGGACAACACTTGTTTGAAGAAGAGGGGAATGTTAAGTCCCTATATTAATATTGTAGCCCCTTATTATGTTAGTGTAGCCCCCCTGTTATTATTGTACCCCTGTAACTCCCATATTGTTATTATTGTGCCCTTACATTATTATTGTTAGGTCGGCTAGGATTACATTGTGACCCCACTAGGATTATATTGTGGCACCATGGACTCCTATATATAGAAAGGAGGTTTTGTAAATTGTATCATCCAAGAATTTTTCATTTATGTAATGTATTGGAGGTTGCCCCCTCGAAGTGGCTTATTTCTAAGGCATTCATATCTCTTTTCTTCTATTTTTGGAGCTGGTTACACAACATATTTTTCTCGAGATAAAAACATGCCTGCAGAGGTTTGAGATATTTGTAGCCCAAGAAAGTAAGACAACTCACCAATCATGGACATCTCGAATTTTTTGGACATATTTAGAGCAAATTCATGGCTCATTTCTTCATCATTGCTATCAAAGATTAGATCATCGATGCAAACAAGAGTGATCATAAGTTTTTCCTTGTCCATCTTCATGTAGAGATTGCTACCAGCCACTCCTTTTTTGAAACCTTCTTGTTGCAGATAGTGATCCAACTTTGCATACCATGATCTAGGGGCTTGTTTTAATCCATACAAGGCCTTTTTTAGTTTTCATACAAGGTCTTTTCCTTAAACAATATCAAATCCTTCTAGTTGCTCCATGTAAAATTCCTCCTTGAGATCTCCATTCAGGAATGTTGATTTTACATCTATTAGATAAACCTTGAATCCTTTTGAGCAAGTAAATGCTAAAAACATTCTTATGGCTTCCATTCGAGCTACTGGTGCAAAGGTTTCTTCGAAGTCAATTCCTTCGATTTGCGAGTATCCTTAGCAGACAAGTCTGGCTTTGTTTTTGATGATTTGTCTATCTTCATTCATCTTGTTTTTGAATACCCATTTTGTTCCAATTATATTTTTATCTTTTGGGCGAGGTACCAGTTCCCAAGTCTCATTTTTTTCAATTTGAGACATTTCTTCTTCCGTGGACTTTATCCAATGAGGATCTTTGCTTGCTTGAGAAAAAAAATTCAGTTTCTATTAAAGATAATAGAGCCACATCATCTTTTCTAGGGGTGCTTATCATCCTTCTTCGAGTTTGGACTCCTTCATCTATATTTCCGATGACCTGTTCTTTTGGATGATAGCTTTGAACAAAATTGATCTTGGAGGGAGTTTGTGAAGATTCATTTTGAGGTTCTCTTTGAGGTTCTTCATTCTCCTCTTCTTTTTCAGGTTCTTCTTCTTCACTTAGTTCAAATAAAGGCTCAACTTCATGATCTTCAATTCCTTTTTCTGGAAGGCTTTCATCAATATTTACATCAATGCTTTCCACTATTCTTTGTAGACGATAGTTGTAACATTTTTAAGCTTTGCTCCTAGTGGAGTATCCAAGAAATATTCCTTTGTCAACTCTTGAATCAAATTTACTTGGTGAGTCATCATTTATTTTTATGAAGCATTTGCTTCCAAAAACCTTGAAATATTTTACTGAAGCGGGTCTTTGTTGGTCATCTTAATTGTCGAATTAAACCTCTCAATATTAATTATCAGTCTAGGAGTCGTAAACACGAGTTGTACTGCGTATTGGCTCAGCTTACTAATCAGAGTATAAATATGTTCCTTTGTAATGATAAACTACACATTTTCTCACAAATAAACAATCTTAAAAATGAAACTTACCGAACCAATTTCATCTACTGCAAACTCCACACTGTAATTAAACTATAATGAAATTCGAAGAAATCCTCAATCACATAACATTCTCGCACTCGCATTCTACTTTTAAATCTCCTATGATAACTTCAAAAACTAATCTATTAACTCTTATCAATATCTTGAAACTATCACTTGAAATTAATCTTGAAATAAGAAAAAATACCACACATTATAAATTCATACCTTAAACTAACTAAAATTACTTTTTAAAACAAATTCAAGATTCTAAAATAACAAAAGAAACAATCCTAACTATTGCTAAAATAAATACTTAAAAGATCCTAAAAATTGCATCGCAAATAATCTATGATAAATCTTATATTTTAATATTTTAATCTAAATGAAAATGAACTATTAAAAATCAAGCCCACCTCAAATCGAATCATGTAACTCAATAACTAAAACTAAATCATTAATGAAAACTAACTCACTGCTACCTCCATAATAAAATCCACTAAATCCACGCTCAACTCATAAATAAACGATTATACTATGAAAGAAATGATGATTCTAATTAAAAATAAATCCAATGATTAAACGAAGTCCCGGAATATATAAAAAAATCAAATGATGATTAAATCCTGCAAAAATTAAATCAAATCAAAATCTGCAAACATTCAAAAATATTATATTATGCAAGCTTGGAGTTATTATTCTAGAATTACTGTATTAACATACCAAAATCCAAAGCATCTAAAACCTGTTTTTATTCCATACTCAAATTAGAAGTATTAAAATCTGTTCTACTTATGTAAAGAGTAATACTTCTTCAATCCATTAATTGGCACATTGCTGCAATGAATGAATGCTTTGGAGTTGAACCACACCTTCACACAGAACCTGGAATGTTAAAATCACACACAACTAATTTGCCTACTACTGATTGATAAAGCTTGACTCCAGATCTGGTGGGCCCTCCCACGCTAGGAGTAAGCTGAGTTACTGTAGCCTGAGAAATATTTAAAACATAAAATGCAAAATACAATATGAATCATAGTAACCATGCTACTGCTCACAACATGAAGTGGATTTATACAAATATTTAAAACAGCATTTGAGAAATTTATTACACAAATTAGGCACAACAATTATGGTTTACATACAGCAATTCCTCTTTTATCTGCAAACCCAAATCTTGTTCTACATCTTTGCAATTCGACCTCTGTTTAATGACTAACTGATCTGCGTGCCCAGTTCTTCATAAGAGAAATTGATTTTAATTGATGGAATCACTAACTCTGCGCCCTCTACATCTTCAGAAAATCGATTGATAGACTACCCAATTGATTGACTCCTCCTCTCTATTCGATCGGCCCCTCCTATCTAATGCGCAGCTACTACATCTATTTCTTCTTCTCTAGAAAATCGACTGCTCCTATCTATCATTCTACAGCTACTGCACATTTCCCTATCTATCAACTTCTCTCCCTACAGCTACTACCTCCCTATCTCATGCGCATTGATATATATACATTTTGATTGCAAGACTAGAGCTTAAACCCAGAAATAGAGAAAATAATTTGTTTTACAAATTTCTGGAATGGGAATTGGATTGAAATAGAATGCCAGATTCAGGAAAACGTTCCTCCTTTTGTGGGATTCTTCTATTGATAGAAGGTGTGTTCTTGGTTTCTGGAAGAAATTGAAGTATCTGTTGACTTTGCACAACAGTTCCAACAACAATCTTCATTTTTACGCGGCTTATCATTCCCCTCTGAGCTACATTTACGATTTACATAAAAGCTGCTGCTATAGCGCACTCTCTTAGCACTTGAATTACTCACTCAATGAATCCGGCCTTTTGGTGTCCCTTCTGATGTGGATACAGGCTTTGGGAAGCCCTGCTTACCTAAAGATGCATTTTGAATGCCTGAAGCCTCCACGGGAATATTACCAGAAGATACAAGTCCCTTATAAGCAAGGATAGTAGATGCTTGGGAAAAATCTACTATAATTTCAAGGTTGCGTTCCATATGGGGAGACTCGGCGAAACCTCGTATAGTTGAAAGGAACATTGAGGGATCAAATGAATAAATGGCATGGGAAATGTTTGTATGGTTATTCACAATTGCACCCTCACGTCCACTATTAGCGATAGCTCTGTTTCCAAGTATATGCCGAGCTTCTTCAGACTGTTGAACAATATAATCATAACTCCACTCTCCTAGCCAGTTCATCCAATGCATGCATCAACGCATTGCGAAAATCCCTTGCACTAGTCTGCTTTGCGTTCTGTGAGAAATGAGATTGAAAAAGGTACCAACTGAGATTCCCATTATTTGCATCAACTTCAACTTGGAGTAATGAGTTATAATATTCAGGGTCAATTTCCTTAATTTCTTTAATTACAGCCATGTTTTCCAATGTTGCAAGGCAGTTTGTGTGAAGATAAACATCCGTCAGATTTAACAGATTATATTGTTCTTATAAGGATCACAACCATCAGTGAACCAAGTTATGTTTGATGCAAGAGTCGTTCTTGGTACTATGAAACATTTGGCAGTATCAACTTATGTATACTAGCATTGAAAGATGAGCCTTGACTAAGTATTAAAATAGTAATAAGAAAAATATAAATTTGATTTGAAGATCTTCGTGGTGCATCATAAAGCATTTCCAGAATTGGTATCAACAATGTATCTAAATCAATCCGTGGTAACACATACTCCAAGAAGTCAGAATTCCCATGGACCAATGAGTAGAGCAGCAAGATTGAAGTTCAATCAAACTGCCACTAGAAGCACAAGTATTGAACATTCGAGTTCAAGGAACCATATGTTTGATTTATCGATGGGTCGACACCTTGTTTTCCCATAATCCTTAGTATTATCTTTGTCTTTCTCTTCGTAATTTGTGGTGCTATGACTTGTAAAAACCAAACCTCGGGTGAAGAGATGTAGTCCACTTCAATGGATTTTGATAATAGATATGATTGCATGCTTAAGTTGTGCTCTTCATAAAATGATGGGTAAACTGAGATTTGTTTTAATTCCCAAACATAACCAGAGTAGCAATATTCATAGAGACCCAATATTCCCATGACGGTAACTCCTTCACGAAGCCGAATTGCACCAAACGGTTTCGGGGTTATAGGAAAAACGATGCTCTGAACACAACCCATGTCTCGAAATTTAGAGATTCTACTCCATTTGGTTGCAAATTGGATATTTCACCTACAACAACTCAACTACCCAGTTGTTTCTTTTATTCATTTGGTGAATTCGCACTCGAATGCATTCCTGCACCGAACCTTCCTGCAACCAAGAATAAATTTATTAAAAACATTCATCGAATTAACGAATAACAAGAATAATAGTTATTTTTTCTAAATCCTTCTGATCAACAACATAATGGATTAATAACGAAAAAACAATAGGTACAAGCATGTAATGATCTGATAAATATCATGAAAATTTGGGCAAAAGTGCGGCTCAACAGTCTTCCTTTCCATAATTCATAAGGATTCTTTTCATTATTTGGTCTTAGTTGAGTTCGATTTAAGGTGTAAACTGCAGTGCCAACTGCTTCTCTCCAAAATTTTGGTTGCAAATCGGCTACTAGTAGCATTGTCCTTGCCATTTCTTGAATGGTTCGGTTCCTTCTTTCAACTACTCCATTTTGCTGTGGTGTCCTGGAAGTAGAGAGTTCTCTTTTGATTCCATGCTCTTTAAAGAATTTATCTAACTCTTTTGAGGCAAATTCTCCTCCTCCATCCATTCTAAGACATTTAATCTTAGAATATTTCTCATTCTCAATGAGAGCCTTAAGATTTTTAAAACATTCAAATGCTTCATATTTATATTTTATGAAATATATCCACATAATTCTAGTATAGTCATCAACAAATAGAGCAAAGTACCTTTCACCCTGAAGAGCTGGACTTCTAGTTGGCCCACACAAATCTGCATGAATAATTTCCAAAGGTTTTGTTGTTGAGAACTCCTTCATTTTGTGGCTAGTTTTGGTTTGATTTCCATGTTGGCATAGGCCACATACAACTTGATTTGGTTTGTACATTTTTGGAATATCCCTTACTGCATTAATTTTGCTGATGTTGACTAGGTTATCAAAACTTGTATGCCCCAATCGCTTGTGCCATAACCAACTTTCATCTGTTTGACTTAAGTAACATTTATCTTCTTGGATTCTACTAAGAATGTAAACATTCTCTGGTGTTCTTACTCCTTTCGCCACAAGCTCTCCTGAGGACGAGTCTCTTATTTCACAATTTTTTTTACTAAAGACAACATTATGTCCTTGGTCACAAATCTGGCTGACGTTTGGGCCCTTCTACCAGCAAGGTATTTTGATCTTTTCCTAGTCCATTGACAAGGGTAGCAGTCCGTTTTCCAATGATTTTAGCAGATCCACTTCCAAAGGATACATTTCCATTTTTCGTGTTCAATGAGATAGACTTCTTTTGGTCACCTATCATATGTCGAGAGCATCCACTATCCACGAACCAATGATTTTATTCACTATGAGCACATAGAGCTAGGCCACATTTATTAGTTTTGAGATTTACGTTTTTATCTTTTTCCCTTTTGAGAGGGAAATTTTGTTCATTATGATCATAATCATCACATAATGAGCAAGACGGATCAAAATTAGCCAAAGGATCAAAGGAATTGTAAGTTTTGATTTGTTCTTGCTCTTTAGGCCCATGTAGTTGGTTTGGTTAATTATTCAATCTTGGTGCTTCATTCCTATGAGCCTTGCAATGCTTAGCTTGATGCCCAAAGTTTTTACAATTGTAACAATGCCCAAGAAAAATATTTTGATACCTATTGTATTATACATAGCTTGAATCAACATCCTTCCTTGAAGTTGCTCTTTCAAATCTTGGTTTTGAGATGTGACCTTTTTCCTGGGATGATTTTTCTTCTTTTGGATGGCAAGAGAGTACATCAGCATAACTTCTGGCATTATTCTTCGTACTCGATGATTCTCCTTTGAAACCAAGTCCAGACTTGTCATGTTGAGGTCTTTGAGTGTTAAGAATGTTTTCAAGAGCTAGAGAGCTTTGCCAACTCCTTTTTATTTTCTCCAATTCTTTCTTAGGGACACTATTTCAGCTTCACGTTTTTCACAGATATCATCCTTCTCTTTTAACTTGATGTTCAAGAAGTCTTCCCTTCTTTTGCTTCCTCTCTTTCTATTTTGAGAGAAATTATCTTCTTTTGTAGGTTCTCATTTTCTTCAATGGCACCCATTAGCAAACTATCCATGTTTCTTTAATCTTCTATTTATGAGTCATCATCATTTGTAAATGCCATGAATAGTGTTTCTTTGCTTCCAACATAATTACTTTCCTCATCTGATTCATCATCGCTTTCTTTTTACTGATGCACATTTCTAGTTTGTTTCCTCTTTATGACTATGAATTCTTCTTCATCAGACTCATCTTGTTTATAGAAGAAGTTATTCTTATTAAACCCTTTCTTCTTGTACATCACTCTTTTAGATTCCTTTTCATCATCACTATCATGTTTATGAGGACATTTTGCAGCCTAATGACCTATTCTTCCACAATTGAAACAAATAAGAGGGTACTTACCTTTTAACTTAGATCCCCTTTTTAGTCTTCATACAAATTGAGCTAACTCGTTTTCAGTATCTCATTCATCGCTGTTCTAATTCCATCCTTTTCCTTCTTTTGTATATTTTGAGGCTTTGAAAGCTGCTTCTTTGAAATTTGGGATCCCTTTCCTCATCTCATAGGAAATAATAATTCCATGAAGTTCATCCATATTGAGAGTATATAGGTCCTTCATTTCTTCTATGGCACTTACTTTGGAGTTGAATATGTCAGGAAGTGATCTCAGGATTTTTTTCACTACGGTGCTTTCTTCAATTTTTTCCCCTAGTCCTTTAAGAGAGTTAACCACTTCAGCTACTATGAGGAAGTATGATGAAATATCTTCTTCATCATCCATTTTTAGACTCTCGAATTGTATTCTATAGGTTTGAAGCTTTTCCTTCTTAACTTTGGAGTCCCCATTATATAGCGAAGCTAATTTATCCCATACTTCTTTGGCTGAGTCATAGTTCATGACTTTCATAAATTCAAAATCAATGATTCCACTAGTGATGGAATTTAAAGCTCTGGCATTCGCAATGTAGGCTTTTTTTTCATCAGGATCAATTGGAAGACCGGTGGGAGCTTTGTATCCGTCCAAAATAGAGTGCCATACTTCAGGGCCAAGAGACATTAGATAGTAGGACATCCTCTTTTTCCAGAAACTAAAATGTGTTCCATCAAAGATAAGGAGTTTCCCTGTTGCTTCCATGTTCTTCATTGTGCCTAAGAATCCTTCTTCCAGCTATTAGGTTGATAATGAAAAAGCTGGCTCTCATACCAATTGTTGGAAATACTGAGGGGGGGGGGGGGGTGAATCAGTATTTCTTTTCAATTGTTAATTATTGCCAGTTAGATTCTTCACAATTAAAGATAGAGATATATGTATAGTAATGATATTAAAAATTAAAGATAGCTTCAATATTTTTAATAATAGTATACAATAGATGAGAGAATGGCACCAAACCTTTTCATGAAACATGAACCAACCTATTTTCCAAACACCAACTTGGAATTTGATGAGGCTCCTACCTCTAGGGCTTCGACCCTATCTTCTCAAGGCACCAACCTTATGTTTAGGGGCACCTACCCCAAGGACACCAATCCCTCAATCTTCTTTTTAATAGAAAATGTGTGATGTGCTTGCTTGACTGTTATCAACAAGATTCTTTATTGTTATTTCTTTAGGTATAAGTAACAACCTTCTATAGATACCGTTCAAGCTGCAATCTGAGGTGAGGTGACTATTCACTATTCAACTAACATTCCAAGCCACCATTGGTATAATTTCCCACAGGTCTGAGCAGTGTTGTAGGTCTGATCCTAGCCTCCCACCGAACAGGTCCGAGCACTGATCAATGATGGCTGTCTGAAATCTGAGCTGAGGTGAGGTCTATTTTACCACTGGACCAATCTGAGCTTCTGTTCCTCCACAGATACGCAATCACAGGTGGCTGCTAGAGTTTGGTATCACTTTTTTCTTAAGTTATAGGTCTGAGCCTGAGCTTAAGCCTCTTCCACAACTTTGTCCACAGTAACAGGTTGAGCTGCTTGTGTAAGGTTCCAGGTCTTTACTTCAGGTCCGAGATATTAAAGATAACCCAAACATATATTTAACCCAAACACTTCCTCCTCGACCTCCTTATTTCACGAGTTGTGAACTCTTCTTGTTGTTCTAAATTCCTGTGATGATCTTCACCAAACAATTTTGACTCCGAAATGGATGAACGCAGATTTATATATATAGTAGTTTGTCCCTATTAGGAGACACATCCATTGGAAGAAGGGCCGACATTATATGACTGCATAGGTCGGCTTGACTATAAATATATTTTCTTTTATCTTAAAAATTCAGTTTCTCATAAACTAATGGGAGTTTCAAGGCAGGTAAGAGCTTGTTGGAAAGAGGGAAAAATTCTCTTTAATATGGTCTAGGATTCATTGTGAAAGGATGCCTCCAAGGTGTCTAAATTTATTTTTCTTTGTGAATGTTCATAAAATTTTAGTGCAAAAGGTGATTGGGACAGTAGGAAATCATTAGAGCTTCTTCATCGGGGTGTGTCTTCCATGTCATCATATGTCATAGTGTAGCATTTATCAATCTTCCATTAAGAGAGCTCATCAAGAGAGCTTATATTCCGTCAATGAAAATTATTGACCAACAAATCACAACTTCTACATTGATCTTCATTTATTTATGTTTGCCATTTATCTACCACATTTTACACCCAATGTAGGCACCCCTCGATATTTCTTGATATTTATTTAATCTAGCCACATCTATTCAATCAATTTCTCCACTATGCTTACCTGACTTATTCTTACCAAGTGATAAATTTTATCACGATATTTCTTCATAGCCATTGATGAATCAGGATTAGGATAAGGGACAAATAAATGATTGCGAGTGTCTGTTTGGAAATATGCTCTAATAGAACTTCATCTTTTTTATGGAATTCTAAGTTTTCACCATAGTATGTTGGCCATTAACAGTGTATACATATTTTTGAAATTGAATCTAAAAGTTTCTTGTGGTTGAAAGTAAATAATCCTTGATTTGTGTCAATAATATATTGTTCCCTTTTATTTAATATTTTGGATAATAATTGGCCACTCTGTAAAAATATTTTAAAATATCAAAGGGTAAATTAATTTATATCTGGAAACATAACACATTTTCAAAACATCAAACCTTTGGCATTTATAAGGACAAAGGGTTCCAATTCATGTCACTTCCACGTGTCTTGAACCTATGAAGCTTCTCATGAGTTAAGTGCTCTCTACAGTGGTTAACCAATCAATCCACCTTCAATCAAGAGTTATGCACCATCAACGATGTTTTAGAAACTTGGTATATTCAATATTGGGGAACTAAAGTTATGAAGGGCTTCTAATGGGACTATTTATTTCTACGTCACAAAATATGAAGTCCAAAATGCCATATTTTATGATATGATGATGCAATCATTACAGTTACATGGAACTTGATGCAATTCCAAAGGGATGGCTACAAGTTTCCATCAGTAGTGTTGCCTGCAATTTATTTGTATGTGTAGCTTAAATTGATATATATAATATCTTCTAGGAACCTTGCATAAACTTCATCAGAAGATACATGCCCTAACTTATTACACATCAAGAGACTGAAATATCTTCATCACAGGGTTGCTTGAGATGACCTCAAAAAATGTCAATGAGAATAATTCCATGTACGACAGTAGCTTAGTGCAAAATAAAAGAATTTATGATATAGAACTTGGAAACAGTGCCAAGGAACTTTATTTGAAAATGTATGGGCTTCAATTGCATATAACCCTATTTTAATGTTCATTTACAAGCCAAACCAACCATCTAAATTATCAACTGGAAAATTTTTCTGAAAGTTATGAGTGCATTTAAAAAATTTTATTTTTAAATTATTAAAACTACTCTTTAAGATATATTTAGTAATACATTGAGGGACACTATTACGAATTATTAATTGTCAAATGTCGTGAAAGATTTTAGCGGGCTTTAAATATTTCTTTTGAGTTGCAGAATCTCATGGCATCATGGCTTAAACATAATTCCATGTTGATTAGGCACCCACATTCTAAATTTTGGCTTGGAAAGTTCACTTATTATCACAGCACTGCAGACAACTCAATATATTTTACAGAGTCCCCACTTCTCTCCTTCCAGAAACACGAGCTCCATCAAATGTTTCAAAATATTAAAAGTCTCAACAGAAATAGATTCTAAAACCTAGGATCATTCATAAGTTTTGTTGGAGGAGTATGGTCTAGCTGTGAAAATTTATTTCGGTATGTCCTCAAGTGCTTCATGCATCAAAAACAAGATAACCAAACAATCTTGAGATCTCCTCCCCACAAAAACTTCCAAATTCTCATCCAAATATTTATCATGGCAACTAACAAAGTCACAAACATCATTGTCTTCTAAACAGGACCATAAGAGGAGAAACACTAGTGGTAGACACTGCTCCTGGAAAATTTCTCCACAACCTTCATTTTCTTACACAAAATCCATGTTTCTTTGGGTTCTTCTACAAGAAAAAGTAATCCATACTTTCCCATTATCATTCTACCACTCTAGCCATGTTATTGAGCTCCGTGCTGCAATAATCTCCTTCACTCTGGAGTTCAGCGGGATTGAATTCTGAGGGAATCTTTCATACTACATAGTGAGTATGATTCTCCATAAATTGAATTAAATTTGTGAATGTTTAAAGAAATAGGCACAACCCTTGCGATGTAGCTGGATTTCTTCCTGCCATGCCTTCTTCCTTCTATCATTGGTTATGGTATTTGTAGCACTGTGTAACATTATTTTACCAATAAATATCTATAGGATGCTCATTCCTTGATGTTCAAATGAACTAATTTGTGTTTTTTTATATATATTATCTCACTGAGAGTCCTTGCACATGTATGTATAAGTCATGATATTCTAGGTCTTTAATTTTAAGTTTGTTTTTGTTTCTTCATTTTCAGGCTTGAAATACAATGAAAGCTACTGAAACCCTATATCCATCAAAAATTGACAACTCATTTCTGCATTTTACATTTTAATATGAGTTTCGTCATTCTACTGGATTCATACAGGCGACATATTTTTTGAAGATTCCCTAAATCAACTATTTTTCCTCAGCGGTTTATTTCCATGATCGGAGAGAAATGGTTCTTCACATTTTTTTCCAATGATTAAAATCTAGATATTAATGTTTCCTTTCTCTGATATGGGTGCTTTCTATTATTAATGCCTTGAGAGTGCACTTGAATACATACATGTTCAGCGTGGATTCCATTATGAATCCTTTGTGTGACATGGGACTTTTAATATTAATCTGAAAGATACCCTAGCTGTTTGAAACTCTAGGTTAGTAAGGATGGTAACACAAATTGTTCGATAGTAGAATGTAACTTCAGAAAGTTAAATAGATGAGCATAAATCTTAAAATTACTATCAGAAGAATGAATGAACTCACGTAATGAAATGATAGATCATATATCGTTCCTTTTCTTTGCCTCTCGGTTAAGTGGTGTGCTATGATGAATCACCATTAAAGTCACCCAGGACTTGCACCTGGCTTCATTTCAACCTACTTGAAGGGTTTTGAACTTGTGTCTTCATTTACATTCAAGTTTCAGTCATCACTTATCTCCATTACATTATTGATTCCCTAATATTATTTTTTTATCCATTTACTGTAGTTCACACAATGATAGAATCTATTGTAAGGCTTGGGGATATACTTAATAGCAGAGTATTGATAAGTGTGCCTACTATAGCTCTCAATTGCAAGAAACAGATCCATGGAGAAAATTAAACTTAATCCCTACGATTAGAGTCTATCTTAGTTGAACCAGCCACTATCTCTAGATATCTCAATCTCCATGTATGTGCCTCAATATTTAAACTACAAGTATATTAACTTGTATACTCATTCAGTTGTAGCTTATACCTTTCTTGCCTTCTTCCAGTAACTTTTTTAACCTGAACTATATCTCCCAAAACAATTTACTGAACATCTCTTAACTAGGTAATAAAATCATCTTATGAGAAGTACAAGCAGGGGTTGCAGTCTTTCAATTTTTGTCAAAGTGCTTCGTCACACTATTATGACAGATTCCTTGAATTCCATTGTATTTCTGCATAATTGTTAACCTCTTACCGTATATGAAAATAGGTTATTGGAGAAATACTGCCATATTTTTCTATGTAATTTCCTTATCTCTAGACTATAATTGATACATGTGTTTCTGTTGATTGTCAATTAATTGTGATAAGTTGTTTTTCCAATCCATGAGCTGGCTCTAATTGTGACATCTAACAATTACTTTTTGAGCCACATGACATTAATTATAGCAACATTATTTTGAGTGGTCTGTTGTGGTCACTGTAGCAATATTCCTAAATAAATTCATGATTGTTGTGTTAGTGTGTTTGGTGCATGTATGTACGAAATCACACCAACTTCAGGGGTGTGGTATTCCCTCTTAATTTATTGGTCACAGGCAGAAAATAAATGGAGTCAAGCAAGTTAGTGGAACATGCTATAATAGAAACATACTAGATAGAGAAATAAAATCCATATTCAAACATAAAAATTAAACTAAAACTAAAACAAATAACACAAAAGCTCTTAATAGAGTCAAAAAACTTCAATAATCCAAACGGTGGCACTTACGTCCCCTCTTATTGAGTGCTGGTAGGAATGAGTGTGAAACTTTAACCCACTTGCCAAGGGGCTCTTAGAACTAGGGGTTCTGAGTCCCGATGCAAGGATGTCTTTACTTCTGAGCTGCCTTGGCGCAAAATCTCCCTCTCTCTACTATGGTGGACTGGAGCTATTGGATGGCCAACAACTGAGTCCCCTCTATCTCTACTCCGGATCACACACTCCTGGTATTTCTTGGGGAAATTTTTGCTAGCATAACAATTTTGGTGGCCTTTTATAGGAGAATTCAAATCCTCCTTCCCTCTTTTGGTACATTATGGATAGTGACTCAAGAGAGGAAGGTGATTCCATTGTGTGCTCCCTTGATGTCCTAAGGAGGCTTAGGTGGTTGTCCTTAGGTGACTTCAAGTGTGAAATCAATGTCCTGGAGTGTGCCGTGTCGTTCCAAAAAGTTAATTTCGCCACTCCTGGGATTGCACGCATTTTGGAGTAAAAGGCGCGCAAAGGCGTGGTTATCGAAGACTTTTGTGCACAAATGCACTTTTGACTAGTCCTTCTTGTCCGCAATTTGATTTTTTCCCAGAGCTTAGAGATTTTTAATTACTTTCACATTCTCTAATGTCTCTCCGCCCTGTAAATCATTTTTTCTGACATTAAATAATGTCACCTTTTCTTGTACGATTTTCTAGTGATAACAGTTGCCCCCTAATGTGTGGGTCTAGGAAGAACTGTATAAAATAAATACATTACAGTTTATTTTCTGTATGTTATGTGTAGAGAGAGAGAGACCCGCATGTAGCTTGGAACTGGAGGCACCCTGCACTGGGTCGAAGAGTGACCATGTCTTGTGGGATCCCTGTAAACATTGGTATAATACAATATATATATATATTTTCTATGAGGCGAGCATGTACCATGCTTGTTATGATTTGGTTAGTTAAACAAATCTATTTGATAGATACATGTTATTTTTGTGTCACTAACATGATAGTGATATGTTGGTTGATGATTACGATTGTTGACGCCCTTAGGGGCGTTTTTTTTTCTTTGAAAATAGGTGGAAAGTGGTACCCATATGGATAAGCTTGGTATGGAATCGAATTTCTCATTGTATACATAGGCGCTAGCTGGGACCTTCCCATGTAAGCATTGTTGAAAGAGACACTTATAAAGGCACGGGTCTTCGATGAATTTGATCAAAGTGAAATGGTTGTAAGGTACGATATCATCTTGACATGAAAGCTTTTGTTGTAGTCGAATGTCAGGAGGATTGATGACATTCGTGGGAGTTGATGTCTCTCACAATGCCACCTAAGGATGCCCCTTTTATGGAGAGGGGAAATCCAAGGTACCGATTCCTTTTTGGAAAAGAGGTGTTGAAGTCGACAAAAAGGAAGCCTCAACCGAATGAGGGGGTCACTGATACGAAGGATCAGGATCCTGGATGTGATGGGTTTAACATAGGCATGATGGCGAGGGGTGACTGGAAAATGATGATGGGGATTTAGTGGCCCAAGTTCGTAGTATAAAAAGCAATTTGGCGGCATTCATAACTATTTTTGATGGGGAAAGCCCTAGAGTCAGTAGGACTTCCAGGGTGGGTCTAAACTAGTTATGAGTGTCATGGTGGCTTTTGCGTGAGGGTGGTATACTCTGATCAAGGGTGGTCACGGACTGTTGCCATGAGAGAAAAAATGAAAGAGTGTGTGTGGGACATAGTGCACCATTTGCGGTCTTTGTAGACTTACCAAAAGAATAAAATAATGGGGTTTGTTTTGTAAAAAACACAAAGATGGGTGCCCCAAAACATGAAAGTGCTTGCTCACTGATGATGTGAGGAAGGTATTTTTATGAGGGTGGGGGCCCCATTGGTTGGTCTCATGTGTGAGTTTGATGAAGTGAATGAAAAAATATCGCAGATGGGTTATGCTGATGGAGACATGGTGGGCCAAATATGAGGCGCGATAATGCGCTTTTCGATTTGCTTGTACAACCTAGTGGTCCAGGAAAGGGGTCGTCTTTCATATGCCAAAACTTGACCTTATGCATGATGACTGAATAGGCATGATATGTTTCCCGGACTACGGTGGTATGTCCATGATGTCACTTTTGCTGTGATATGTGATCTACTGTGGGTGACGAGTGCCATGGAGGAGAGGCTCTACTGACGAATGAGGATTCTTATAATGTTCGAGGTGAGGTGATAATAAACATGGTCGGGTGTGTGGAACCTATGGTTGATCTCTAATGGAGAACTGATGTCAGGATGTGTAGTGTTTTTCTGGGAGTCTATCATGCTGGAGGTAGAATGATACCTCCTCTAGAACTTTCAGTGGATGGAGTTGTGGATGGTTTGCGTTCTACCTGCAAAAACAACCACCCCGAGTGAAAGCATATTATTTATCAAATATTATTGAAATATATGTGATTTTTTTTTAAAAGAATATCAGAGAGGGCATACCTACCGGCATTGAAAATATATTTTTTCAGGGGTGTGAATGTGTGGAATTTCCTTTGGGCATTATGGAGTGTTAATCACAGCGTTGCTTTCGGTTTGGTGATCGGGCCATCTGAGCTCTCGTTATGGTCCTTCAAATTTATTTAAAAGAGTGATATATGGGTGAATATGGCCCTAATTCAATTCATTTGTGTGTGTTGAGTATTGAGAGGTCAGAGGATTCTACGGAGCAGTTCTTGCCATTGTGGTCAGCCTAAGCACCAGGGATTACCGATATCATGCCCAGGTAAACACCATGATGTCTTATATTTTAATTTTTTCAGTTTGAGGATGCCGCGGTCTATACAATACTAGTTTGTACAGATTCTAAGCATGTCTTACCTTAGATTGCACGGGCAATCGGGGTAAGAGCGCAACTTCTGCGCACAAATTTATGGCTTTGTGCATCTTATGCGTTCTTTTCTCACCCTTGGGTGCTCCTTCTGTGGGCCTGTGAGAAATACAGCCATGCCTTCCATGCGCTTGTCTGAGGGATAGGGGCGCAGAAGGCCGAAGAAATTTTTTTCCAAATTTTAAAAATTTTCCTGCTTTTTTGAGGTTTTCATTCTACTGATGTGCTCTTGTTTGATTGATAGGATGTTGTGGAGGGAGCGGGATTGGCCCGAGCTCCATACTAATTTAGTTTTTGATGGTCAGGTGTGCCAACAATTGGTGCAATGGGGTCTCCTAAAATTTGTGGAGAAAAACCTTCTTCGGTCACAGGACCAACTTCTGTGTTACCTGATCCAGCATTGGATCAGGCGGCGCAAGGTGTTTGTGCTATATGGGTGTGACCTTTCTATCTATCCTCAGGTGGATATTTACTTTGTGACCGGGTTGCTGCCTCAGGGTGAGGTGCTGCAGTTTCCTCTCCCTCCTGGGAGGGTTGATTTTGAGCAGTTCCAGATGCAGCAGTGTGGTGAGGCGCCCCTTACGGAGGGGTGCATAGCCATTGCATCGATTACAGATCTATCCGAGTGATGTGCTCTGGCTGCTATTGTGTGACTAGCAGGGTCGTCGGCTCCACATTGGGCATCTGGCTCGCGGGTTGGATTTTTGTGCCGGCTCAGGGCCAGCCTTGAACGAGATGTTGGCCTAGCTTTACAAGATCCTGGATGGATCGAAGTTGTTTTCTTATGCCATTATTTTATGCAGCATCATGTACGAGCGGGTGGTGTTTCTAAGACCGGTGGTGGTAGTGCCTGCTGGGGGGCCACGGGAGCCTCACATGGGGAGGTGTGCTCCTCTGATGCCTCGAGGAGGTGGTGGTGTGGTGTAGTGTTACTGGATCGCCACTATTGAGGCTTGGTTTGAGGCCAACCCTTAGATGTTCTTTCCCTTCCCATATACAGGGATGGATTTCCGGGGGGGATCCAGAGATGGGTCTCCCTCCTAGCTATATTTGGGGGCCAACAGGTATGTCTTTATGTTTTCTACATTTATTTGAGTATTTATGTTTATAAGTGTCTTTATGATGAAACTAACATAGTTTATTTTTACTCTTGCAGATTCTGGCGAGGTTTTCCACCTTGTGGCTCGATTGGTTGGGCACGATCCTATTTAGAGACCTCGGGGAGCTCTTGGGGGGTTGGGCAGAGTTCCTGCACAGCCTCGCGGTGGCAGTTTTAGTGGTGAGGAAGTCCCTTCTGGGGAGGGCAGCAACTCAACTACTGCTGAGACTGAGGCTCAACGAGCTTGTGCCGATGCAGCGGAGGCTTGTACCGATGTGACGAAGGCTCATATTTCTGAGATGACCACGTCGGTGTAAATTCTAGATGATGCCTGGGATCGAGTGGACCAGTTGACCCAAGCGATGCCATCTTAGGGCTTTTTAGATGGCCTCGAGGAGGTATGGCTAGAGACCTTGATGGCCTGGGAGAGGGACTATTGACGAATTTTACGTCGGGTGGCGATCTTAGTGTTGACGGCAGCTCCATTTATGGTACCCGGAGCAGCAATGGGTCTCGGTGCTCCGCCTGGGGGAGCACCGTCGTAGATTAATTTTGTACATGGGGAAAGCACCCATTATGAGGATGCTTCCCCTCTTTTTGACGACTTATATTAGTATCTTTTCGGGCTGACCAATGGGTCAGGGATACTATTTTTTGTAATCAGACACATACATTTTGATATATATATATGAGAGATATTTTTGCGGCTCTACATGGTGTGCCCCCTATTTCTACTTATGGATTATGTTATGCTAATGGATATCTATGTTTTCTATGTTTTTTTATTTTTTCTGTATGATGGTTTATTCGAGATGCATTCCAGTTTAAAATATTTTTGGCTATGCAATCAACTATTTGGTTTTGAATCATTGGTACATGTGTGAAGGTAATATAGTCAAAGTGTTTGCTTAATATTTTTGTAAGAAAATATTTTCTAAATAGATGTGTGTATCATATCTCAAATGTTTGTTTTAACTGCAACACTTCTAATTTGGAATCGAGGTAGAAATGCATATGGTGTATGCACTGCTGGAGGGCATCACACATAATTCCGATAACGGATTCATATTCTTCCTGGTTGTTTGTTTTTGAACCGATGCACACACCATTGGTGTAGATTTTTGATCGATCAGTGTGATAAGTAACCCAGGTGGCTGCTGCTAAACTTTGTGACCATCTTGATGCTCCATAAGCAAATACGAAGTAAGGGTCATATGGGTAATCCATTGTGACACTCAAGTGCGTTTTATAACAAATATTTTGGTCAAAAAATGTATGTTGACTCTAGGGTAGGGCTTGCTTGGCCCTTATGGGTAGAATTTATTGAGGAAAAGGCCGTTGACGGGGTTTCTAGGGCAAGTCCTGTCTGGTTCCATCAAGATGTATGCCCCCTGGTGGAGGAATTGTTTTATGATGTAGGGTAATTTCCACAAGGTTTCAAACTTTCCTTGCCCTAGGGCTTCTTTTGCGACATCATAACAAAGGAATATTTCTCCCTCAGTGAATGAGCGAGGGTTGATGTGGTGGTCGAACAATGCTTTTACCCTTTTCTTGTGGGCCTCATTGTGTTACAACGACTATCGTCGGCTTTCTTCGACGAACTCTACCTGTACTATGTGTTGTTCTAGAGGTTGGGTATCATCGAGGAGTTCGATGGCAGCATGCAAATTTGGGATCTCATGGAAATTAATGCAAAAGCATAAGGAACCTCAAACTTTTGTGACAGGAATAAGGTGGGAATCCTGGGACATGGGGGAGGTTGTAATCCTATTTCCGATATACGATGATACAAATCGTATGTGGTGTATCGTGTCATCGGCGTGTGGTGGGGGGAGGATCTCCATGATGGGAGTTTTCTTGAGCACAAGGTTAGGTCCCCTGCTAGGATGGTCAATTTCCTGTTCGTGGAAATTGTGCCCGGTGCAGAGGTTCCTGAATGTTTCCATTAACGGGCATGCCTCTAGTTCATGGTTATGGCCAGTGAAAATGGTGCATGGTACCACTGTGCCAACTGAGTAGATTTTGTGAGAATCAACACTACTCGTCTTCCCAGATGTGGATGCTTGGAAAGGATCTTTGGTAGATGATGAGATCTTTTGCTTCCATTTCCATGTTGTTGGCTTGGGTGTGTCTGATTCTATGTGGGAGTGTAGGCTTAATTATTCTCTTTCCTCTCTTAGCTTGGGTAGATATTTACATTTAATTGTATGATGGAAGTGTGAACAAATCCAGCAATAAGTCTATGTGATATTCTCTTGGTTAGAGCGAAGTCTCCATGGGAGAGACGAGACTATGCAAAAATTGTTTGAGAGGGGCGTCAGTTCCTAGCACTGATTGACTCATTGGTCATTCAGGTTGCATAGTCCACATGTTATCCTAGGTTTGGCTTGGTTCATGTTATCCAAGTTTGCCCATTGTGCTAATATCGGTATGGGGTTGTTGTTCTGGGGGTGATGTACTTTCTATATCATTTGAGGAAATCATCACGTTTCTTCTCTGTTGTATGAATCATATCAATGAGAGGATGTACTATCTAGATATAGGTAAAGCACTGTCCACAATGATTTCCTTGAAATACTGGGAAAAATAGCTTAGATATGGGGGTCTCTTCATGCTTAGTTTGTGGTCTGGCAGGGTACCAACATCGTAATGCTGCTAAATTAGGGCAAGTGGCAACCACATGATTGGGCATTTTACATAAAACACATACTGGTGTTCTATGTGGAGAGCGATTGGGGGTAACTAAGAGTTCCTTGATTGATTGCTTTTCAGTTGATAGGAAAAGGATGGATCTGCTCGTCGCGTCCTCTTGGGTTGTCAAGCTATTCATGGATTCCAAGTTTGTGCCATCTTCTTGGGGGAGGTGGACTATGGTTGATCGCATACAAGCTAGCGCTGCACAGAATCTATGTATGTAGTGACAATGGCACACCAAGTGGTTGTCACCACATATCTGACATGAATACTCGATGTTCATGTTATTGTGATATACTATATGAACTGGATACCATCATTGGAACATTTCCAAGGTTGGGAAATCAATGATGAAATGATCAAGCTCATCATAGAGTACACAACTGTCGATTGGGGGAGGGGCCCTGGTGGGGAGCCTTTCAGGTGACCATCGTTACTTCTATAGGTACAGTATGATGCGAGGTTCATCTCGAGATGACTGGGTGGAGGGATCCTCTTGATAAGATCGCTCGATGGTATGTAAGGCATCCCTATATCATGGGATTTATGTGAAATTATGGGTATAGTGCCCATAATTACTGCAGATAGCACATGCGTGATTGGTATGCAATGCTTTGCCTTTTCCTTTGGTGACAAGTTCCCTTCTTCGGGAACATGGTGTCGCGATGTCTGCCTCAAAGCCAAGTAAGGGTTTTAGTTCATCCATATTTGGGCATATATGGGTAGGGTGTCCTATTACATCACATATGGAACAAACTGGTGATTCCCATTGTATGGCGGTCATTTCCAACTTCTTTCCTCTTCTTTCGGTTTTCTTAGTCATAATCATCTGTTTTGCAATAGGGATTTCCTTTGTAGGGATGTTTTCGACAGTTTCCTAAATGGTTGGGGCCTCCTCAGGACTTAGGGGATTTAACCCTATGGTGGTGATAATACAACTGTGGCCAAGACATGCTGGGATACGAATCCAGTTGGGGCTAGAGGAAAGCAGTTTAGGAAGTAGTGTAGGCTAGAGAGGTTGTCGTTGTCGAGGACTTGGTGTCATTACTGCTTGCGTCCGTGTCCTGGCTAGCTTCAGTGCTTGATGTTGACATCATGCAAATCATAGCTCCTGTGACATCAGGTGATGACGCAGGTATGATAGGTGGATCTCCTAGGAATGATCCTAGGATGGATGATGGTTTGAACTGGCTTGGGCCATATTCTTGGTACTGTGAAAGATTTTACGTGGACATATCTACGTATGGTAGAATGACATCAGTATTTGATAGGTAACGCTTTTCGCTATGCATCAATTGGTTGATGGTAACGATGTGGTCCTCATGGGGGAACATCATAGTTCAGAAGGTGGAGGAGGCGAAGACTAACATGGTGTAAATATAACTCCAACAAATGAGTATATTTTAGTCCAAATGGGCATCTAAGACTTCAATGTCTATAAGTACTGTCTTTCCGTCTAAGCAGACCGCAACATTTTGGTAGAGACCAACGGGGGTTGAAGGGCGACCATCGTATGCTCTAAGCATGATGTCTAATGGCTTTAGCTCGGGAGACCCTAACTTCTGCCAAACCTTCTTTGACATGATGCATGTGGATGCACCCTCATCAATGACACATCGGTGAATGGTAATGTTTTGGACCGACACTTGTATCTGAAAGGCGACCATTGAAGAAAGCCTAGGGGTGGCTATTTTTAAATCAAAAGCCATTAGGCATGTATCGGCAGAGTCGATAGCGCCTAACATAGAAATCAAGGCTTTCTGTTTCTTTGGTCAGGACTTTAATACTTCCAAAGCTGACATGGCAGTAGGAGATGGAGCTAGATCATCCACAGTGCTATAGTTATGGGTTTCTTTGGAATAGTTTCCTACTCGCCTATTTGGTCCCTTAGCCATCTTGGGCAAGGGGTTGATAGGCATATTTGATATGGTAAAAGGTGTAGTTGGTGCACTAGTACTAGCCCCTGTCGCGTTGGAGTCTAGTGGGGTGTCATAATTTCAATTTCGTGTTTGAAAAATAATTTCCTCGCCAGTCATGTAGATTTCGTGGTTGTTTTTTCTAGAGTCATCGGGAGTTTGTTCCTGAGTGCTAACTGTCCCTTTATGGGGGAAGGGTTCCTACATGACTGTTGGTTGCTAGGAGGATCCCCCTTGTCCACAGTTTCTCTGCATCTTCTTCAACTCAAGGAGGTCGAGACAGTGGTGAGTGTAATGGACATACTCACCACAGATCGAACAAGATTGGTTTGTTCGATGAGGTGGCCTTTTTTTTCTGCCTTTGGGAGTTGTTTGGCTCCTAGTTTTGATTTCGGTTGGAGTTTCCTCCAGCCTAAGATCACGAAGGGCATTGCTGGTTGTTTCCCCCCTGCCAAGGATTTCCTTTAGGCTTATTTTTTCCTTTTTTCCTAACCACGTTAGGAGGCTAATTATCCTAGTTATATGGTTGGCGCGGTTGGTTTTGGGAAGGTTGCACAAAGTTCACCTGTGCATTATTTTTCATTGGTTGGTCTTGCGTGGGGGACTGCACATAATGCAGTCCCTAGTTTGTAAACAAATGTTGGGGGGGAGCTCTTCCATCGGCATGTATATCTGCGTACTGGGTCCCCTGAGCCAGAGGATAGGGTCCTCCATGCTGATGGTGATACGACGACACCCTATTAGTCAAATTTTGCAAAGGCATGTGATGACTTTGGTATCTAGGTTGTGGTATGTTATGGGTAGAATCATACGTGTAACTGGGGTTTTGAACATTGTTGCCTGGGTAACTTTGGGTCAATTACCTAATTAAACCGTCTACAGAGTTCGACGCGCCTGGAAATTCTTTGTAAGTTTGCAGGCACGGGGCATTTGGAAGGATATTGTAAATATACCTTGACTGTGTATAGATCAGCTCGAGCTGTTGAGCATTACTAATGGTGTCCTCTTTGGATATGGTATTTTGTTGCACCACATCCTTTGAAATCTCTACGGTGAGAGTTTTCAAGAACAGGTCTAACAGAACTCGATCATCGAGTTTGTCTTTTCACAAACTTCGACGTCGTCGCCATTCATGGAGATGGTTTGAGATATGGACGGCTGGATTTTGCCTAAAATGTGTCAGCAATTCATTCCAGAATCATGGTGGATGGGTAACTAAAAATAGTTCAAGAACACAGTGGCGAGGGTGCTAAAGGTTCCATGCGTAGCAGAGGCTTGCTCCACATACCATTTCGTTGCTACTCCTGTTAGAGTGCGTTGAAACAGTCGTAGTCGAATAATATCATCAATTATGTTGTTCAATCAACACCACAGATGGAAATTCATAACATGATTCCTTGGGTCTTCCGCTTGCTTTCCTTCGAAACTTTAGAATGTCTGAAGGGAGCTTCGTGGGCATGGGAGGCCATATGGGGTTATGTGCAATGGGGTCATTTTTCAACTTGGTTAAATCTGGTAGATTTAGTGAATCCATTAAGGGAATTTTGAGGTCTAAAATGGGCCTCCTAAGAAAAATGTACAACCAAAATAAGCTTTATAAGAACCAATAGGATTCAAGCTGATGATGTCAACCATGGGGGATGATTCACCATTTTTTAAGAAAAAGGGTAAAAAGATTAAAAAATAATAAAATAATAAAACTACTTTTTCAACTCGTATTTTCAACTTATCTCCCAAATTTTTTACTCACATTTCGAGCGAGAGCATGGAAAATTTTAGGGGCCAATATTCGCAGGTGGGCTAATTTTCAATGGTTTTTCTAAGAAAAATATTCGCTAATTTCCTTCTTTTTATAAAAATGATTTGCCCAAATTTTATAGTATAAAATTATTTTACCTTAAAAATCGCCAACATTATATAGATAATATATATAATATCATTATAAATTTGAATAATTTTACAAATGCATCAATAAACATTTTATAGTTTGCATATTAGGGACTAGTGAGATTCACCAATTTTTTAAACTTCAAAATAATTTTCCATCCTTAAAATTTTCCTTGAGCAAGAGTACGCGTTGCATGAAAAATATAATTCCTCATCCAAGGATTAACCATGTTGCATACTTTTGATGGACCCTGCTACTAGAAAAATGAGAAACACATGAAAAACGTGATTGCAATCAAGTTTTTCATTTATTTCTTAGTTTTCATGTAGCAGAGTCCATAAAAATTATGAAACATGGGTACTCATTGGATGAGGAATTAAATTTTGCATCCAACAAGTACTCCGAATCGAAATTTGAGTAAAAAATTTGGGAGATAAGTTGAAAAGATAGTTTTTTCTTTTTTCCCTGTAAAATTCGATGATGTCATCAAATATTATTTTATTATTCTCACTATTATTTTATAATTTCCCTAGGAGGCCAATTTTAGACCTCAAACTTCCCCTAATGTATAAAAGGTGACTGCGAGGTTGTAGCCATTGTGGTTTGTGAAAACACAATGATCTGGTTAGGAAGAGGTTTAGTCTGTGACGTACGCTACTGTGCATTCACATGGCTTCCTGAATGGGTAGCACTCGTCTACCCTCTAGGGTTGTGGGAGGAGTGGTGTGTGGTGTGGCATTGGGAGACCAACCAGGGTTCCCAACTAAGGACGCCCCAATAAAGGATGAACCAATAATGGTGGCGGTGTTCCATCTTTGACACCTAAATGGCAAAAGACCTGGAACCCCTCCCGATAATGGGGGGAGGTCCAAAATGCACTTGATCGACAAGGTCCTGTTGGGTCCATTCTGGAGTTGACTAGCTATGGCTTTGGAAATATTTGAGAGGATAGAGATTATAATTGTTAACACTGGAAAATCGTACAGCAGAAGACGACAACAATTAATGTCAAGCCTAAGGATTTATAGGGTAGGAACACATTATGGAATCAAGAAGTATTTAAGCTCTCTAAGGTTTTGAGAAAATCATATTTGAACTAGTCATAAATGCTGAATTTCAGACTTTATCCTTTGATAAGAGTGCCCTCTGCGCACCTTTTTTCCGGATAAGCGCATTCCTGGAAATGGAAAAAAGTCGCTTTCCAGGACCACACCAAGCAAAGGACAGTTACTCGTTATGTGAAAGCTACCTAAGGACAGCCATCAGTGCCTCCTTAGACACTATGTGAGCACACAAAAGAATATTTGAGCACAAAATGGAATCACACCTCTCCCTTGAGTCACTATCCATCATGTACCAATGGAGGGAAGGAGGATTTGAAACTCACCTATATAAACCCACCAAGAGATTAATAAAGGGTGATCACATTATTATGTTGGCCAAAGTTGCCCGAGCAACACCAGCAGTGTGTGACCTGGAGCTGGAGCTAAAGAGGACTCGATCATTGGCCACCTAACATCTTAGCCCACCACAATAGAGAGAGAGAGAGGGAGAATGCATCAAAGACAGAGCTTGGAAGGCAACATCCTTGCATCGGGACCTAGAGCCATTGCCTAGGGGCCCTTTAGCAAGTGGGTAAAATTTCTTCTCCATTTCAAACATTTAATAAGAAGAGGCCATCAAGCCATCATTTGCATTATTATCATTTTGACTCTCTTTATAGCTTCTGTATATTTGTGTTTTAGTTTTAGTTTAACCAGAGCATACTTTAGCATACTTTTTTTCATTAAATGTTATGCTTTTGAGCTCCCCCACTTTCTGCCTGTTACCAATAGCTTAAAGAGTAGACCACACTCTTTAAGCTGGTGTGATTTCGTACACCCGTCGGACTAATCCATGACAACAGGATTGGTGACTCCACTGACATGTTCCAAGTGTATGTGGTTGTGCCATCTTTTGCAGGAGACCCTTTTTCTGTGCTGGAGTGGAGCTAACAGTCCTCTGATCCATCTTACAGTCCCTAGACTCACTGAAGTGACAGACTAAAGAAGGCAACTCCTAATATTTTTACTTGTAGGATTTTTGCACACATTTTTTCCTCACAGAGGCGCATTGCATGCGTTCGGGACTGACCTGCGCACAGGAGGGTGCACCTGTCAAGGCTTTTTACGCAAAAATTGCAGACTGAGATTTTTTTCCTTATATTCTGCATTTTTTCTACTTGTAAGTGTGTTGGGAAGCCCTTAATGTATCGGCCAGCACTTGTGTTGATGCCCCACAACTTCTAAGAACTCACTTCTTGCAGCTTTCTGTAGCCATAGAGTTAGTTTTCATTTAGGTTGGTTTTTTGCAAAAAGGCTTCACATAGTTTAAGTAGGGGGTGAATTAACCATTTCTTTCCGAAAAATTTATGTTTTTTGAAAATTATGGCATGCACACTTAGTTTAACTAGTCCCAGTAAGTGGCTCAAGACCACACATGCATAAGCTAGTGTAGAAATTTCTTAGCTTAAATTCAATTTTTTCATTTAGGAAATATCGGGACTAGGATTGAATCGTTGATTAGAGAAAGTAGAGTCTAATGATTTTGCACCATTTGGTGACCCTAGGCAAGCATATGAACGCTCTACATTTGTGATTCACCATCTCCTTTTAATTACTCACATAGATTAACTAGGAAGATTTGGAAGCAGCCCATTATCCGCAAATGATTTCCATTTGAGCAAGGAAAAACGTCACATAGTTTAACTAGGGGAATTTTGTAAAGGATCACCGATATCCATATGTTCAAACTATGAGATTTTTCACCACATGCTCACACACACTCACCCACTAAGCAAAGAAAGCCACCTAAAACTAACTTAAAACAACTCACTAAATTCTCCCCACAGGGGCCATAAAAGAATTTATAAATTAAGTTAGGATCAAGGGGGTAGGCATCCAATAAGCCACCTTGATCACACTTCATATCGAAACATAGAAGTTGTGTATTTATGGAGCTTTAAAATCCACCTATCAACCCACAAAAAATAAAACCTGAGCGCAGCAGAGACCCGATTCAGAGGGGGTTAGGCTTAGGCGCAGTGCGTACAGTATCAGTTGGGGCTACCTGACTTGGCTGATACTCAGTACTATTAGCTAACTACCAAGAATCCCAAGAATCGAACGCTCACGTGGGATGGTGGTTCTTAGTGGCCAAAAACTAGGGCATCCTTTACCGTATAGGTGACGATGCAGGCAAGCGCCAAACCCTCTACCCTTACCTTGGTGGATTCTCTTTGGCTGACTGGGGGTATCGCCAGCTCTTACGAAATGTTGTGCCAGCACTTGCAAGAAATATTCTCAAGGCCAAGTTACTTTTGAGTGTGTGAGGACATAATAGGTCTTCTAGGATTTTGAGTATCATGCTTAAACAAACAAAACCATATTTTTTGCTTGATTGATCACATAGATTAAGTTAAAGGTAAAATTCATTTCATTTTCGCTTTGTTTTATGTATGTGGCCATAAATTTGTCATGATCACAAACTCGATCCCCTCAAATTTTTCCAAAACCTAACCTAGTCAACACTAAAATGGTCCCAACATAACCTCGTCAGTCCAGACATATTTTGGACCTCCCCCCATTGCCAGGAGGGGTTCTAGGTCGTTCGCCATTTAGGCGTTAAAGACGGAACATTGCCACAATCGTGGGTTCATCCTTTCTTGGAGAAACCTCAGTTTGGAACCCTAGCTGGTCTCCCAACACCACATCGCACACCACTCCCCCCTCGTCCGCTAGGGGGCAGAGGAGTGCGTCCCATACGGAAATCCAATCGAATTCACATCAAGGTACGTCACATACTAACCCTCGTTCTAACCAGAAATTCGTGTCTGCACACATTGCCATGGCGTCAACCTCTCAGTCACCCTTCTTAGCCGCGTTGAATCTACCTAATTTAACCAAGCTCATAAATGACCCCATCGCGCATGACCCCAATTGGCCTCCCATGCCCATGAAACTCCCTTCGGATATACCAAAGTTCAAAGGTAAGCAAGTGGAAAACCTGTAATCATGTAATGAACTTTCACCTGTGGTGCTCATTGAAAAGCATCATTGACGATATTATTCAGTTGAGGATATTTCAATGCACTCTTACAGGATTGGCCGCGAAATGGTATGAGGAGCAACTGCTTGCTTCACATGGAACCTTTAGCACCCTCGCTACCGCATTCCCGACATACTTTCAGTTGCCCATTCACCACAATTTTGGAATGGAATTACTAACCCATTTCAAACAATCCCCCTCCATCCATATCTCAAACCATCTACATGAATGGAGGTGGCGTCGCAGTTTATGCAAAGCTAAACTCGACGACCGGGTTCTCTTAGATTTATTCTTGAAAACTCTGATGGTGAAGATTTCAAAGGATGTGGTGCAACGCAACCCCACGTCCAAAGAGGACACAATCAGTAAAGCCTAACAACTTGAACTGATCTATATGCAGTCAAGATACATCTACAATATCTTTCCTAACGCCCTGCACCTGCAATCTTATCAAGAATTTCCAGGTGCGTCTAACATTGCAAAAGGACTAATTGGGTCAATGACCCAAGGGTACCTAGGCAGCAGCAGGCAAAATCCCTGTTACACATATAATTCTACCCCGAATATGTCTCAACTCGTATTTCAAAGTCATCATATGCAGCAGCAAAATTTGACTAATAAGGCACAAGCGTATCACCAAGGAGGACCTTATCCTTTGGCTGAGGGGACCCAGTATGTAGGAAGAAACATTTATGGAAGAGCTCCCCCCCAACGGCCAGGTGCAAACACAGGACAAAATTATGCTCAGTCCCAAGCACACAACCCACCTACGCAAACCAATGCACAGGTGAGATTTGTGCAGCCGTCCCAAAATAAACCACACCAGTATGATTAGGAGAACTACCCTCTTAATGTGGTTAAGAAAAAAGACAAAAAACAAGCCTAAAGGGAACTCTGGACAGGGCGGTAGCAATCAACAGTGCCCACCGCGATCCCAGGCTGGAGGTAACTCGAACAGGAATCAAAACCAGGAGCCAAGCACTGCCCCAGGGCAGGGCAAGAGGCCACCTCTACGAACAAACCATTCTTGTTCAATATGTGGTGAGTACAGGCACTATACTCACCACTGTCCCGAACTCCCTGAGCTTAAAAAGATACAGAGTAATCAAGGACAAGGAGGGTCTGCCCAGCAAACTGTGGTGATGCAAGAACCTTTCCTCCATCAAGGGAAGGTCAACACTCAACAACAAAACCAAGATGATTCCAAGAAAAAAAACCATGAAATTTACATGACTGGGGAAGAAATTTTTTTCCAAACTCAGAATCGTAGCTATGACACCCCACCAAACACCAATACATTTGGGGCTAGAACTAGCACGCCGATGGCACCTTTGACCATTCCAAATATCCCTATAGAACCATTGCCAAAGATGGCAAAGGGACCTAATAGGCGAGCAGGTAACTACTCCAAAGCAGCCCATAATTATAGCGTCGTGGATGATTTAGCTCAATCACCCACTACTATGTCCGCGTTGGAAGTACTGCAGTCATGCCCCAAGCAACGAAAAGCCCTAATTTTCGATTTAGGCGCTATCGACCCCGCCGATACACGCATGACGCCTTTTGACTTAGACAAAGCCACCCCTAGGATTCCTTCCATGGTCACCTTCCAGACAACAGTATTGGTACAAAATATCACTATTCACCAACATGTCATTGACGAGGGTGCATCGACATGTATGATGTCAAAAAATGTGTGGCAGAAGTTAGGATCCCCCAAACTTAAACCTTTTGTCGTCACACTCAGAGCATACGATGGTTGTTCCTCAACTCCCGTCGGCCTCTACCAAAATGTATTGGTCTGCTTAGTTGGAAAGACAGTCCACATAGACATCAAAGTCTTGGACACTCACTTGGATTACAAAATACTCCTCGGGCGGAGTTACATGTACACCATGTCTGCCATAGCATCCTCTGTCTTCCACATTATGATGTTCCCCCACAAGGATCGAATCATTACGGTAGACCATCTGACGCACAGTGAAAAGCATCCCCTAGCCAACATGGATGTAATTCTACCCTACGTAGATACAGCTGCAGATAGTCTTTCATGGTACCAAGAATATGGCCTTGGCCAATTCAAACCATCATCCATCCTAGGGTCATTCCTAGGAGATCCTCCCATTATCCCTGAGGTATCACTCGATGCCACAGAGGCCCCAGTGTGCATGATGTCCACATCAAGCACCGAGGTTAGTCAGGACACGGAATCAAGAAGTAACGACACTAAGGCATCGGCCACGATAGCCTCTCTAGCCTACGCTGCCTCCCAAACCCCTTTCCTCTACCCTCCAGCTGGCTTCATTTCCCAACAGGTTTTGGAAACACTAGTGTTACCCAACATATTGTTGGTGTTCCTAGTTTGCTACCTCATTCCCCCTTCTAGAACAAAAGCCACCAATGTTACTACCATAGGGTTAAAGCCCCTTAGTCTAGAGGAGCCCTCACCCACCCAAGAAACAGTCACAACCAGCCCCGCACGGGAAGTTCCCATTATGAAACCGATTATCACGGCCAAGAAAACCGCAAAAAGAGAAAAGAAAGCGGTGACCCCCACCATGCAAAGGGATTCATCGGCCTGCACTATATGTGATGTCATAGGACACCCTACCCACATATTTCTGGAGTTGAACAAGTTAAAACCACTCCTCGACTCTGAAGCAGGCGTCTCAATGCCACGTTCTCGCAAAAAGGAACCTGCCTCAAAAAATACAGACAAACCGCTACGTACCAATCACGCATGCTCTCTTTGTGGCAACTATGAGCACTATATCCACCATTTTCCATAGATACCATGGTATAGGTATGCCTTACATGTGGGCAAGTGATCCTACCAAGAGGATCCCACCACCCATTCTGTTGAAGATGGAACTCGTGTCTTCCTATACATGCAGGAGGAACGACACTGACCAGAAAGACAACCATTTGTCTCTCCTCCCCCCAAGCCACCATACACCAACCAGGGAAAGGGGAACCTGGTTGCCTCATCCTCTTGAGTTATCACATGAATTGATTACTACAAATGATTTGATCTTTGACCCAAGGTCACCTAGGTAGCATGTATCTGGTGAGGACCATGCGCGCTGGATTCAAGAACGGTTTGATATGGGTCTTTGACCCAAGATATCCTAAGCAGCAAGAATAATCTATATACCAGAGTTACCAAGTAGGTAGATTCTGTAGATGGATTGATCGGGTGTTTGACCCAAGATCTCCTAGGCAGCAGTAACACACATGATACTCGGAGAGTTACCAGGTAGGTAGATTCTGTAGACGACTTGATCGGGTCTTTGACCTAAGATCTCCTAGGCAGCAATAACACCCATGGTACTTAGGAAGTTACCAGGTAGGTAGATTCTACAGATAGCTTGATTGGGTCTTTGACCCAAGATCACCTAGGCAACAGTAGTACCATGCACATCGATTCTGCAAACGGCTTGATTGGGTATTTTTCCCAAGATCACCTAGGTAGCAGTAGCACCATGCACGTCGATTCTGCAGACGGTTCGATCGGGTCTTTGGCCCAAGGAAACTTAGGCAGCAGTAATCAATACCCTGGATACTCATACGATTCTACTTAGAATGTATCACAACCTAGCTATCATGAAAGTTACCCCGTCACTCATATACCAACCAGGGACAAGGGAACCTATATCCCCCATTCCCCGCACAGAATGGACCAATGGCATAATGTAATGCACCAGTCAATATAGTGCAACCCTTCCTAGGCTCATCAACAACCATACAACTAGGAGAATTGTGACAATCCTCCAAATGCTGCAAAAAGAAGCCAAGGAACAAACAAAAGGGAGATCCTGGACAGGGGAAAGTAACCAGCAATGCCCCCCATGATCTCAGTCTAGGGGCAACCCCAACTGAAATCAAAACTAGGACCCAAGTAACGACTCCCAAGGAAAAACTGGAGCTTAGATTATTTGATCACAAAACTGAAAGGAGCATTGTGATTAACACTCCATAACAAATAGAGGTGATGCCACACATTTGCACTCTTGAAAAAACATTTTTTCAGCGCCAGCATGTATTCCCTCTCCCATATTCTTTTTTAAAGCTCCTATCTTTCAAATTATATTTGACTAAAAGAAGATGCTTTCACTTGAGGTAGTTGTTTTTGTAGGAAAAACCTGCAACCCACTTACAACACCATCCGTTGAAAATCTCGAAGTATGTATCATTCTACCCCCAGCATGATAGAGTCCTAGAAAACTCTGCATATCCTGACATCATTTCTCCATCAAAAATAAACCATAGGGTCCTCAAACCCGACCGCGTTTATCATCACCTAACCTTGCACATGATAAAAATCTGTGTTGGTCGGTAAAGCCTCCCCTCCATGGCACTCGTCCCCCAAAGTAGACCATATATCGCATCACAAGTGATGCCATGGCCATACCATTTCAGTCTGGGAAGCACCTCATTCCCATCCATTCATCATGCATAAGGTCAAGTTTACCATTCAAACTAAAAAACCCCCTTCCCGGACGATCAAGTTGTACAAGCAGAATGAAAGTGCACCTTCGTGCATCGCATTTGGCCCACCATACCTCGATTAGCATAATCTCATCTGCAACACTTCTTCATTCACTTCATCAACCCCACACATGAGACCAACCAATGGGACCCCAACCCCCAGCAAACACCATCCCACACCTTCAGTGAGTGAACCCTGTCATGTTTTGGGGTACCCATCTCTGTGTTTTGTACAACCCAAACCTCATTATTTTATTCTTTTGGTAAGTGTAAAAAGATCGCCAACGATACCCTTCGCCTCTTCACCCTCATATGTCATATTTTCCCCCATGGAAACAGTCCATCATTCTGCTTGGTCGGAGTATTTCACCCCCATACACACACCATCACGACATTCATAGTTGATTCACACCCGCCCTAGAAGTCCTACTGACTACAAGGATTTTCCCTTCAAAAATACCTACGACTACCACCAAGCTGCTAAAGTATACTCTGACCTCGGGCCACTAAAACCCCATCATATATTTTTAGTCGCATCTCACCAATATGCTTATGTTAAACCCATCACATCTAAGTCCTTGACCCCTCAAGTCAGCAACCCATGGTTTGGTTAAGGCTTCCTTTTTTTCAACCTCGACACCTCTTTTCCAAAAATCAAGCGGTACCTTGGATTATCCCTCCCCACATAAAGGCTATCCTTGGGTGGCACTGTGGGATACATCATTGTCCATAGATGTCATCAATCCTCCTAACATTCAACTACAGCAAAATATTTCATGTCACGATGGTATTGTACCTTACAACCATTACACTTTGAGCAGATCCGTCGAAGACCCGTGCCTCCATAAGCGTCTCTGACAACAATGCTTACACGGGAAGGTCCCAACCAAAGACATATGTGTTATCGCCAGTGTTGATATTCCACTACCAAGATTACACATAAGGGTACCCTTTCCACCTATCATCAAAGAAAAACGCCTAAGGGCATCACCAAATAAGGCCAACAACCACCAAAGATCACTACCACAGTAGTGGCATAGAAAACACATGTATCTCACAATATTTTTAACTAGCCATAGCATCATGAGCATGGGACATGCCAAATTTCGCTGAAATTTTGTAAATATGTTGTATATTTTGTCTCCGCTTTGCGCAGTCCATTAGGGGGAATTTTGAGTGTCTAAAATGGGCCTCCTAAGAAAAATGTACAACAAAAATAAACTTTATAACAACCAATAGGATTCAAGATGATGATGTCAACCATGGGGGATGATTTACTATTTTTTAAATAAAAGGGTAAAAATATTAAAAAATAATAAAATAATAAACTACTTTTTCAACTCATATTTTCAACTTATCTCCCAAAATTTTTACTCAAAATTCGAGTGGGAGTACTTGTTGGATGAAAAATTTAATTTCTCATCCAAGGAGTACCCATGTTGCATACTTTTGATGAACTCTACTGCAAGAAAAATGAGAAATACATAAAAAACGTGATTGTAATCATGTTTTTTTATGTATTTCTCATTTTTCGTGTAGTAGGACTCATCAAAAGTATGCAACATGGGTACTCCTTGGATGAGGAATTAAATTTCGCATCCAACGAGTACTCCCGCTCAAAATTTGAGTAAAAAATTTGGGAGATAAGTTGAAAATATGAGTTGAAAAAGTAGTTTTTTCATTTTTCCCTCTAAAATTTGATGATATAATCTAATATTATTTTATTATTTCCACTATTATTTTATAATTCCTTAGGAGTCCCATTTTAAACCTCAAAATTCCCCTAATACTTAGGCCATGGTTATCTCAAAAATGGTGTGGTTAAAAGTTAAGCGCTCCAAAATTCACGTAGGCCTCTCTCTCTCTCTCTCTCTCTCTCTCTCTCTCTCTCTCTCTCTCTCTGTACGATACAAAAAAGAAACAATAATGTATTTCAACTATACAGTTCTTCCTAGACCTCACACATTAGGGGGCAACTGTTAACAATGGAAAATCATACAGCAAAAGACAACAACAATTAATGTCAAGCCTAAGGATTTGCAGGGCAGGAACACATTATGGAATCTAGAAGTATTTAAAATCTCTATGGTTTTGAGAAAATCAGATTTGAACTAGTCATAAATTTTGAATTGCGCGCTTTATCCTTCTAGAAGAGCGCCCTCTTTGCACCTTTTTGCTCGATAAGCACGCATTCCAAGAAATTCCAAAAAGTTGCTTTCTGGGACCACACCAAGCAAAGGACAGTTACTCCTTATGTGAAAGTCGTCTAAGGATATCCACCAGTGCCTCCTTATACACTATGTGAGCACACAAAAGAATATTTGAGCACACAATGGAATCACACCTCTCCCTTGGGTCACTATCCATCATGTACCAAGGTAGGGAAGGAGGATTTGAAACTCACCTATATAAACCCACCAAGAGATGAAGAAAGGGTGATCACATTGTTATGCTGGCCAAAGTTTCCCAAAAAACACTAGTAGTGTGTGACTCGGAGCTGGAGCTAAAGAGGACTCGATCATTGGCCACCCAACATCTTAGTCCACCACAACAGAGAGAGAGAGGTATACTGCATCAGAGGTAGAGCTTGGAAGGCAACATCCTTGCATCAGGACCTAGAGCCATTGCCTAGGGGCCCTTTGGCAAGTGGGTAAAATTTCTTCCCCATTTCAAACGTTTAATAAGAAGAGGCCATCGAGCCTTCATTTGCATTATTATCATTTTGAATCTCTTTATAGTTTTTTTATATTTGTGTTTTAATTTTAGTTTAACCAGAGCATACTTTAGCATACTATTTTTCATTAAATGTTATGATTTTGAGCTCTGCCACTTTCTAGCTATTACCAATAGTTTAAAGAGTAGACCACACTCTTTAAGCTAGTGTGATTTCATACACACGTGTGACTAATCCACCACAACAATAATCAAAGAAAAATTTTGATCACATACATAAAAGAAAGTGAAAATAAAATAAATTTTCCCTTTAAAGTAGTCCTATGTGATCAATCAATCAAAAAATATGTTTTTTTTTTTTTGTGTATGATACTCAAATCCTAGAAGACATATTCATCCTCACACACTCAAATTTTACTGGGCCTTGAGAGGATATCTTGCGAGTGCTGGCACAATGTCCCGTAAGATTTGGCGATGCCCCCAGTCAGCCGAAGAAAATCCACCAAGGTAAGGGTAGAGGATTTAGTGCTTGCCTACACCGTCACCTATAGGGAAATGATGCCGTAATTTTGGCCACTAAGTACCACCATCCCATGTGATCATTCAAGTCTTGCACTTATTGGTAATTCAGATATCAGTACCCAATATCAGTTGGGATAGGTAGCCCCAACTGATACCTTCCTGCACTACGCCTAAGCTTAACCCCCTCTGAATCGAGTCTCTGTCGTGCTCGGGTTTACTTTTCCGTGGGCTGATAGGTGGATTTAAAATCTCCCTAAATAGTCAAATTCTATGTGTCAATATGAGGAATGATCAAGGTGGCTTATTGGATGCCTACCCCCTTGATCCTAACTTAGACTATAAATTCTTTTGTGGCCCCTATGGAGAGAATTTTGTGAGTTTTGTTAAGTTAGTTTTAGGTGTCTTTGCTTTTCTTATTGTGTGGATGTGTGTGAGAAAAAGGTGAAAAAGCACATAGTTTGAACGTGTGGATATGCAATGATCCTTTTCAAAATCCCCTATTTAAACTATGTTCTATTGTTCCTTTCTCAAACGGAAAAAATGCGTGGATATGGGCCGCTTTCTATTTTTCCTAGTTAATCTATGTGATCAACTATAGGGATATGGTGAGTTGTGAATATAAAATGTTCATATGCTTGCCTAGGATCACCGGAAGGTGCAAAGGCAGTAGAGATTACTTTCTCTTCTATCGACAATTCAATCCTAGTCCTGATATCCTAGTGCAAAAATTGAACTAAACTAATGACCTTTACACTAGAAAAAAGAACTAGCTAAGCATGCGCGGACTTGGGCCACTTACTTTGGCTAATTACCTAGGTGTTTTGGTACATAAATTTTCAAAACATAATTTTTTTCGAAATGCAAGTTAGTTTTCCCCCTACTTAAACTATGTGTGTAACTTTGCAAAAATCAACTTGAAATAAAACTAACACCAAGCCTACCAAAAGAAACTAAGAGTGAGTTCTCGCAAGCAGCGGGGTACCTCAACCAATGCTAGTAGATGTATTATGGGTTGCCAAGAACTTTTACAATCACAAAAATATGAAAATACTGGAGAAAATTCTCATTTTTTTTTTTGCACGCAAAAGTTTGAAACGAACACGATTTATGCATGCAGGTCAGCTCTGAGCGCGCATCTTGTGGCGTGCTTTTCTGTGAGAAATGCGCGTAAATTCCTGTAATGTAATTTTTTGGAGCTTTTCTGCTTCAGTCTATCACTTGGGATGAACTAGGGAATGAAGGAGAGAAAGGGGGCAATTCCAACCCAACTCCACGGCAAAGACGGAGGCCTCTGCAGAAACGCACTACCACATAAACTTGGAAATAAAAGTTAGTGGAGTTGCCAAACCTCTGTTAGTGTGTTTGGTGCACGTATGTACGAAATCACACCAACTTAAGGGGTGTGGTCTTCCCTCTTAAGTTATTGGTCACAGGTAGAAAATAAATGGAGTCAAGTAATTTAGTGAAACATGTTAGAACATAAACATACTAGATAGAGAAATAGCATGCCTATTCAAACATAAAAAAAAAACTAAAACAAAAAAAATAACACAAAAGCTCAAAACAGATTTTAAAAACTTCAATAATCTAAACGGTGGCAATTACTTCCCCTCCCATTGAGTGCTAGTAGGAATGAGGATGAAAGTTTAACCAACTTGCCAAGGGGCCCTTAGAACTAGGGGTTCTAAGTCCCGATGCAAGGATGTCTTTACTTCCGAATTGCCTTGGCACAAAGTCTCCCTCTCTCTAGTATGGTCGACTGGAGTTGTTGGATGGCCAACAAGTGAGTCCCCTCTATCTCTACTCTGGATCACACACTGCTGGTATTTCTTTGGGAAATTCTGGCTAGCACAATAATGTGCTCTCCCTTTGTTCATCTCTTGGTGGCCTTTTATAGGAGATTCAAATCCTCCTTCCCTCTCTAGGTACATTGTGGATAGTGACTCAATAGAAGAGGGTGATTCTATTGTGTGCTCCCTTGATGTCCTAAGGAGGCTTGGGTGGTTGTCCTTAGGCGGCTTCAAGTGTGAAATCAATATCATGGAGTGTCCCTTGTGGTCCTAGAAAGTGACTTTCATCACTCCCAAGATTGCGCGCATTTTGGAGTAAAATGCGTGCAAAGGTGCGGTTATCGAAGACTTTTGCGCACAAATGCACTTTTTACTAGTCCTTCTTGTTCACAATTTGATTTTTTCCCAGAACTTAGAGATTTTTAAATACTTTTAGATTCTATAATGCCTCTCATCCCTGTAAATCCTTTTGCCTGACATTAAATAATTTCACCTTTTCTTGTATGAGTTTTCGGTTATAACAATTGCGTTTGACTATTATTTCTTGAGTTATATTGTGAGCTTCCTTAGTCACAATGTTGATTTGATCCATTCTTCCTTGTTCAACTTGTATGTGTCTCATCTGGAGTTGAAGTACATCTTATTTTGTGTCCTCATTTTTCTTCTCGACACACTCACCTTATTTTTCAGCTTCACAACATAAATCTATCCACTTTAGTAGGGGTGGGATTGCTCTTCTTGGGCTATGAGGTTTTATTAGGTCGAATCATACTTTCTGCTTTTTCTTGTACCTTTGATTTTTTCTTCCAAAGAATTTTTTATGCTATGCAAGGGTAAGGGTTTAGAAATATAGGGTTTATTGATAACACAATGCATATTTTATGGTTCTATTTAAAATGAATGAGTGCCTTAATGTGTGCTCAACAATCCTCACTTATTATAGTGGGTGGGTGGGTGAGTTGTTGGAAATGGCAATGGAATTGTTGTCTCTTCCACACGAATCATGTTCATTGAAGGGCTTTTAATATCTTTTCTGTAAGACCCACACCTCCCAATTGGTCACACTTACACATGCACTTTTCCCCCAATGAGAGGCTGGAATTTTGCAAAACATATTTGTGCATTTCTAATTGATCAAGAAGGTTTTTGGTTTTTTGGGTCACATATTGAGTTGGAGAACTCCAAAAAATATTAGGGCTTTTGAGAACCTTGAAAATTTGATGTCTTACAACATTGGAAAATGTCCGGAAAAGTTATTTTCTGTAACTATCTTTAGCCGGTTTCTTTACATATATTTTCACTTTATTTCCTATCAATATTGTAATAAAATTCATTTAATGTCTACAACCAAACATATAATACCAAGGCCATTAGTTTTTAAGTATGATAAAATTGCAATAATTGTAACATTTTCTTGAAACCCTTTGCACTGTCTACCTTGTTGGAATTAAAGACTACATAACTGTCAAATAACAACCCATTTGTTCAAAATTATTCCAAACTTGGCTATTTTGGCACCTTGGATTGCTCTACATATATACAACATCAATCCAATACACGAATTCATAAATACATATTTTCAAGTACGCTAATTGAGCTTAGAACCATACTAAGGAGTGGAAGGACAAAATGTTTTTTTCCCTCTCAAAACCATAGGTACCTCTATATCCACCATGAAATATTTGTTATCATTTCCTTTTCCCATTGGGATAATTTCTGAATTTATTTTATTGTTACATGTTCCAAATATAATCGGTCAATAAATTCTTCACTTTTTTTTAGAATATTTTTGTTATAATCCACCAATAAAGTATTCAAAATTTTTCCAACAACATGTCTACAATGGCCCCTATTTTGTACAACCACTCAGTCATCAATTATCTCCACTTCATCATTGATGACCTATAATGGATTGATGTCACAAACACCTGTACTCAGTTAAAGAACACTATTTTTACTTCACATTATCTATCCTCCTCTCTTGAAGTACTGTCATTATTTGATTATAGACATTGCCATGTTTGCCACAATCAGTTCATCATTATTTTGGGCATTTCCATGTTTGGCACAATCATTTCATCATTATTTGTTAATTATGAAAATTAATCCAATGTAAATTCTAGATAGAACCTCTGGCTTATGTCGATCAGGTCTTGGTTTAACGTTTGACATAGAAGAGTTTGTTCTTCGTGATCTATTTAACCCTATGTTCTATCTAAGCTTGAGTACCTACTGGCTAATAATCTAAAGATGATGCATCTCAACTTGAGAGTAGGTTATTTGAAGAAGGTACAACTAAACATGCTTATCATCCCAAATTTATGGCGCAATTCACTTTCTATGGACATCAATGGTTTCCTTATGACTATTTAGGACTCTGCATATACCTCTCTACAAAATAAATCTATCAGTGACAAACCCAAATTCAAAATTTACTAGGAAGGCATGCCTTCATTATGATTCCTATGTTTAATATTGAAGGTATGATTTACAATAAATATTGGAGACCTAGGCCAAATTTTCATAGATGTTTAGTACTTTGTACTACCTCTAAAGTCAGAGCCTACATACTGTTCCTAGCTCAAGAAAATGACAATATTCAAAAGGCAAGTTCTAGCCTTTGTATTTTTAGCTTATGCCTTGTTTACATTAATAGTCACAAGATTTTCTTTATCATTATTTAATATCCATACCCACTTCTACAACTAGTTGTAGATTACCTAGTTATACCGGCTGCAAAAGAATACAATGACTTTATGACATTTTTTCTCTTGATATGATACTAACAACATCAGTTGTTTCAATGTCCTGCCTTGTGAACCATATTTCACTTGTAGTCGTTATATATGTGATGCATATCTTACACAACACAACTCCAATTACTTTTCCCTGCATACAAAAATTTTTAAATGTTGATGGAGGAAGAACTAACATGTGGCCATTTTCTTGTGTCATAGTTGGTGGTTTTGCATTAGGATCAGTCTTAGAAGGTGTTGATAGTGAATTTTTTTCCAAAAATGGTAATTGTGGAATTGGATAAGGAAAGGGAAGATTTGGTGGTTTTATGGCGATGCCTCCATGAAAATATAAGTGTTTACTACGATCAAATCTATTATATAGGGATTACATAGTAGAAGAGAAGAGAGTGGTTACATAGCATACTGAGAAAATCATCATATGAATTATAATTTAATATGCTTTTCTTACATATTATTTTATTCTTTAATATCTCTTCCAATGTATTCAAATGAATTGCTGGTATTACCATTACAAAAAAAAAAATGTACTTTGATAATATCATGGAGCCAAACTTGACTAAGAATGCCATCCCTCTATTGTTGAATGGTTCCACTGAGATTAAACCTCTACTCCAAATAATCGACATCGACCCAGTTACTTCATCAAAAACTACATCCTCACACTTCCACATCACTCTCTCTAATGGGACGCATCAACACAAGACTCTGCTACCATCTACATATAATACACACATTTCATCTGAAGACATCCAAATTGGCTCAGTCATTCTGCTTAAAAAAGAAACTTGCACAGTACTTCAAAACCCTTCCTAAGATTAAATTATGAATGAAAATTCTTCTTATTTTTTGTATTTAGACTCTTCCTGCATAACAAAGGATTTTACATTAATTTTTTTTTTTTTTGCATTCATTTACACCAGTTCCATTTGAGTTGTTGAACTTGAAGTTGTGCAACGTAATGCATCTTTTCTTAAGGACTCATCAACACTATTACATGCAAACATGGGCGCATTCCAATCAAGCTCTTCATCAGAACAAGAATTTTTTCCCTCTATAGTAACTCCATCGAATACGACCACAACTAAAACTATACCATTCAACTCAACCCCTACCTGAAAGTATTGGTCAATACAAGGTAGATAATTTGCAAAGACAACATTGAATAATTACAACACCGAGCGTAGCTCAGGAAAAGTCTTTGGATTTGACCTTATTGATCGTGATAGAGATGAGATCCACCTTTCTGCATTTACTTAATTGGTTGAATCCATTTATAATCTAATGAAAGTTGGGCAATTATATATTGTTTCAAATGGAACAATTAAACAAACAAATCGGAACTACAACCCCCTAAAAAACAAATGGGAGATTTACTTATTTGCTGCATCCATTGTCAAACCATGTTTGGCAGATGATCCAACCTTCCCTTATCAATTCTTTCATTTCAAAACAATTTCTGAAATAAATTTCACAAGCTAAAATACCATTGTATATGTTATTGGTGTTGTTAGCTCCACCTTACCTGCTTCAACAATTCGACGAAGAGATGGAACTAAAACACTAAGAAAAACACTGACATGACAAGTCAAGTTTTAGCATTGATGTAACAATATGGGGAGACCATTTTGACTCTATAGGAAAAAACCTTGTTGAATTATGCTCCTCTGAAAACCCGCAAATCCTTGGTATCAAAGGAGGTTGTGTAACCAAATTTAATGGAATAACCATAGGGACAGACTCCACTACCACTCTTGTCATCAATCCAAACATTTAAGAAACTCAAGAACTCCATACTTGGTTCCATGAAATGGGCTATAAATATTCATCTCCATCTTTGAGTCGAAACCACAATGTTGCTTCCAAACGAGCTTTATCACAGAAGACGATTCATGAAATTACTTGTATGGAAGCCTCTGAAAAAGCAATATGGGTTTCAGTTCATGCCACCTTGACTTCTCTACAAATGGAAAACTTCTATTTTCTTGCATGTCCATTATATTTCAACGGAAATAAATGCATGAAAAAGGTAATGAACCACTCTAACAATCTTTGGCATTGTACAAAGTGTAACAGTGAGTTCCCAGAATGTGAATATATTTACAAACTTAAATCTGAGTTACATGACCACACCGGGCACCTGCAAAATGTCACAGCCTTCAATGACGCAGTAAATTAGCTCATAGGCATCATAGAAAAATACTTGTAACTTCTCTCTTTCGAACCAACTGATCTCTAGGAAATTTTTGGATGTATATCAGGTCGCCACTTTGTGTTGAAACTTTCCATCAAAACATAATACTAAAATGGTGTCGAGAATTTACAAGCAATACTGGTAAATTCAGAAGAAATTCAATATGATTCTTCATGCAAGGATGTCCTTAAAGACATTAAAGCATTCTCCATTGCATAACGATCTATTATTCACCGCCTTTGAGATCCCTTCATATTTGCATGGAATGATACCTTTGTGTACATAAATAACATCTCTATATAGATAATTTCTCCATACCATTGTAGCATACAACCATGATGTTGTGCTACATACTTTCTTTTACAATTCATAGTTTACATAATATACATACCGATGTTTGATGCTACAATAGCATGTAATTTTGTCAAGACTCTTCCTCAACATGTTTTCCAAATTCAATTGAAACTTACTCGGTCGTCTATGTGTTTATACATTGAATGTTTATCCATTTCCCTATTATTTCTATCGTTTTATGCTATTCAATTACAAATTTAAAATTTAAAAAAAAATTAAGACATTTCGTATGCATTCATAACTCACTTTTGATTCGCTCTAAATTTCTCATCTCTCTCGACTGACAGAAAATTATTTTTACTTTCTTAGATATGTATTCCAACGCTAAAAATGCGGATAAAAAAACATGTATGCGCCTTCTTTAAACTCAAAATAAACATACCATAAATTCACGATGACGAATTCTTTATAAAAACCCCAAAAAACATATTGCTTTAGCTACACCCCCTCCCTTCTCAAGTGCTCTCCCAAATATGCATACCATTTCACCCCACTTTCATCAAAACCAATATACCCCCCCCCCCCCCCCCCCACCCCCCACCTTATTAATGAACACCATCTCTTTTTAAAAAGGATACATAAACTTTCTAACATGCATGTTTTCACACTATGCAAAGAATCATACCCAGGTATGAAAACAAGGCTCTAACATGGTAACCTTTGTTGTTTTCGTTGTGAATCATCTAAATATACCAATCCTAGTGAACAACCATACGTCCTTCAAAGTTTAACACAAGTTGAGGAAATTCTCATCGCATGTGTAAATCCCATTCTGCAAGTAACTCATGACCGTGGTGGTCAATACAAAAATAGTGGTCATACAATCAGCTTCCCTCAAGACATCACTAGTATTTCCAAATACCTACCTTGAATGGTTTCTGAATTGGACATCCTCATTATGAAAAGGCACATTCCTTCTGAAACAACTTATGAATTTTTCGTGTGCAAATCACGTGTACTTGCAGCACTTGAATACAAACTCGCTAATGATCCCTACTACAAATATGTCGAGCTCAACCCATCTGTAATTTCCACTCTACCATATCAACCTACATATATTTATTCTCTTCTTCATAATGTAACCACGTCCTATTTTATACCCCATCAAACCAAATACTCAGTTCTACTTATGGTCGTGCTGCCATGCTAACTCCATTACATATCCAACCTTCTTCATTTGTTCCAATTCACCCAAACTCGTGTACTAAACTTGAGATCATTCGTGCTTATTTTCACTCCACTGATCCAAACTCATCAAATTCAATCGACTGGCCTACAATATCTCTATTACCTATGAACAAATACACCACTAAGGGCCTTTTTTCTATGGCACTCCCCACACTCTTCCCTACAGGCGTTGCCATGACCACAGAACCAAGAATTACAAAATTTGAAATGCACGAATATGCTTTGCATCTGTTACACTACCATGATAATCGATTTGTCCAGCATTCAAGATTCTGCTACTACCTATATAACATCGTAATGTGCCATCGTAGCCAATCAAATACTTATGTTTTTGCGAGGAAATACATTGAAAACAACTTTCCACCAATTGTTTCAAATTTGCGACAATGTCTTCATGAGTTCCCAAATTCAATAATTCCCTAACACGTCATGCACTTTGGCTCAACCCTACAAGGAACACGCTATTTCTAGAGCAAGCGTCGGAATGAGCTAATTTACATTATCACAAAAAATGGATGCCCAACATTTTTCTTCACTCTCAGTGCATCTCATACCAAATGGCATGAATTACACAAGATTATGCCTACTAATGCTCCCTTCAATTTGAACAATCACTACAAATGGAGAATTCAAAATATAATTAAAAACCAACATTTAGCATCCCAATATATGCATTTCAGATTTACCATTTTTCTTGAAGAAATCCTACAAAAAGGCCTTTACGCAATTGACTATTGGTGCAAGTATTTTTTATTACCATTCCTCTCTACACCTATTTTTATGTTATAACCACGTCTAAACCAATATTGACTTTCAATATTGCATTCAGGTATGAATGGCGGCATAGAGGGTATACACACATACATGGATTCCTTTGGTTCCAATATGCATCAAACATGGACGCCCTCGATTGGAATAGTGAAACAGAAGTTCTCAATGCTCAGAAATATTTCGACCTTTACGTGATTGCTTGGAACCCGCAACACCCTCAACATCGGGATTCTGAAATTCACCACTCAGTAGAGCACAACCCATGTCTTCTTGACACAACAACAATCTTCGCGTCAACCCATACTGAATACTATGAAGAGCTTGTCAACTGTGTCCAGCATCATACAAAGTGTCAAGAATTTTCTTGCCTTTGCAAAAAAAAAACAATCTTCTCAGCTATCTCTATGGAGTATCATTGGAGTTAAACCCCGCATCTTCACTATTCATAGACAAAAAAGGTCAGAAAAAGTATGCCCCCGCTCGCAATGATGACTATTTGAACATCCATAATGTCGATATACTTTCCATCTGGAGAGAAAATGTTCATTTCTAACTAGTTCTATCACGCCATGTCATGTTAAGCTACACTTCAAAATATGCAGCCAAAGCAAAAACAAAATCAGAATGTTACTACCAGATGTTATCATGACTCTCAAACAACGTCGCTCCAAAATAACCTACTGTTACTGTTTTCTAGAAACTCCTTACAGAAACCATAGCAGATAGAGACATTGGGGCACAATAAATATGCCATATGTTGCAGAAATTACCACTCTCACTCTGCAATCGTACATTTGTTTTTTTTAATGTTAATAGAAATGTTTTTAGACGTGTTTTTCATGCTTCTGAAAATCCCCTCTCAACACCACCCTTCATTCTTGCATACATGAATAGACATGCTTCATTGGAATTGTTTCCCCTAATTGAACCTGTGTGCTCTTGGTCATTTTCTACTCTTCAAAAACAAAACAAATGGAAACACATATCCCTCTGATGATAGTCCATGTCTTCTCATGATACACTACAATCGATTCCCCTAATGATCCTTGTTATGCCACTTTTTTTTCGGCTGAATTAATATTGTACTTCCCTTTCCACACCCTCCCTAATGGCATTGGATCCACCAATGAGGAAATAATTGCACACTAGGAAAAAAAGAAAGGGACATATACAACATGGCATTTTCATCGCGAAATTTAAAACCCACAAACTCCACAATCCGAATATCAATCTACTCCTATAGGCTACCCCTCCTGACCTCCCTCTTGACCCCATGCAAATGAATGAATGGGAAATCCTCTATCATCTTCACCCATGCTACAACATTGAAATTGATAGCCTTGAAATCATTGGCCATCGTGACTTTGATTTTAATCATAATTGGTTGCATACTTCTATCCCTCTCCACTTGCAAGAAATTGCCATAAATTTCATTGAATTCAATCACTAAAATAGTCAAAACCAACATCGTCCTTTTTAAACCCTCCCCCAAAATCAAACATTATCTCCCACCCAACAAAAATATTTTACACTTGTTATTTCTCACTTCAAAAACCCTTCACCAAAACCCCCACTCAGAATCATCATACAAGAGATAGCTGGGACGGGAAAATGTTCATTGATTAAATGTTTCCAACGTGCATTTTTGTAAGACTCCCCAACAAGAAAAAACCCATTGTTATTATGTGCACCCACCAGAGTTTCAACTTTCAACATGAATGCCCTTACAATCCACTCTGCCCTTCACATCCCTATCCAATCAATGCATCCTCTAGAAGGATGGTCGCTCCTACACTTGCAAGGGTAGCTCCGGCATGTAGACTACATCCTCATTGATGAAATGAGCTTTATCGGGCCAAAAAATTTTAGCCGAATTTAACAGTCGCCTACGAGAGGCATTCCCCCTTCATCAAAATATGCCATTCGGAAATCTCTCCATTATCCTTGTCATGGATTTAGGCCAGCTACCACCAGTGAAAGAAATTACTCTCTATGCTGGAACATCATGTGGCACTGCACTTTGGCACAACTTTGATACATTCGTAACACTTACCACTAATTTTCACCAGCAAGGTGCTAACCATTCCCAAGTTGCTTTCCACAGGATTCCCACAAATCTCAGAAATGGGACACCTACAGTTGAAGATTGGAACCTCATAATGTCAAGGAAAAATTCCTCTATTACTCACAAAGAGCAACAAACATTCCAATACTGCACGCACCTATATGCACAAACATCTCAGTTTCCTTGCATAATAAAACAATGTTAAACAAATTGAACATGCTAGTAGCGCTTTGCTTTGAAGAGAAACAAAGGCAGCAAACTTTTACTACATCTAAAGAAGAACAATTATACGCAAAGGTACTTTTATGCAATGAACAAAAAGTTATGCTCACAAGCAACTTATGGGTAAATGCAGGCCTTTTGAATGGTGCACTTGGAAAATTCATTTCAATATTTTATGCACTTGACTCAAAGCCCCCAGAATTTCCATCCTTAATGGTTTTTCACTTCAAGCAATACAAAGGAACACCATGGGACATTTCACACCCAACATATGTACCCATTTCCCCTATCACAAGAGGTGCATGTCAACAAATACCACTTCGAATGGCATGGGCTTTAACAATATACAAGTCATAAGGATGACATTAGAGAAAGCAACAGTAAACATTAGCCCCAAAGAACACCAAGGTTTAGCATTCACCGTCATTTCAAGAGTAAGGTCGTTGTTGGACCCTTGAATCAATCCAACATTTCCATTCTCGCACATATCAAAGATGCAAGAGAATCCATATCTACAATGCTAAAAGCAAGAAGAATCATTGCTCATATCAAAATGTATGTAGAAGAGTACACTCTACCCAAAAATACACTCTTCCTTTCATATTTAGAAATGGTAAACATCACTTAAGGCTTATCCAAATTCCAAACACATTTCTTTGCTATTAAATTTAACCTCATACTGTCTAACTCTTTTTAAAGAAAATGTTCATTTTTACTTTAAGTATTTTTTTTACTCTATAAATATTACGCTTTCATGAAACGCTTATACTAAAAATTACTATTTATCTTCTACCATGGAAAATACATATGGATGAACACTACTTAAAGATGCTTTATGAATGTTATCGAGAAATTCAACAGTAGGAGATTACCTTACAAGATATACAAATGAGGTTCATGCCGCCACAAACATTGTTTTTGTATCGTTTGCATCCAACAATTGCCTCGCTCCAGAAGATACAGAAAATACTAAAAAAAACAATCCACATCTATGAAAGAGATGCACATCGGAAATGTGGGCCGAATGGGAATAATGACTTTCACATCGTGGAGTCACAATAGACATTAATTGGTGTTTTTGATGTCGTGCCTCATCATGTATATATGATTAGATAATCATTGTCATTTATACTTACATGAAAACACATACTTTTATTGTTCACGTTTATTTATTCACCTTCTAATGCATTCCATTTTCTGTTGAGTTACTAAGAAATTATGTCTATCTCTCTGTATATAAGTATGCCATTTAGTGTAATTTCAAACAAAGCTATGTTATGGATGTTAGTAGATTACATTAGCAATTAATTAATAGAAATGATATCTATCTCATTTATATTTATATTTATATTTGAAACATAATTTGATTCGAAATCAACCAACACCAACTTTGTCATTAATATCATGCCGACAAATATATGCTCGAAGACAACATGCTAGAAAAAATCGAATATTGGAACAATATGTTGAGAAAAACTCTTACATTTTCCCATTGTATGGATTGAAGTTTATTTCTAAATGTCAACCCAATAAATATATAAAAAAACCACCAGTTTTCATATGTATTATCAATTTCTCTTAATTCTTCATGTCATAATTTCCAACACCTTCTTCCATTTTCAAAAAAGGCCTCGAATCTCTTCCTGAATACATTCGATAATTGAAGTTGATTTCGCTAAATATTTACAAAAAGTTAATTTCAATTCCATGATATATTATAAGTTCTTTGATAATGTTATGGCACATGTCTTTGTGAATAGTACAATCAATGGAAAATCCAATGTTTGAATCAAAAATCCATAGTGTTAAAATATTTGAGGATTACACATAAGGGTTACTCATTAATTATGTTTAAATTTTAATACTCTTATCATTCAAATAATAGATGTTGTGGTTGTGTTTAAATCAATTTAATTATAAGCACTTTTTACAGTTACGTTTTTAAACTAATATTTATTAATAAATGATTTCATGTATCTCATATGGTATTTTGATGGTAAATGACATATATTTGGGAAAATTTATAAAAAACATAAAATTAGATAAACAACATTGAATGTGATAAATCAGATGTCAATATTAATACAATTCAAAATATTTAATATAAATATTTTTCACTTAAATTTAAAGTTTCCCCCCTTTTTTTTTTCTAGCAATACAATATCGTTTTCATTTCTTTTACTTCAAAATGAAAAAAATTGCTCTTTGTCTTATTATAAGTTTACATAAAAAGTTAATTGAATATGCAACAAATTTCCTTAATCAGAAAATATAAAATAGTTTCTATCATTTTATTTTAAATTACTTGAAAATAGTTAAATGTGGAATTTTAGGAATTTTCACTTTTTATTAAATTTAATCAATCTCCTACATTTATAATTTAGTTTAATTATTTACATTTTTAAGGATATTTTTTAATATGGCATAGTTCAACTATTTTATATTTTAAAGGTCTATTTTGATATATATTTTTTAAATTGAAGACTTTATTTGAGATGAACTCTATATCATTAGAGTGTCTCAAATATTTCAATAGTGTTGGAATAATTCATGTATTTAAAAACAATTTTTAAACAACATAAATCCTTAATCTAATTTAAAAAAATATTAAAATTCACAAATCATATACTCATAATTTAATAACTGCAACACATTTTTCCCCGCTTACCAACCTCACTGTCCACCAATGCATATGGAATTATTATTCAAATGATTTGTACATATAGAACTCTACCTTAATTTTTCCAGTTTTCATGTTCATGCTTTGAAAGAATTGCGAGACATTATCAACTATGCTTCCATGGCATCATGTAGACAAAATGGCAACAAGGGATGGCTTCAAGCCATAATGCTCCATTTCTTCAAAAAGACACATAGCCTCATTTCCACACCTCTGTATGGCATATCCCACAATCATTGCATTCCATGAGACCAAATCACGACAAAGCATTTCATCAAACACTTTACACACATTATTTATAGCACCACATTTGGAAAACATGTCTACAAGTGCACTTCCCACAAATATTTTATTCTCAAATCCACTTTTACTTATGTCTCCATAAATACATTTCCCACAACCCAAGGATGCCAACCTTGATGCCAACCTTGCACAGGATGATAGAACACTAAAATAGCATAAGGGCCTCTTCGAAACAACCATTATGCACAAACTTTACCATCATCTCAATACATGGGAACACATTCTTCTAAGGCGTTTTCTTAAAGAGCTTGAATGACTCATCAACATACTCATTCTGTGAAATCCTCACAATCATTGCAATCCAAGTAGTATCATATCACTCCGGCAAATTTTCATAACAATTCTAGGGATTCATCACAGTATCCCCCCTACATATACCATGTAATCATCGATGTCCACAACAAAAAATTATGACCAACTTTTCAAATTCTAGAATTCCAATTTAACAATTCTATCGGCCTCTCTTTACACCTTTTTGGAGCAATAGCTAAGATATATTATGTATATAATTACTCCCATGGGCTTAATTAGCTCAACTGAAAATTTCTTCTACACTTTCTTACCAAAGCACTGGTGACATCTGTATAATAACTTTAAGGTTTACACGTGTAATATCTATCCAAATGGCTCCATTTTATGTTCATACTATGTTCTCCTTTACGCGAATGGTCACCCGTTCGAATCCTTGCATGGCATCTATCTATCTATGGTTTGTCATCGCCACTGCCCAAGCACCAGGCTCCCCAGATTGCTGCATTCCATATTATTTTTTTTACCTCTAATGTTGGTTAATCATAAAAAATCTGCAGGCAGCCCAATTGGGAGAGAATGCCTATTGTCTGCCTGCTTTGGTTTCTGCAGATGCAAGTAACCATCGCCATTTCTGGCCTATTCACCCTCCTCTTCCATGGGACCATACTTCTCAAGTATACTTGACCCATTGGGCCTTTTGATTATAATGTATTATTCATTTATATTAAACGATCGAAACGATTTTAGCTCAGCAACATTGTAAAAATCCGCCCAAAATGAAGTGTTTTTGTCTACGCAATGGTATGTTTTTTCTATTGTTATTTCTATCTGGTGGCGATATTTTTCCATAACACTATAATATACCTTTGGCTTTGTTCATTCATAAACGTCGACACAAATTAAATTTTATGTCAGTTATTTCATTTCATGTTCAAATCACATGTAGATGCATTTCAAAGTAGTTTCATTTTCGTCGAAATTGGGTGAAGTAAAATATTCCAAATCTGGCATAGTTCTAGATATGTTACAGATTTTGGGGGTTTGGGGTCAATTCAGAGACCGTCAAAACTCTTGGTTTTTTTTCAGAAGGAAAAAAACACTGTATTATATAGAAATATATAAACAGTACATTCATCTCTATGTGATGTGACATAACTCCTATAATATGGGAAATTATGTAGAAGGAAAGACTTGTCCAATATCAGTCCATGCTTGTCGAGCCAAACCCCATTCAGTGCAAACTAAATGTAAACAACGTAAACATAAGCATAGGCCCAAATCTATCAGCCCCCCAATTACAGATATTAAGTATGATTGCAGTCTCTAAACATCTTGCCAATATGATGATAAAATGCTTGGAAAATAAAAAAAAACATATGCTAGTCCTTGATTGGTTTAGAGACCTCCTCGAGTCATGGATAATCATATACAGGCTCGCTTGATGATTTTGGAATATAGCTGGTTCAAAACTAAGAGTGTTGCTGGCCCGCTTGACATAAACTTGCATCACATTCCTGTTTTTCAACGTACCTGCCCAAACTGTTTACCAATAATGGTTGACATGGTGATCAATTCAGGCAAAGTAGTGATTCATGAAAAAAATCATACAGGCTTGCTTGATGTGTGCATAAAGATAACCAGGCTCGCTTGTGAAGACCCCAAAAACGCCAGAGAGGTAACAACAAAAAAACACAGGCTCGCTTGATAAGAGGGACAGGCTCGCTTGATGTGTGCTGTTGGAATAAACCAAATCTGAAGATGCAAGGCCACCAACTTCTTAAAAATGGAAGGAGATGTTCAGACATGAGGGAGAAAGAGAATAACAGGCTTGTAAACGCCACGATTCAGCCTCGCTTGCTATAAATGGAAACTCCATAAACTGGCTCGCTTGAACCTGTAGAAGAAAAGATATAATGAACTGGCTCAACTCTGGAAGTAGGTTAACCTCCGAGATATCTCTGGCTCGCTTGTAGTGAGTCCGGTTACTGAGCCAAACAGAGACCTGTGAAAAAAATATAAAGGACAAAAAATCATGGGATGGGAAATTTATCTGCCCAAACCACCCTACCATTCAAAATGTGAGAGATCTGCATAAACCCATAATCCATCTGAATTCCAACTTTAGACAATCTATTCGCCCTGGTATTGTTCTCTCTATATATATGAGCCATGGGCGGAGACTCCAGTAATGACCATTATCATTTCGTTCTTTCAAGCCATCCAACACATCGAGAAGAGGAAAGGTTAGACTTGCCCAGGACAACTTGTATAATGATCTCGGAGTCACCATATATATGGACGTTGTCCAGAATTAAGTTCCTAGCAGCCAACAGACCAGACCACAGAGCCATCAACTATGCCAAGTTATTGGTACCGGGACCACCATTCTAGCAAATAAGAATCCTCTCATCCTTGGACAGCTTGACCCAAGCCCCACAACCCATCACCCCATCCACACAAGCACCATCGAAGAAGGCAACAGGGAGAGAAATAGGGTGAGGTCTGATCCTCCTAGACCCATCAGCAACTGTGCCCCTTGGGACCACTCTAGCATCAATCCAGTGCATAATATCACTGAAATGCATCCAACATTAAAAGGCATGCCCTGAAAAATAATTTGGTTCCTATGTAACCAAATCTCCCATATAAAGAAAAAAGGTAATGATTAATACTTCCCTTTGAGATCGTCCCATCTGTTTGCTGCTTCTAGAAAATTTGTAGGGGTCCATTGATCCCGAATAATATAAGGTGTAAAAAGCTTCCAGATCTTAAGGATCACTAGAAAGGAGAAAAAAAGGTGATCAATTGATTCACCATTTAGATGACAGAAAAAACACCAGCCCGGACCAAAAACTCCCCTCCTAGTTAAAACATCGCACGTGAAAATATTTTGTCTCCATACCAGCCATCCAAAAAGAAGGATTTTTGTGGGAGTATTCCTTTTCCAAAATTTCTCGAAACCTAACGCTGACAGCTCCAAACAAGCCATAATGTTGATGTTGAAATAGATTTTTTTTACCATCAGAGCCTCATTCTTATACTTACCTCCCCAAACAATTTTATCCCCATCATTGAAGAGGCATAAACCAGCCATCTATATTTTAATCATAAAAGTTGACCATTTCGCAGCATCCTGTCCCGAAAGCCCCATTTGTTCTGCAGATTTAATGACCGGAGCACTATGGTTCCAATAATGGATCGCTTGTGATAAAAATAAAACCCCCTTCAAGGACAGCCGATGAAGCATCAGATCAGAAAAAGTATGAACCTCAGACATACCAAGGATTTTATCCCCATGCAGGAGGATCGTGTGACCGTTTCTGAACCTCCAGGATAAACCATCCACCAATATAAACTGAATCTGCATAAAGCCCGCCCACACAGCTGACATTGAGCATGGGGACCAGAGTTGATTACAGTATAAAAGCCGCATCGTATCCCCCGCCAGATATTTACAAGCAATAATCTGAGACCAGATGCCTTTGAGATTTATCGCACGCCATAGAGATTTTGTGATTAGGGTGGAGTTGAAAGCCCTGGTGTTGATTATACCCCAACCACCCATAGATTTTGGGTAGAAAAGTGTCCCAAGATTACACAGATGATATTTCTTCTTCATGTTTGGTCCGCCCCATATAAATCTAGCAACAATTGAGTTGATCAGATTGATGATTTTCCCCGAAATGTAAAAGAGGTGTCCCCAATAAACTATGAACTGATTTAAGACTGCTTGTACCATAATGAACTGGCCCCCTAGCGACAACCATCTGTGTGTCCACTTAGCTATTTTCTGTTTGAATTTTTCGACGAGCCGGATCCAATCTTTCACCTTGTACCCACAAGGCTTAATCCTATATCCCAGATATAAAAAACCTTCGACAGTCGGTCTAACTTGTACACCCAAGAAATCAGCAATGAAGGATATCTTATACATATCTCCATATTCAAACATGAGAAATGATTTCTCCTTGTTTACACATAGACCAGTGGCAGCAGAAAATTTTATAAGAATGAAATGCACATAGAACGAGTGATTCCTAACAGTCCTTCCAAAGATGAGCATATCATCAACGAACGGAGAGTGTGAGACACTTACAATTTTTGAAAAGGAGAAGCCAGCAATATAGCCCACGCGTGAAGCCATATTCATAAGACAACTGAAGCCATCCATAACCATAATGAAGATCAATGGAGATAAAGCGCAACCCTGTCTCAACCTACGGCCAGCTCCAAAGAAAGAGGTTGGTATGACATTAACCAAGACAGCATAACGAACAGAAGAAATGCACCCCATAATCCAATGGATCGGTCCAATAGGAATACCAACCTTTAGCAGCATTAGACAGATGTAGGACCAATCTACACGATCATATGCCTTCAGGACGTCAATCTTTAGAATAAGGCCTTCCTTTCTACCAGAATGCATAAAGTGTAAGACTTCTTGAGCAATCCCAATAGCATCATGAATGGAGCGCCCTTGTAAGAATCCATATTCTTCGAGGGAGATGGACTTAGAGAGAGTTGGCTTGATTCTGTTGGCAATGATTTTTGAGGAAATATTATAGATTTTATTGCATAATGTTATAGGCCTGAAATCTTTAGAGGTTATAGGCTCAGAAATTTTGGGAATCAGAGCCAAAAAGGTGGGGTTCATGTTAGAAGGAATGTTTCCAAGGACCCACCCCTGCTCCACTATTGTTGTGATTTGATCTGCCATTATATCAATAAAGTGAATGTAGAATTCCGCAGGCCAGCCATCTGGGCCTGGGCATTTATCGTTGGCAAAATATTTCAAAGTCGCAATCACTTCCTCCACCGAGATAGCTGCCAAAAAAGCATTCTTGGCCTCATCCCCAAATTTGTAATGAGTATGCTGTAGTACCCATTGTTAGCAATCAGGATCAACCCCTGAATCCTCCTTATAGAAGGATGAAACATGATTAAAAGCTTCCAATAATACTTCCTGTGTAGAATAAACATAACTACCATCTACTTTCTGAATCTGCCATATAGAATTCTTGTTCCTTCTGTCATTAGCACATTTATGGAAAAATTTAGTATTCAGATCTCCCTCCTTTAACCAGTTATTCCTACTTTTCAGCTTCCAAGTTAATTCTTCAAATTTTAGGATCTCTAACTTTCTCTTCTATAGAAGTTCAATCTGAACATAGGTCTGTTTATCAGGGATGAGGGACGGAAATCGCCCAAAAATACTAATAAGCTTTTCATTTATTGCCTGAAGTTCCAAATGCAATGCCGCTTTCTTTTGAATCTCCCATTCCTTAGACAAATTTTTAATTTTCTGCATCTTTTCCTGGAAGCTTACCCATCCAAAGGAACCCAGAGGAGAATAATTTTCACTCCAACACTTCTGGACCAATTTATTGTAGTCAGGGTCTGCCAACTAGGCCTGATTAAATTTAAATGGTATTTCCCTGTACACCAGTTTCGCCCTCTAGGAGAGGGAAATGGGCATATGGTCAGATATCCGAAAGGCTATCACACCTGATTTAGTCAGCCCCAGGGATTGCGATATGGATTCCCCAACCATTGCTCTGTCAAGCCTTTTCCCAATATAATCACCATCCGCGCAAAGGTTGGTCCATGTTGGAACAATTGGGGAGGGTCTAATATCCCTGAGACCCGCCATCTCGTCAAAAACTCTTGGTAGGGAAGAACTATATCCCTGGCGGTCTAAGGATATCTTACATGGTGGCTTTGAATCGTTTGAACTTTGGTGTCTGTGTAATTTATTGTCCATATACTTGGATAGTTGGATTTTATTTTATTGTTCATGTACTTGGATAGCTGGATTTTGATGTATCTCTCTTTTATTATATTTATTTTCGAATTAGCTTTCAGTGAATCTCCATTAGACACAACTCAACATTTTTTGATTGCATATTAGTAGAGATACTTTTGTTTTGCATATTTATGTTTTAGTGTATTAGATTTTGCAAGGGTGTTAAATTTAGGCAATGCTGGGAAAATTATTGATAGAAATAGCCAATGATGATGCCCATTTGTTTGGTTTGTAGTGGATTGTAAGATTTCATTGCTTCTAATATTGTAAACAAATGTTGAATATTATTAAATTATAAATGTGATTATTTTATATTGAATATTATTAAATTGTAAATGTGATTATTTTATATTTATGATTATTTTATATTGAATATTATTAAAGTGTAAAAATAACTATTTTATATTGAATTGTTAATTTACTTGTAAGGAAAATATAAAAATCTAAAATTGGATCTTTGTTCTTGAAACTGGAAAAGATACAAACTAAAACCAGACCTCTTGAAACTGGGTTACACATATATTTTGGAATAACTTGTTGCACTATTTTAATTTTTTGAAAAAAGTTTAATTGTTTAACACGTAAACTAATTTAGAATAATATAAATACCATATTAAAACAAAATGTTCTTCAATAATTCTTGTTATGGTTGAAAAGAATAACTGGTGCGATTATTCAAAACACAACTCTGTTAATTATTTTTACACAAAATTAAATTAATAAATATATAAATTGGAAAGAAGTTGGTATATTGAAAACAAATAGCTTTTTAATGTTATTCACAATATTTCAATGTTAGTAGATTTTTTTTAGCTGGTCTTTGAACATATTTAATGTCAAGCCCAAATGTTGTTTCCATATGTTGACATAAAGGTTTTCATTGTTATATATATTTTTTAATTTTTATTATTGTAAGAATATTTGGGTTATACCAAATTTATAATCAAAATTTAATAAAAAAAATATTATTTATTTTGATGTTTTGAATCATTCATTTTCCCAATGATATTTTTATTTATCAATATTAATAAAAGAGTAGTATCTATGGATACTTAATTTTCACTCTCAACATCAGTGTACAAAAAAATATACTTAAACTCTCATTATTGAAACCATTGGAATTTATTACCCTTATTTCTTTGATTGAGACCATTAGAATTAATTTTTCGTTATTTCTTTGAGAAAGGAAACACCAACCTAACTAGGGCCTATGTGACCAATGATTATTACATTTATCAAGTGACCAAGATTCTTCTTTCAACTAGTGATTTTAAATATAAAAACTATAATTCTTTCTCCCATCTCTTAACTCCCATTTTTCTTACCTATATTCAAGACATTACAAATAATATTTTTAAAACTCCCCCATCATAAAACTCTATAAAATGCCTAAACAATTATTTTAAAAATGGATGGGTACATGTGATCCCATGTTTCACCAACGTTCTTATGGAAATCCATATATATGCCTAATAATTCATTTTAAATCAGTCTTAAAAAGAATATAACCATATAATTGATAGTTCTCATAACTGATAGTTATTGCAATTAACAAACTTTTACAAACTAATCATCTCATCTTCTTTGACCAAACCAAAACTCTATCTCATGAAGCTAATATTCCTTTTGTATCATTCAACAACCATTAAAATTGTAATAATTTTAATCATAAAAATAATTCCAAACATAACCAATATTTAAAAACTATCAACCTTTTTATTTAAAAATTTTTCTCTTATTTTATTTATTTTTTATTACTATTTAATTTATTTTCTTTTTTATTTATTTAATTTTATCTTTTTAATGCAATCTTTTCATCAATCTTAAAGAATTTATTTGAAAGGTTGATAATATTTGGATGTTGAAATTTAAAAATATTGGATCAAATATACTAATCACAATTTAATAATCTTATCAGCTTCTCTTTGCACCATATGGGGAATCTTTGCACCATATGGGGAAATTGCTAGTATTAAACTATTACTCATTCATACTTTTTAAGCGTTGTAAACCCTCTTAACTAAATGTTAATAGTTTTGTAACAGAAAAGGATCATTTTTATAACTGATTCTAACCATTAACTTTTGGGGGAAAAGATAAAAGTTTCGAATGAAATTTGTAAGGATTCAGAGTTTGAGAATTAGATTTGGATGTAGGAAATTTTTCTAAGAACAAAGAATAAAAAGTTAGTTTTGATTCTAGTATTGGGTATAGTTGTAGGCATTTTTTTCTTTCATGAAAATGTCATTTTGTTTATGTGTTTTTTTTTTCTTTGGGAATAGGGTATGATGCAGCAGGCTTGTTTAAGTTTAACACTCATAAATTTACTCCTTGGTACTCATGTTATTTAAATTTAAAACCCTTAATTTGCGATCCACGTTTGGGAATTCATATACAATTTCTCAATATCTTCACCATTATTTTTGTAGAGTTTGAACTCAAATTCTTAAATGATTGAGTCGTAAAACCCTACTCTTCTTCATATTTTTACTATCCATTTCTTTAATTAAAGCTCTACAACCCTCATTGTTTTTTTCCATTCGGGTTTTGAATGTTAGTTTTTCTTTTTAATTAGACTATTCATTGTAGCTCTCACGGTCTTTCTCTCTCCAACCATTTACTCAAAATTTTTATTCAATATTGTTGATGTCATGGGCACTAATTCCCTTACCTCCAGGAACTATCTCTAGGAGACAACACCACCAATTCATCATCCATGGCCGAAGTATGAGGGTAGGTCTGATGTGGAATGAAAATACGTGCTAAAGATAGTAGTACTAGATGAGCCGGTGCAATAGGGCCCTTGTCCCTACAATTGTGAACCCTTGTTCTACATCCTTAATAAATATAATTGGTTATCCATATTTATTTAATAGTTATAACATTATAATATAATTATTAACTTGTGATATTATATAATTTCTGCAATAAAAATAATTTATAAGGTATTGGGCAATGATCTAATACTACAAAAGGTTGTAAATTCTATGGAGTTTTGAGATGTTAAAGAATTTTTATATTCTATATTTTTTAAGTTATTTTTGTCTTTTTTTGTTGGCTTGACTCATAGGGATTTGAACCTTTAATCTCATGCTTCACATATTACTTCATAACACAATGATCACCAACTGAGTTGTTGCCGATGGGCCAATATCATATAACTTTGAATTGGGTATAATCTTCTTTTTAAATGACATTTTTGTACAAATATATTTTAAACTTTGGCATTGATTAACTTGTAAAAATTCATTTTTATATTCTCTCTAGACTTTAACATAAATGATGTTATCTATTTGTTTCAATTTGTTAATTGAAATAGTAGAAATTAAGTTACTTGTATTTTTATTAAAGGCGATGCCCATTTATTTAATTTATTTTAAAGTTATTTTCCATTAACTAACAATTTTGTTCCCCCCGCCCCCCTCCCCCCCCTCCCTCCACAATGGGTTGACATGCAACAACACATTGAGTGATGTAAAATAATAAGGGACTAAGGCCTTATATCAAGAATCTAGGACATAAGATTCACATGAGAGGAAATATTGTTTTAGGATATGAGTGACAGAGCTAGTTTGTGTGCACATTACGCCATATGTTGGTCACTAGATGGGAACTCATGGCAATGGATGGAAAATGGGTAAGCAGAAGGAGACCTCCAAAAATGGAAATGACAATTTTCATTATATCCCTACATGGCACTTGCTCTAATATGAGAGAGGCTCAGAAATGGAAAAATTATAAAATTTTAAGAGAATGGTCCATAAATTCGTCATGGGAGAATTTCTATTCACTACTTTGGATGTGCTCAGGTTAGGTCTTATGGAACTTTGTTGGGCTCTCACTTTGGGTTAAGGCTCTCAATCTCTTTTCTTTTATTCATGATTTTTGTTCTATATTTTCTTTACTATGTTTGGTCTCTTTGTCTTTAATCAAGGGGATTACATTTTGTGTGGTGTTTGGGTTTAGTCACTAGGGAAATTTTTTCTAATTTGGGGTTAGTAGGAGGGATTTTGTCCTTAATTCTGGGTTGTGACATTACCTCCAAGAACCTTTGTACCTTTTTGTAAAACTAAAGAAGATAGTCTTTGAATTCCATTGTATTTTTGTTTCTTTGGTTGTCTTCAAGATGGTCAAGCCTCTCTTATGGGTGGTGAATTTCCTATGGCTAGCATATCTCCTTTTGAACATCAAATTTTGGGTTTTTTGTGATCTAGGTGGATATTGGTGGCCACGGACCTATTCCACTTGGATCCCCACCAATGTTTCTTTCAGCTTTTCAGTTTCCTTAATTATAGCACAATTTACTATTTTTGGCAGTTTTTCGGGTCCTGAACTTCCAAAGCTGTTTTGAGGCCCTAAATGAAATTTTTTTGGAAAATCACTCCACTAATTTGACCCTAGGTGCACTACTGCCTAATGGATTGATCTATCAACAATATGTTCTGGAGAATGATGAAATCAAGAGGCAGATCTAAGAGTTGTTGCACAAAGGGCACGTCAGGCCAAGATCCTCATATCTACCATCTAAGGTTGATAAAGAAACTGTATTTATTGAATGCATCCAACACTTCCTCCAGCAGGTCCATGACATCTTGGAGAAATCCAATTCTAAGTACTAGTAGTGACATGATCAACATCGGGTGCCACACAAGTTCCAGGTGAGTGAAAAAATTTGGTGTCATTTGCAAAAAGAACGCATAACCGAAGCTCATCGGAAGATCATACGACTCTGATATAGGCCTTGCACCATTATCAAGGTTGTGGGAGACAATGCATTTGATCTCAACATTCCCCTATTCCTTGGCTGACACCTAGTGTTCAATGTGGAACTCCTTCGGCCATAATTTCCACCATTACTGGACACATCCGACATTGTAGAACAACTGCACATGGAAAAATCCAAAATTGATCAGATCATAGACACACAGATCAAGAACACCAGATAACAAAGGATCCAACTATATCGAGTTGTCAAATCAGGTCAAATCCTTCACCAAGGTAAGTGGCTCACCAGCGACCAAGTTCAATAGAAGTTTCCTCATCGCATGGAGGAACTCAACGCAATGGGGAACATTACTTCCTAAGGGGGGAGGAATGACCCAAGTGTATATTGGTGGCCACCCACCTATTCCACTTGGACCCCCACTATTATTTCTTTCATCTTTTCAGTTTGTTTAATTGTAGCACAATTTACTATTTTTAGCATTTTTCCTGGTAGTGAACTTCCGAAGCCGTTTTGAGGCCCTAAATGACGTTTTTTTGGAAAATCACTTCTCGAGAATGTGAGTTTTGAACTTGATAGTTTTTGTCAACAATTTCATTCCTAGGACAAATCTTTCTAACGAGGTATCATGTGCATCTAACAAAGATCATATGACCAAGTTACGACCCCAGAAAGTTGGTTGCCCAACTAACCCCAACGGGGCCCATAAACTCTTAGTGTTACATCTCCTCGAGTTAGGGTTTTGGTTGTTTAGGGTTTTATCTTATTGTTCAATAATACAAAGGCTCTTGAGCCTCATTGTAACACAGTTCAGAGGCATGTAACTGCCAAATCCCTTCTCAGAGATAAGCTACCATCGCCCTAGATAGTTTATGTCCATTATGGCTGTAAACATATTTTAGTCAGTTGATATTAATGAAATGAAGTTTTATTTATGTTGCATCTCTGCGTTTATGTTTATTTATGTATTTTATTTTGTTCTTGCATAAATATGGATCAGCTTGGTTTGACTCTCTTAGGAATTTTTGTATATTTTGGTGCCCTCATTTCTTATGGTACACGTTTGAAAGTTTACACCCTCAATTCAGGCTCCTTCTATCTTTATGGGGAAAGGGTGATGAGCTTTGCTTTAGTTAGTTGGTGTCTACACTCTCCTCTAAATCAATACACCCTTATCCAATAACAATTATCTTTTATGCAGGTACGAGCTTCATATTCGAGGTACTTTTGGATTGAAACCATATCACCCTACTCATTGGCGAGAATTTTTGGTGTCCTAATTCGAGTGACAGAGAAGCACTTCACCCTAGAAGTTAGGTTGGGAGAGGCGCCCAGTTGAAGGAACATTGGTTTTCTTTGCTTGTAGCAAGTTACATCAGTTGAAAATCGATCCACTTTACATTATGGGTGGACCAAAAATGCCTCATGGAAGAGAACGAGGTGGACATAGGGGTAGATGGAATGCTAGGAAAGCTACTAGCATGAGAGCTTAGCTAGTTGTTGAGCACTTTACTGAATTTTACTACATAAATACTCCTCCCCAAATTAAATGATAAATTGCAGAAGTAGAGGAGGGTGCTCAAGAAAGGAGAAGATATATATCCAATTCTAACATTATTAAGTAGGTTGGATGTTAGGTCTTAGCTACAGGTATCACCCATACCTACAAGTGGTGGACATTTAATAGCAAGACAAAATGATCATGGGGAAACTCCGAGTGGAAAAGTTAGAAGAGCAGCGAGAAATATTTCTGTCGGTGGATGAAGCATAGAGGCAAATAAACAATATGGAAAAGTAAATTAACATATTAGCTAAACACTTGGGGAATTGATTTCACAAACATTGAAAACAAAGTTGATCCAGCTAAAACTATTCAGGTGGTTCCCCTACTACCTAGTACATGTTTTTTTTTTTTATTTTTAGGTATTTTACTTGTTTATTGTGTCTTAGATATAGTCAATCATATAATGAAATACACTCATTGATAGGCAATAGAATATAAACAATATCTAGATATTAATGCCACATTACACATTATATAATATGGAAGTTTTATTTTAACATACCAAAAAAAACTTAAGTTTCCTTGCTAGTTTTCTTAGTGATAAACCTTTGAAAACAACCACATATTGTTTTGAGATATATTTTTAATATCATATAAACAACCTGTTTTTTTAATCATAATTTTACTGTTTTTTTTTACGAGAAATATATTAAGTATAAAACAATTTTCCATTTTTTAAATTTTATTACAATTTCCACACTTTTTCGCACACTTTCCAAAAACACACAAAAAGAAATTGATACACAAATGGTTTTTATTTCAAAACCATGTGCGTACTATTTCTTATTTCTAACTTTAGATGTGGGATATCAGCGCGAGTCGAAAGGTTTTGATGGAATAGACCTTCGGCTGGAGCTCGTACGAAGGAAAATTGATGTACTAAGAAAGAAAAAGAAAAATCCTGCCAAACATTTGATTTTAAACTGAGATGAAAATAAAATTGACATAAAGTATATAGGGAGAGATGTGGGATATCAGCGTGAGTCAAAATGTTTTGGTTAGAATAGAGGTTAAGTTGGTCTGCGTCGGAAGAAAAGTTGTATACGATGGAAGGAAAAAAAATAATTCATGCCAAACATTTGACTTTAAGCTTTAAGTCGAGATGAAAATAAATGTGTTAATAGGGACTTACGATGAAGACATGATAGAATCCGTGACACGTATCCATCATACGTTTGACTTTAAACTTTAGTATGAATAGATGAAAATAAAATTGATATTATAGGGACTTTGCGATGAAGAACTATAGGATGTAGAGATGAAAATGAAATTGATATTATGTAAATAGGGACTTTGCGGTGAAGACCTGAAAGAATTTGTGAGACTTTTGATTTTCACTTTTACGATGAACCAGATGAAACCAAAATTTGTATAAGTAAAAAATCCTTTATGATGAAGCGATGAAAAGAAACTTTGTATTAAAAAATAATAATAATTATAAAAATAAATAGATTTTCATTTAAACATATGTCTTTATAAAAAAAAAAAATTTAATTATAATTATATTAAAATATAATTTTTATTATATTGAAGAATGTTGTTTACATTTTAATAAGGTATATAGTTTCTCAATTTGTCTATATCTACTTCATCATGGTTTAATAGTTTATTTTGGCATTCTTATATTTTTAACAGATTTGGCACTGGAGACCTAAAATTTTCAGTGTAAGCTTTTATACTCTTTTTCTCATGTTACACACGTGTCCCCATGCTAAAACCTCGGGTTTATCTCTCATCAACATTGATGGATCGACCAATTTTAATGTAGTTGTCTTTAGTGTGACTTTTTGGAGTTCCTGGTGCCAGAATCTGGTGAAAACATTTGAGGTGAAATCTTGATTTCTGTTATTTAAACTGGTTTTTTCACTGCATATATGGATTCAACACCCTAAAAAACCCATAAGGCACTTCGATTGTGCAAGCCTACCCATCAAATTTTTATTTTCAATGAATTCCTACTGGATTTTAGAGAAATTAGACGGAAAAAGCATTAAAAAAGTCGCACTAAAGACAACTCCAATTTTAATGCTTGAACACCATGATTTGAAGTCAGGGTTTCAGTCATTGATATGCCTTGGGCGTTTACTCCCAAGCACCATGTGGGAAGGCCGTGTGACCTAGGGTTGGTTCTTCATCGAATCACCACTCGTCAGCAAAGCACTACAAACAAAGAACAACCTCCAACTGACGATTCGATGGAGAGAGTTCTACGTGGCATCAATTGTCATGGAATGTTTCTCGTTAGCTACCATGAAATATTCATCGTCTATTGGTCACTATTGGTCGACCAAACTCCACTATGGTCCACAACACCCTTCTAGCTAGGTGAAACAATCATTGGATATATCACTTGATAGTACAACATCTATAGGAGATATTTTTCCATCTACTGACATGCTACTCATCGGTTGTGCTTGTTTGCATTCACGGGGCTTCACTCAGTGAACCTCTAACACATCACATGTGTTTGTGGCATACTAAACAATACACTTAGTTTAAGTACATCATGGAAAATAACTCTAAAAATCACATTATTTATCCCTCTACTAATATGAACGTAATACACCTTCCCAATTTAAAAAACCCCTACTTTCACTAGATATTGTATGTATCCATTTTTTCATTAACATTTTTTATGCCCTTTATATTGCTTCATCAACTTTGAGCTCCATATTTTATACTTGTCAATATAAAAACCCTTTACCCCCTCTGATATGCTCAATATATTATGTAATTTTTTCCTCAATATATATCCCCCAATAGGATCATACATGGTATGGTATTGCTCCCCCAGTGAAGCCCTTGTGTCTGCACGTTGTTATGAAGTTATGATATCTCCATGCCCCAGTAGCCTAGAGAGGCTTCCACATGGTACTTCATCTACCAATTCATGCATCCAGGTCACTTTTTGTAGCCAATGAGTGTTTCCAATGTGTCCTTCTACACACGTGTTTTCCACGTGTCACTTTCCAACTTCCATTTTAACATGTCAAAAGTTTAGAATTCACCTACCATGTGTCACTGTCATAGGTTCCCACATCATCATCAAAGCCACATATGCTCATATGTAGCATCCACCTAGAATCCACATCAAATGTGCCATGGACTTACTACGTGTGTCAAACACCACTTCACTAGTTTTCACTCTGTTGTGTACAAATATTTAAATCGGGCGATCCGATAGACTCCTGGACGCTTAATGCTAAGTCCCTTGTGACTAGATGTTGTGACCAATGATGTGTCAGTTCACCACTCATCTATTGTCAACACTATGTTATGAGCTTTTGTTTAATTTATGGTGTCGATTCAATGAGGGGCCCATGTGCCTTAAAAAATTATTGGTATCACAAGGGGGATAAGGGGGCTTCTTGGTTAGGCACAACCAAGAACTTTTTTCCACTCAGCCTTAGTAAACCATGATGGTTTCCACCACCTAGGGGACCTCCCCATTAATGTTCAAAAGGACTTCGACATCTCCAGTCGTAGATCTATCGACCTAGCCTGAAACCACGACGCAATTTTTTCATTTATCACCCATTTTTTCCTTTCCACTTAGAACCCAATTTTCTCCTAAGTATGTGGGAGTTAGCAAAAGTGTCATATACCATTAGAAAGATATCAAAAAGGGCTATCCAATTGTACATGTTTCATGCTCTTTTGAACAAATCAATAGGAGGAAAAATTCTTGCAAATACAAACTACCCAAACTGACTCATCCATAATAATAAGTAATGAGAATGGATATTTAAAGTAATAGTGACATCAATGACATCATGAACACTCAAAATTCCCCCCTTCATATTCAAATCAATGACAACACATGCATAATGATCAGGTGCTCAGTGTTAAGCTCGAAAATGGAAGTGCTCAGAATCGTTCAGAACCTAAACGACCGCGAATTTCTCGTCGTCAAGAATCTGACACACTTCATTTCATGGAAAAATGACTCTGTATGTGAAAGTTATAGCCTGCTATTTTTTTTTTAAAACATCTAAAATTTGTGCAGAATTGACAGAATGATGCCTGGGAAGTCTAGTCAAAAAAATAATACTCCTGGAAAATTCCTTTAAATTGTCCAATGACACTATGACAAGTGTCAATTCTTGACTGGTTGTTCATTTGGGTGATTTTCTGCATTTTCATAGGCTGTTGGGATGAGAAAGTGGGAAGAGGACATGTGGTGTAGCAAGGGACTGCCACGTGCCCCCTCCCCAAGGCTAAAATATAAATTATGTCAAAGGTCGAATCATATTTATAGTGGTGCAAAATTATATGTGGTGAACGGGATGAGGTCAAGCTCGACCCTGCGACCTCCCCCACACAAACACAATGTCTTACCTCTATATCCACATGATATTTATTAACTATCAAAGGCTGTGAGTTCTATTTAAATTATATATTATGGTATGGCGGCGTTAGGGCGGGGGCCAGCCCTGAAGGGGCAACCCCGGACCATTTGACTTGAGGTGGAGACCAGGGAAGAGAGCTCAGCTTACCACACCATTAGTGCGCTAAACCACCTCTTATCACAGTTAAATCATGCTTATATTCTAATTAAACTAGTCTTATCTTGGTGGAAAATTTAGCAGAGTCTGCCATTTTCTGTGGAACTCCAAAATTGTCGGAGTTAACTGGATTTGTCTCCAGTTTTGGAAGAGATTTCCGAGGCCAAATTGATTGAGCCATAACTTTTGAAAAATTTGACCATTCTGAACATGTTGGAGTAGGTTTCAGGAGCAATAGAGGATTGTAAACAACACTTTTTTCCATATTTATCTAATAAAGAGGCCCAAGCCATGGAAGTTGGACCAAGGAGATATAGCTCATGAATTTAAGATAAAACTTGACACAATTACCTGTTTAACACCCACAAACACCACAAGGAAACCTATTCACATTAAATAAATGATGAACAATTTTTTATAATTCTGAAGATGAAATTAGCACAGCAAAACTAACATTTAGATTCAGATCAATGTGGTATTACATCAAACGTTATTTTCTTGATATTTGTTTGAGGTTTTTGCAAGTAGGGTTATAATAGTGGAAAATTTGTGATTCTTACAAGGTTAAAGTTGTAGAGAGGAGAAGGGGAACTGTTGGCTGCTGGTCCTGAGGTTAGGACCAGGAGAGGGAGAGCCACAAGGCCACCATCTCCACCCAAATTTTCACTCACAGTTGCACTTGAAGCTCTCTAGCTGAGATTGAGGAGGTACAAGCAGTACGTGAAGCTGAGCTTGAATCCATAGTCATCATATCAGGTGTAGGAGAGACTGAAGGTCATTCAGAAGAGGAAGCATTCAAGAATGTTTCCTATGAACTAATATAAATGGTTAGGATCCTCTATGCATAGAGGAGCACCTGGATGGTTGGAGGGAATTCTAAGTCTCCACACGGAGAGGGAACCTCATAAGAAAAAAAGGATGAAGAGAGGGATTCAAAGGGTAGTGGATAAAATCATCATCCATATCCACCATATTCATCATCATCCTCATCATCACCATCAGCATCATCGCCCACTTCCATAACAAAAACCACCCATACTCACTAAAAAACCCCAAAAGGAAAAACTCCCTTACTCAAATTGGACATCAAGTTTCAAATTCCCATTTACAATGGTGAGGTAAATGCAGAGAAGTTGAAAATTTGTATTCTTCAATTGGAGGTTTAGCGGATAATTTTTAATCTTCAATAAGATGGCATAAAGATCCAGTTGGGTTCATTGAGGCTAGAAGGAGCAACACTGGTCTGGTGGGAAACAAAGACTCAAGAGGAAATTTGAATCCATGGTAATATATCCATTTCTTAGGTTGAGTTTATTTATTCAATTAAGAGACAGTTTTATCCTTTAGATTACATGCAAAAATCCATTATGAGTTGGAAAAACTTTAGTAAACTCAAGGGTCAAACAACTCAATATTATACCCAAGAGTTTAGGAAAAGGGCTTTGTTGTTAGGTGTAAACCTGAATTCCCAAGACGCTCTATTGAAATACATTGGGGGTTTACATTCCTATTTGAAACACACTATCCTTATGTTCAATCCAAGAAATTTATTTTAGGTATGTGTGTAAGCCACACATCTTGAAACAAGGGGAAAGAACATTCAGGAAGAGGGTAGTAATAAGAAACCATTCAAGGGTAAGGAGAAAGAGAGGGGAGTAAAATGGAAGGGAAAGAAGAATGCAATTTTTAAGAAAGATGGAGAGAAAACTACATGCAAACATTGTTCCAAATAGGGGCATGATCAAGCCCATTGTTGGAAACTACATCCCGAAATAATTCCTAAGAAACCAAACAATAAGGGGAAACAAAATGTGATTGCTACCACGCAACATGATATTGGATCTGATTCCAGTGATAAGACCAAGATTACAGCCATGGTCACAAAGGTAAAATAAGCCATAGCAAGCACTATTTCCTCAAATTGTCACATCAACACTCCAAATGAAGAAACAAGGATAGAGTTGTTCCATGTAAGGGTGATCTCAAACCATACAAATATTGATGCATTATATGATAGTGGGTCACAAGCGAACTTAATCTCAGAAGACTTGGTAAAAAAGATTAACCTTGAAACTGTACCTCATCATAAGCCATATCCTTTGGGTTGAATAGTCAAGAAAGAAAATTTACAGTTTACAAGGAAATGTATATTCAAGTTTTCCATTACTGCAAATTGTATTGATGAAGTTGAGTTAGATGTGGTTTCGCTTGACATTTCAGGAATTATCTTGGGAAGCTCATATTTGTATGACAGAAAAGCGGTATTTTATCGCCATGAGAACAAATATCATTTGCTAAAGGATGGGGTGGAATATATTGTGAGATCACATCGCAAAAAGCTGAATATTTATTTGGTTAATGCAAGGAAGATGAAGAGACTAGTAAATGCAAGTAAATATTTTGCGCTTCTCATGATCAAGAAAAGGAATGATATGTATTATGAATATTTTAAAGGTTGTGATGACATATTAAAATCTGATTTGTTTAATTTGGTAAGTCAACATGGAGAGATGTTTTAGGAAACAAATGGGTTACCTCCCAAGAGGGGAATTCAACATGAGATACAACTGCACCAAGATGTTCCACATCCAAACATTGGCAGGTATTGCATGTCAATAAGAGAGAGCATGGAAATCAAGAATAAAATTCAACAATTTCTGAACAAATGTATCATACACCCATCTACTTCGTCGTGTGGTTCACTGATTGTCATGGTGCCAAAGAACGGGACTTGGCACATGTGTGTGTATTTCCATGCACTGAATAAAATCACGGTAAGGAATCGTTATCGACTCCCAAGAATTGATGATTTGCTTGATAAATTGGGGTATGCAAAGTATTTCACTAAGTTATACTTACGAAGTGGTTATCATCAAGTTAGAATATCTGAAGAGGACATTTGGAAAAACGCATTTAAAACTAGACAAGGATTGTTTGAGTGGCTTGTTATGCCTTTCGGTCTTACCAATGCTCCAACTACTTTCATGATAGTTATGAATGATGTATTGAGACCATTTATAGAATATTTTTTCATTGTTTTCTTAGATTGTATTTTTATATTTAGCAAATCAAGAGATGAACATGTCATGCATGTGAACAAAGTACTTGATGTCTTGAGAAAAGAGCAGTTGTTTTTAAAGATGTTGAAGTGTGAATTTGAAAGAATTCTTTAGTGTAATTGGGACACATTGTTGGAGGAGGTGAGATGAAGATAGACCCATATAAGGTTGAGGTCATTGTGAATTTTCCCAAGACCAATACAGTTACAGTGGTAAGAAACTTTCTAGGGGAAACACAATATTGGATGAAATTCATTACTATTTTTTCTTGCATTGCAGCTCTGTTACATGCATTGAATAGTGTCAATAAAGTCTTCCATTGGGGAGATATGCAACAAAAATAATTTGATGCTTTAAAACAAAAGATCATTTCAGCACTAATATTGGCTCTTCCAGATCTTAGACAGCCATTTGAGATTCAAACAAATGCTAGTGATTATGCCATGGGAGCAGTTCACATGCAGCATGGTAAGCCCATTTCATTTCATTCTGAAACTTTTAATGGAGGTGTGACTAACTATCCCACTTATGAAAAAGAGTTATATGCATTGGTAAAAAGTGTAAAGAAATGGAAGCACTATTTGATGGGGAAAGAGACCATTATCCATATTGACCTTCAACCATTGAAGTACTTACAATCACAATCAAAGTTTAAACAATAAAGACACTTCAGATGGATGGGATTTCTACAACAATTTCATTTGGTTATCAAGTATAAAAAGGGAATATACAATAAGGTAGTCGATATGATTTCTAGGCCTATTGTAAATTCATCTATTATACTCAAGCATAAATTTGTTTTTCATGAAAGTTACATTGAACAATATGCATATGATAATGACTCTTGAGATGTGTATGCAATCTTGAGTCAAGGACACCAAATTGAAGAGTTATATTACCATGTACATAACAGTTTGTTGTATCATTTGGGAAAGTTATGTATTCCACGGAGAGAAAGAAACAATATTATAAGGGAGGCAGACACTTCATTGATTGTTGGAAATTTCAATGTAGGAAAGACAATAGAGAATCTCCAAAGGTATTTTTATTGGCCACACATGTTTTATAGTGTATCTTGTTTCATTAAAGGATGTTATTTGTGTGAAATAATCAAACCTAGCAATAGGAAACTAGGATTGTACACTTCACTTCCGGTATCTTCACGTCCATGGGGGAGTACCTCAATGGATTTTTTAGGAGGTCTTCCATTGTCAAGGAAAGGTCATGGTTACTTGTATGAAGTTGTAGATAGATTCGAAAAAATGTGTATTTTTATGCCATGTAAAAAGTAAATTAAAACTGAACAAACAACTCATCTTTTCTTTCAAAATGTGTGAGTTCATTTTGGTCTTCCTACTTCTATTGTAAGTGATTGATATTCTCGAATTGTTGGGAATTTTTGGTCAAATTTGTGGGACATGATGGACCCTAAGTTGAAGAAGAGTATAGCCTTTCATCCGCAAATAGATGGTAAAATCGACGTGGTTAACAGGACATTCATTCATCTTCTTGGAGGATATTTCTGCAAACATCCCAAGTTGTGGGATGAACAGTTGCACTACATTCAACGTGCATACAACAGGGAAAAGCATTCTTCCACAAACACATCGCCATTTGAGGCATGTATTGGGTACTTTCCAAGATCTCCATTGGACTTCATCTTTGGGAAACATGTTGCTATTGATGGTCATAATGACATAGATAAATCAAAGAAGTTCATTCAGTTGATACATCACACAGTGAAATAACATCTTGAAAAGAGTCAAAGCAGCTACAATGCAAGGCATGATAAACATAAATGGAAATTTGGTGATGAAGTTTGATTATATATTAGAAAATAGAGACTTCAAGGGTAAGGTAAAAAGCTTAAGCCAATCCATTATGGTCCTTTTAAAATTCTAAAAAAGATTGGTAACAATGCATTTAAGCTAGATTTTCCTCCTTATATGAAAATATACTATGTTGTTAATGTTGAGAATTTGAGATTGTTTGAGCCTCAGTTGATTGATGATCAAGGAGAGAATTTTTAGCTGCCATCAATAGATGATTTCTTGTCAAAATATCTTGATGAACTCCAACAAGATCTCATACTTGACAGAACAACCAAAACATCAAGGAGAGGGAATGTCAAATACCTTTGAGTGGGACTCAGGGGATAAAATCCTTCTAAGGAAAAATGGATGGAGATTGATAAGGTGAGGGAATTGTACCCTCACCTGCTAAACAATTGATAGTATGTTTTTGGGTCCAAAAGGCTTCTAGTGGGGAGGAATGATTAGGTGCTTAGTATTAAGCTCAAAAATGGAAGTGCTTAGAATTTTTCGGAACCTGAATGATCGCGAAGTACTCGTCACCAAGAATCTGGTGCACTTTGTTTTATCAAAAATTGACTTTTTATGTGAAAGTTAGAGCCTGTTGTTCATTCTCACAAACAACTAAAATTTGTGTAGAAATGACAGAATGATGACTGGGCAGGCTAATCAGCAAAAAAATAATACTCCCAAAATATTCCTTTAAATTGTCCAATGACACTATGACAAGTGCCATTTCGTGACTATTTACTGAGTTGGGTGATTTGTTTCATTTTTATAGGCTGTTGGGATGAGCCAATGGGAAGAGGACATGGGTGCATCCAGGGGCTTCCACATGCCCCCTCCCAAAGGCCGAAATATAAAATATGTCAAAGGTCGAATCATATTCATATTGGTGCAAAATTATATGTGGCAGACAGGTGAAGGTCGAGCTCGACCTCCCTACCTCCCCTGCACAAATGCAATGTCTTATCGCTATATCCCCATGATATTTCTTTATTATCAAAGGTCGCGAGTACTATTTAAATTTTACATTATGGTATGGCAGGGGTAGGGTGGGGGCCAACCCTTGGCCCATGTGACCTGAGGAAGAGACCACGTCAGAGCACTCAAATAACTGTGTCATTAGTGCACTAAACCATCGCTTATCACAGTTAAACCAGGCTTATATTCTAATTAAAAAAGTCTTACCTTGGCAGAAAAATTGGTGGAGTCCACCATTTTCTGCGGAACTCCAAAATTTTCGGAGTTAACTGGAGTTCTCTCGAGTTTTGGAGGATATTTCCTAGGCCAAATTGATTGAGAAATAATTTTTTAAAAATTTGACCATTTTTGGCTCAGAAAGAGTCTATCCTAGTAGATTTGGACATTATGAGCATGTTGGAGCAGGTTTCAAGAGAAGTAGAGGATTGCAAACAACACTTTATCCATATTGCGCTAATACAGAGGCCCAAGCCATGGAAGTTGGACCAAGGAGATGTAGCCCAGGAGGGGTGAAATCCTTCATCAAAATATTGTATTAATGGATCATTTGATGGTTTGTTGTACATTTTATTCCTAATGTTCAATACTTTCTTTTAATGTTAAAATGCTTATGGATTTAACATAAAACTTAACACAATTACATGTTTAACACTCACAAACACCACAAGGAAACCTATGCACATGAAGAAAATGATCATCAATTGTTTATAATTCTGAAGATGAAATTACCCCAACAAAACTAACATTAATATTCAGATCAAACAATCTCTCGAGTCCCCCTTTGACATTGATGGAAACAAAACTAGACATTGCTAGTCCTTAATTCCTTTAGGATTGACTAGCCTTATCAATTTTCTTCCATATCCATCTTCAATTTCCTTGCTCACCTTGCATCTCCAATGTATGCTCCTTCTCCCCCTTTGACATCAATGGAAAAGAGTTATTGCCACTCATACTAAATTTTCTACTTGTTACACGTTATTTTGTCACCATGACATTTGATTGTCCATACGGGTCTATCACTACCTATATCATGTTCCCTTAGAAGTCAAAAACCTTAATGTTCCTGAATCAAGTCTTGGAATTGGAGAAAATATCTGTAAAACCCTTAAAAGTCTACCTCCACACTTTTTCTAGCCTTTTCCTACGTAACCACGGATGTTTGGTCTATAAAATGTGGCAACCCCCGCATGTTTTGCTACTATTACCTTAGTACCCCCATAAAAAGAAAAATAAAAGAAAAAGTAAATTCTAGAAGCCTAACTCGTCAAATATTCTCCCAACTGGAAGCTTCTAGAATCGTGGTCAGTTCGATTTTTATCCCTCCACTCATGGAGGTTATCCCTTGATCCATGGAGCTCAAATCCCTTCATGAAAGGAATCCATCTCCCTCTTCATGGAACTGAATCTACCTTCATTTCCCTATAAATTGAGCTCAAGTTTCAGGCTGAAGTGTAGATTCTACACACATAGTAGACATACATGGTAGTCGTTGAAGAAATTCATAAGAGTGCATACTTTCCACACTAGTAAGTTGTTGTTGGCATGAGAATGATCACACCCTTATGTCCATAACTCCATGCTGGTATTCAGAGAGGGAGGCTTATCAAACTGAAGGAGAAATGATTGTTCATGACCCCAAGAGAAATTTGTACGACATCAAGGCATTTAGTTGTAAGATTACTCTTCATTCAAGATAATACATATGGATCTCTTTTTCTCATTGAGTTGTTCTTATTCTTATTGAAATAAAATCAATACTTAGAATCCCTGATCACTAATATGGGATATATTTCTTTATTATTATATGTTGCAGATGCTTTGATTCTTCTGTCTTGTCTTTGATTGCAGGTTCTACTTATTGGAGAAGCCACTTTGGAGCGAAGGGACAAAAAACTGCATTGAACATTGGATTTAAAGGTAGGGGCATGTCCTCTCTACTTTCTTATAATAATTACGAAATGCATTTAATCTATAGAAAAAGGTTTCCAAATGGATGTTCATTTCTAGCTATTCATTGAATACTAGGGAGATCGCTCTTTTTAGCAAGAGGGATTAATCCGCATAAAAAAATGGCGACCATACTAGGGAACCTCGAGCTTAGTTTTCTTTATTTATTTTTAGTTTAAATTTTAGAGTTTTCTGATTTTGACTTATCTAAGAATGGGTTGGGTAGATAAATTTTAAGAATCCATAAAAAAGAAAGCTGATTATTTATTTTTTCAAAGTATTTCCTTGCCTCTATGGTTTTCAGCAGGAAATAGTTCGGCAATCTCCACAAGTTTTAGTTCAAAACAGTGCGAATCTACTCTGTTTTCCATTAGAAACTGTGGACCCTTATGATTTTTTTTTTTTAAATAACAAAATTCTCCTTTTTAGGGCTAGATCACCTGATTCTTTATGTTTTCCCCAATCTATATTAACTGTCAAAACTTGTGCGATAATTTCTTTGCAGCAACTTTTGCATTTGTGTGATTTATCATCTTATTGGCATATTATAAGTGAGAGTTTGCCCTACTTTATTTCTGATCCATACATGATACCTTTATTTACCTTAGATTACTGGTACAATGATATTGTCTTTCTGAGCCATTAGGATCATTGCAAACCTTACTTTTATGAAAAATTGATTCCTTTTTCACTTGCAAATTTGGAAGAGATTTTATCTTACTGAAGCCTGATATCAAACCGAATCATTTTTGGATGTTTTCATTTCTACTGATATAAGTAGAATTTTTTCTTAGTCTGATTGCAAACTAGGAGAAAACGTCCCTAAACATTCTAGATAGACGTCAAAATTTGTTTTTTCTTTGATTTTGAAATTTATTTTTTTTAGAGTTTTTAGAAATTATTTTCTTTTGGAAATGGTTTGTTAATTGAATTGTAGTTTTTGATCTGGTTATTCAAGGAATTTCGTTTCAAAAGAGTAATTGATCATTTTTGCAAATTGAGTTCTTGACGAAAAACGTCTTCTTTTCAAATATTTTTTTTTTATAAAAGAAAGAATTGGTGCTTCGAAAATTGTTAAATCTCTCAATATTTCCCTTAAATAAGATTCATTGAAAAGAAAAGGTTGCACTTCTCATTTATATGCATTTAGCATATTTTTGATTTGGGTCACAAACATCGTAAAAGTTTCAACTCCATACCTTTTCTCTTAAGCAACAACCGAATTAAAAACAACGCGTTAATAAAATCAATCTAGATATTTTATATTTTTTAGGGCTCATTCCACTAACATATCTTAGGCTATTTTTTTGGAATAGGTTGTAATTAACATTCCAAAACAGTTTAAACAAACAAGTAGAATCTTGTGGTAGGAAAATCCAATTGTAGAATTTGTGCTCTAGGAAGCTCTTCTTAAAAGAGTCAAGCACGAGACCACGTCAGAACCAGTGAGGTAATCATACATATCTCATTGGGAAAGATAGCATATGTGCACATAATACAAACTGTAAACCTCGGATTAACCATTTTCGAGGAGCCTAGGGTCACTTGTTGGAAAACCTTGGATTAACCATATCAAGGAGCCTTCAAGCGGATTGAGATTGATACTCTTCCCTTGCGTGTATATCGGATCGTAGACTATTCCCCCAGGTATATTTGTTCCTGTTGGTGACCTTAGTGACCATAATCTTTAGGATTTTTTCCCAAGGTGATGGTGGAGGGAAGGTCCCACTGTACCTATAACAGAGGTCGGCTAGACGCACTTGGACTTTCCGGAGGGTACTCTTCACTTCGAGATGGCATAAGTGGAGAGACTTGCACCAGACTATTTCATTAAGCAGGTTGTCACGGTAACTATTCCAAATGCCAGTTTTCCACATTAGAATTCTACAACATTGGGTTTCATCACCAACTAGTGTTTTTAGTGTGGGAACATACTATTTGTGTGTGAATTGTCTCTTATATTTTGTATGCGTGTGTTTGATTTGATTGTTTCGTTAGTGACTATAGGTCTATTTTGTTGATATTTTTTGATCTTGTGTGTTAGAAATTTAACCATGGCTTAATTATCGAGACACTCTCATAGAATGCAGGGGAAACCCCCTGAGTACACACCAAGTCAATTAGAAAATCTTAAATTTGAAAAAGGCCAACCATCAGGGACCGGATCAACTGAAAAAGAGGAAACATCTGTAATAATACATCCTGATTATGAAGTAGATAAACCTCAAACAACAAAAATTTATCAAAGTCAACCATAAATTTCTGAACTAGTTGAAGTTACATCTACAACTAGTGAACTATCAGCTACTGAACCTGAAATTTTTGAACCTGAAACTGAACTTGCTATATCTGAGCCTGCTTCATAATTCATAATCCGAACTCCTGGTCGTCCTCATTCACCTCGAGTAAAGCTTCGCATTACTGAGAACTTTCCTCCTGGCCTCATTAGTAAGAGATTACTTACAAAGAAGAAGAGGTTATGCTCCCTTCACGTCAATAATCTTTAGATCTAAGGAAAAGTGAATCAATTTAATATTATATCCCTTTCAAACAAGATCCTTGGTATTCTTAGTTAACCGAATTTATACATAATTCTGGTCTCAATTATTCACCACCCCGTATTCCTTTTTACGCCTTACCCAAAGGTAATTACAAACCTTCATTAAACATGTCTGGTGAGTCATCCATGTTTTCTTCATGGCCAAAAACGTTTTTGTATGGTGGTCCATCTGTTCCTTCAGGATACCAGTCGCTTTCTGGTACTTTCTCAGGAGTGTCTCCCTCTCCTGAAAAACTTATACAATCACCTAGTCCCAATGAATCTCATACCGAAACTTTGAACACGGAAGAAGTCTACATGATTTCTGGAAATATTCCTAACCCTGACCCTCAAGGTATAAATTTACCACCTGGGGGGTAACCTCAAGGTAGTAATTTACCGCGTGGGGGGCACCCTCAAGGCAACAATTTACCGCCCATGGGGGCCAATCTCAAAGGAAGTATATACCGCAAGGGTAGTACATACCTCAGAGACAATATCAACCTCAAGGGTAGTACTCTATTATAGGGCCACAACCTCTTCAAGGACAGTACCCTATCCCAGGGCAACAATCTTTCCAAGGACAACAACCTCCTTTGGGGCTGCAGTTTTATCAAGAACAACAATTGTGTCAAGGAGGTCAATATTTTAGTGGAAATTATCAAGAAAACTATCAAAATTACGTTCCAAATTATCAACTTGGTTATGGTACGTCTTACGCATCCCAACCTTCAATGGGAGCTCCTTTTCCCGGAGCAAACACAGTGTGGAATCTGTTGTTGAATCAACAGAATTTGCAACCTACCGTGCAAGTACCTTATAATCAGCATGGTCAGCCGATTACTTACACTCAAGTCCACTCAAATACAGCAATATTTCCAACCTATGCTTCAAGTTATACCTCAGGTATTTGCACCCATACCTCAGGTATCTGCACCCAGTAGTATTCAACAACCTGGTCCGAGTAAACCTAGAACTCCTATCCAAACTATTGTATCAACTTCTGTTCAACAACCTACCACACTTATCCCTAGAATTTTTGCAACCCCTATTTCTACAGCCCCTCAAGTATCACAACTAATCCCTCAAGTCACTACTCATCAACTTGGACCCATAGTTCATACTACTGTTTAGACATCTGCGAGACAACCTGGTACAAGTACAATTGTAACAATCCAACCTTATATAGTTCATTTTGTTTATCAACCGTATCAAGGGCAGTATCAATATGGACCTGTAGCACAAAATCTAGTATACCAGCATCAACCATACCTTGGTTACACATATCAGATACCAGCTCAACCTCAGTATGGTACGGCTAACTCTGGTTATCCGGGATCCATTCCAATCCCAACTGCATGGGATATTCCAGAATATCCTGGATATCCTCCTCGTGGTACTCGTATTGTTCTGCAAGGTTATCAATTTGCTCAATAGGACCCTAACCGTTGGTTACCCTTCATTGCAACTTTGGATCTACCATAGTTGTCGTGCCTAACAAATGATTCGATTTATTATCTTCTGTTTTGGCCGCCAATGTTGAATAAGTTTCCCGAAGATATTCCTAAAGTCGAAGGTAAATCAGGAGAAGACCCCTTAAACCATGTCATGACTTACCAACTTTGGTGTGCATCCAAATCTTTAATCAATGATTCTATTCAATTAAGACTATTTCAAATAACATTGATAGGCTTAGCTGCAAAATGGTATATTGAACTACCACATGGCCCATTCATGTTTCGACAATTTCAATGCGTTAGCAACAAATTTCTTAACACACTTTCAGTTTCCAGTCTATTACAACAATGGCACAGAACTCTTAACTTCATTAAAACAATCTACGTTCACATTATTTCAGATCACATACATGAATGGAGATGTAGAAGAAATTTAGTGAAATTTTTTATTTGGGATCAAATCTTGGCAGAATGGTTTATCAAATTATTACTTCCAAAGATCACTGAAGATGTGGCTAAGGGAGGAGTTGTTATAGACAAACAGGTCATAGCTCAAGCACAGTACTTAGACCTTGTATATACACAATATGGTACTTTATACGAAAAAATTATTGATTTTCCACGTCTAGGTCAAATAACTGCAACTCCTTCAGGTTCTCATGCTGTAGATGGTGTAATTGGTTTAGTTAGCACTAACAAGAGTAAGAAGAAGTCATCCAAATCTACTTATCCCATTATAACTTTACCAGACTCAGTGAAAGGAGATTCTTCCCTTAAAACTTCTGATGACATTCATTGTGTTGATTCATCCACAACTAAATCTAAAACTGGTAATAAGAAGAAAGGAAAGAGTAAAAACAAACAAAATACATCTCCCAAAGAGAAAACCGAAAGGAACGAACCAACTAATAAAAAACGGAAATCCCGTTATCCTTGTCTTATCTGTGACGAGTATCACTACACCAAAGAGTGCCCACATCGATCTAAGGTCTCCAAGTTTGTCAAAGGTTCACCCACACCCATTGTCTTGAAGGATACTTTTCCTACTCAAGATATTAAAATGATAAGATATTCTTCAAATTCATCGGTAGATATTTTAATGTTGTCTTGGGTTATGGTTGCAACACGATCTCAAGACTATGGAACTAAAAATCCTGTAACTGGTAAAGAGACAGAAAATTCTAGTCAAACACCAGCTATACCTCCTTCATTTTCTGAACCACTCCAAATTGAGAAACCTAATCTTGATCTAGTGATTAAACTACCTGCTAAAGGTGTACTTCGAAATTCAGCTTTCAATCCACATGCGAGAGCTGCTCAGAATTACAACATTGTTGAAAATCTGGCGATATCCCCTTCAGAAATGTTGGCCTTAGAAGTGCTACAATCATGTCCAGCACAAAAGAAATAACTATTATCAACTATTGGAGCTATTGATCCTCAAGATTCGAACCTCATAGTCTTTGATCTTGAAAATTTTACATCGAGACTCCCTCATGAGATGGATTTTCAGATTCCAGTATTAGTCAAATCCAGACGAGTTTTTTGTACTATTATTGACGAGGAGGAATGTATGTGTATAATATCGTTAAAATATCAAAAAAATCTCAGTTCTCAAACACTCAACCAATCACCGAAAATCATTAAAGCCTTTTATGGAAGAGGATTTCATCCATACGGAATACTCCATGATCTACCTATAGAAGTAGAAGGAAAAACCGTTAATCTAGACGTGGAAGTTGTTGATGCCCCTCTTGATTACAACCTTCTTTTGGGTTGTAGTTTGTCTTATGCCATGAATGTTGTCATTTCATCAGTCTTTCGGGTAATCATGTTTCATCATAAGGGAAAGATTGTGAAAATTGATTAGTTGTCATATTATTCATCTGACCCTGCTTCTACAGATAGTATCCAGCATGTTGGAAAAATGACTATCCCATACGAAGATGTTGGTGTAGGATTTGTTAGGGTCCTATAATAATAGGGTTAATAATTTTTGAATTGACTTTGATAGTCTTGTAAATATGTACATAACTTTCTTTCTACAAGTTGTTTTCCCATATTTTGAAAAAATGAAAAATAATAAAAAGCCAAAAAGAGGGTAAAAAGTCCTAAAAGAAAGATCAAAGGACTTAGAAAAATATATACCCCAAAAAAAAAGAGAACTAAGACCTAAAAGTGAGCAAACCCAAATGCCACTACTTTTACTTTACTACAAGAATAATGATTATGTGCAGAGTGTCAATAAATGCCATAATCCATGATCAGTTAAACATTTTAATCTTAACTCTTCATGCTTTCAGTTTCATGTTTTAGATCGAGAATAAAGATTTGTCAAAAATTTTAAGCTTGACAAATCAGTAGATAGGTAGAGAATAATGAAGAGCTCAATAGTTTAATTTGAGCTCTCGGATTAAATAAGGTAGACTTAGATAGTTCTATACTTTGAAAGAAAAATGATTTAGGGTTGCAAGCCTAAATGCACCCATGAAAATGAAGTAAAAATGTTAGAAATAAAGATGGGTAGGTAGAAAGCAGTTGAGCAATCATGTAATAAAGCATCATCGGGAAAAAATCACTAATTTTCCCTCCCCTCCAAATATGATTTATGAATGAAGGGTAAATGTTGATGAATGTGGGTCTAGTGTGGGAATTCAATATTTTTAACTAACCAGTCATTCAATATTTTTAAATATTCAGTATTCCAAATATCGTTAAACTATTTTTAACTAACCAGTCATCGAGCATTTCTCTGGATTTTGGTTGGGACCGGACCCAAGGCTCGATGACTGGTTAGTTAAAAATATTGAATTCCCACACTAGACCCACATTCATCAACATTTACCCTTCATTCATAAATCATAATCCCTTTTTCCTAAGTAAAAACCCATTTTTACTTAGTAAAAACTAAACCGTAAATAGCTAATCTCATTCCCCTTCAAAAATCATTCATAAACCCGCAAAATGCATTTATCCTAAGTTAAAGTGTGAATTAAAAAATATAAGCAATGCTTTATTTTTGGCACTTTAATTAGAGTAAACATGTATTTTGTTTCCATTTCACTATCCCTTTATTAATATTAGCTACTAATTTATTCTATTAAATCCCTAACTTCACCATCCCATATAGCATTAAAACCTTTTATTTTAAATAACCCTCTAAACCCACTATTTTAAAGTTAAAACCAACATTTAATATCCCATATGCACAATATTAATCCCCCCTTTATCCCATTGGTTTAACATATCTATATTTAGATATCTCGCCCCCTATAGTTTATAAAACTATTAAAATTTGACAAAACTATATAATAAGAAAAATCTGGGCCCACATATATAATTAAAACATTGGCAATTGTTTTAAATAGCACATAAAACTTGGCCCCACCATCACACACACTAAAGTTTAAAATTTGTTAAAATTATTTTTATAAAGTTAAAACCATCCCCGCCATACATATGAAACCTCGGCCCCACTCCATTTATGACGCAACTTACCAGCCGATCTAGGCCGTTCGCATTCGAACCCCAGATCTGACAGATAGGAACTAATATCACATAGAAAACATGCCCGGTCACCCCCATGGAAAATTTGCGTGAAATGGGCGGTTTTGTGGTTTCCTCTCTCCTCTACGTGCCCATTTCTCATTGGATCGTGTGGGTTAATCCCAAAACTTCTTACCGCCCAAATGTTGCGTGAATAACCACTCCTGTTTCGATATATTGAACCTCGAAACCACCATTCCCGCTTGACTTGACTTGTATTAAATGTTGGTACTGTTAAGCCCTAAATATGGATAATAAACCTTGGAAATGTAATTCATTCCTTTCTCTCCTGCACATTAACCTTTGCACATGCCTCCTCGACTGTAAAAACATCATTTTTTCACCATTTTATGCCCAAAAAGCCTGCAAAAATATACCTTGTGACCATTGAAGACCCCCGAGGAGCTTTAAATTGCCCTAGAAACTCTACAGAAGCTATTGTTTCATTCAAAAAACCTCAGAAACTACTTCGAAGCCCAATACCTGAAATTCAAGCCTGCAATCAAATTTTAAAGGCCTTTAAAAGAACAAAACACATTCAGAGGTTACAAACCAACAAAAGAAGCCTGTCAAAATAGTCCAAAAACAGGCCAAACCTTGTCAATTTTTTTCTCGAAACACTGTTTTAACTATTGCGCACTATTGTGAGATAAAATTGTGATTTTGTACAGTTTTATGAACTATTTCAAGCTCTAAATTAAGCCAGAAAACCTCTAAAGGTATCCCAAACCTATTTCCCTAATTTCAACAGACTTTTTAACCCAATTTCTCATTAAAAGACTCAGGAAACCCTTATTTCTTGTTTTAAGCCAGTTCAAAAGCCTGTAAATCCTATTTGACAGACCTAATTGGAAATAAAACCCAAAAAGAGACCATAATTTGCATGTTTTATCCAAGAAGCCTCTGCTAAAAATAAAAATACTTCTACAAACTGTCTAAACTTGCAGAAGTAGCCCAAAATGCCTAAAAAGCATAGCACTAGCAAACCTGAATCTTCCGAAGTGCCTAAACCAACCCCTACCATGACTTCTAAGACTGCTATTATTGTCAATCCTTTACAACCCCCAGTCATAGACATTGAACATATTCCATTGGCTGATGTTGATTACAAGATAGCAGATCACATTGTTGAATTTAACCTGCTAGATATTCATAATTGGTGCTATGATAAATCCTTAGATAATGAATAATAAGTCCATATTTGGGAATCCCATTTACCTAAGTATGTTCTCCCATTAACTCATCCATGTTAGGAAGTTATTAGGTTATGTAAACAGTACTATGTGCCTGAGCAAAGAGCCATTGTAAATACCAATAAAGAAGTGCTTTTTACCAATACTGTTGAAGCAATTAACCATATGCTACAACTTCAGCCTAATCCTCAAGCAGTCCCTTTATCCATAGAGGCCCTTAACAAGCTATATATTGTCCTATATTTTCCCAAGAGATTCATGATTTTCCAAACATTCATGCCCTCACATGTAGAAATTCCTAAACTAAATCCCCCATATTCTACTGCCAAATTCCCAGAAGGTTCAAGACACGTGATTTCCATGCTTTCCTTCATCCTAGGATATTTTATTGATGAACACACAGATGAGTCCATCTTGGGGTTCTTATCCACTTTCTCCCTAGGGCAACCCCCATCAGTAATCTTTGACTATGTTGGTTTCGTTGCAGATAGTACTCATTATCAATTGATAAATTTTCCAATTGAAGGAGTATTTAGATATACTTCCTTCCTATTCCATGTGTTTTTATACTTTCAATCAGATAATTTTCCAGTCACTCTCCAAAAGCTTGACATAGAGGGAGATCCTCTCTCTGTTATTTTCTGGACATATTTGCTCAGAAAAGAATGTATAGATTTTACTTATGCAGAATTTACAGAGTTATTCCTACATCCAGTGATCACAATGTTAAAAAAAAACAGAGAATCCAAGGATAAATGAAGACATGAAAAAAATATTGCAGTTGTTAGAGCAAAATAAGGCTGGTGACTGATATTTATATGAAAAGCATACTGAGATCAGAATATTTGGGTCAAACTTTTTACCTTACAAGTTACCCAAGCATGTTTCAATGGGGATCTTTACCTTGGAGTATATCAGGCAGATCCTAAACTTTGATTCTATAAATTTCATAGCAGCAAAGAATAAAAATCATTTTAAATTAAAGAATCAGATGGGCCCATTCATCTACAATCACAGGGATGCAGAGAAAGAAGCATCAAATCAATTGTTGGAATTCAAATTTGAAGAAAGTTTTCCTTGGAATTATGATCCACAAGGGATCCTGAGTAAACCAAGGGTTAAATGTAAATTAATACCCTTCATCCATGAAGCAAAGATAGAGATGTAAAAGTATTCAAATCAGATTAAATGGACTGAAAATAACTTAACAGATGTAGTTAATAAAAGTGATACTAGTCACACTTTGGAGACTACAAATCTGCCAGAAAAGTCCACTAAGAGAGTAAGGGAAGAAGGTGCCTATATTTCATAAAATAAAAATGAAGCTAAGTTCGAGCCAATATATAAAAAAATGCCCAAGTTAGATTCAACAGGTAAAGGAAAGATAACAATTGATGTGGAAGAAACAGAGCTCATAAATACCAACACTGATTCGCCAAAAATAGATGTTGCCACTATAATCATCAATGAGCCAACTACTAAGAATCAGAATGAATAAAAAGTCAACAATGAATATGCACAGTTGATAGAAAGAAAACAGAGCATGGAAGCCTCTTCATCACAGGCAGTTGAGGAAAAAGACCTAGATATCAAAGAAAAATGCAAATAGATCAAACTAAAGAATGAAGAGATAAAAAACAATATTTATTCTCAATATCTCACACAGACACCAAGTGTGCAAAACATGTTTCTGTCTACATTTGATTATTCAAATCAAAAGCTAATTATGACAGTGTTGTATCCCAGAATAAAATCCCCAAAGATAGTGGCAGATTATAAAAAAGTTGATTTGGAAGTTCAGACAGATAAGATTCATGCTCTAGATCAAATTGAGTTCCATAAAAAAACTTCAGAAATGCTATACTCTACTGTCACAACTAAATCCATTAGTGCTCAGAAGCTCCAGAACACCATTTTCAACATGCAAGATCAGATGAAAATGGATAAGGCATCTTTATATGCCAAGGATCTCAGGATAAAAGCCTTAGAAGAACTAGTTTTGCAGGTGGGATATGACCCTGTTAATATCAAAGCAGCAGAGTTATTGGTAAAAAAGAGGAATGAAAACATAGCAGCTTTGAGGAAACAACTTGAACTTCCTCAAAGTGAACATCCTCAAACAAAATAAATAATAGAAGGGAAAAAAGAAAAAGATGACATGATGAACTTGATTTTTCAATTGAAAACTCAAATTAAGCAAAAGGAAATATAGATGGAAAAACTTGTCCAGGAGAAAGAAACACCAAAAATACCTATATCATTGGGAAAGATAGAAGATGTGCACATATTAAAAATAGTAAACCTCGGATAGACCATTGTCGAGGAGCCTGGGGTCACTTGTCGGTAAACCTTGGATTATGTCAAGGAGCCTTCAAGGGGATTGAGCTTGTTACTCTGACCTTGCATGTATATCGCATCGTAGACTGTCCCCCCAGGTATATGTGTTCCCGTTGGTGACCTTAGTGGCCATAAAATTTAGGATTATTTCCTAAGGTGACGGTGGAGGGGAGGTCCCACTGTACCTGGAGCAGACGTCAACTAGACTCACTTGGACTCTCTGGAGGGTTATCTTCACTCAAGATGGTTTAAGTGGAGAAACCTGCACCAGTCTGTTTCATTAAGCTGGTTGTCGGGGTAACTGTTCCAACCGCCATTTCTCCATTAAAATTCTATGATGTTGGATTTCATTACCAACTAGTGTTTTTAGTGTAGGAATCTACTATTTATGCATGGATTGATCTCTTGGATTTTGTAGGCATATGATCAATTTGGTTGTTTCCTTAGAGACTTTAGGATTTTTATTGAAATTTTCTTTGATTGTGTGTGATTAAAAGTTTTAATCGTGGCTGAATTACCAAGACAATCACATAGAATGCAGGGAAAACCCCCTGAATATACACCAAGCCAATTAGAAAGACCTAAATCTGAAAAAGGACAAACATCAGGAACTGGATCAACAGAACAGGAAGAAACATCCATAATTATTCATCCTAATTACGAAGTAGATCAACTGCAAACGGTAGAGTATACTCCTCAGAAAATTTCAATTTCTGAACTATCTGAACTTTCTTCTACAACAAGTGAATTATCATCTACTGAACCTGAAATTTATGAGCCAGAAACTGAACCTGCTACGTCTAAGCCTACTTTAGAGTTCATTATTCCAACCCCTGATCATCCTGATTCACCTAGAGTGAAGAATCGAATCACAGAAGGTCTTCCTCCTAGTCTCATTAGTATTGAGGAAGTTACTAACATTGAAGAAGAATTTGTTCTTCCTTCAGCTCAGGAATATTTAAATATTAGAGAACGTGAATTGATTTTTTATAGTCATTTTAGACAAGACGCTTGGTATTCTTCATTAACATAATTTCTACAGAACGTTGGTTTGAATTATTCGCCATCCCGAATTGCTTTTCCTTCTACACCAAGAGGTTATAGACCTCCATTAAACATGTTGTTGGGAAAAATACTGAGAGGGGGGGGGGGGGGTGAATCAGTATTTAGAGTTTATAAAATAAATTCAACCTTTTCTTTGAGCAGATTTCCATACGCAGTTTTTATGAACAGAACTAGTGTATGTACGTGGATATATAGAAGGAAACTAGCGTATACTAATTTACCTTTCAGATTTAGAGAATTTCTCAGGAACAGTATTTTAAACAGATTTATCAGTTATGAATAAGGCTAGATAATCAGAAGTTATGAGCATTAATAAACAGTATAAAGCATCACACACATGAACACCAATATTTAAGGTGGAAACCCAATACGGTAGAAAACCACTGCTACTGTCGTCCCTGTCTTCAATCTTTAATATATAGAAAACCTTTTACAACATTGTACTGATGCAGACTTATACCAGTACGTAGGCTTCTACCTGCAGAAGGCTGCAACCTTCTCTCGTTTTCTAGATGCAACTGGAAGAGAGCTCCAACCCCCTGATCTCGTTTACCAGCCTCTCCTGGAAGGGAGCTTTGACCCCCTGATTTCAACACCAGCTTCTACTGGCTGAAAGCTTCTACTTCCATACTAAAGGCTTCAACCCTCAGACCCACTGCAGACCACATTTCATCAATTTTAATACTAGATCTTCAACACAACCCTTTATCAACAATCATAAAATTTGCCCAACACTTTAATTAGAACAATGAAAACACTGTGACTAGAACTTCAGAAATAACCCAAACTTCAGAAAGATATTCATATACAAACTCAACCCTGAACAGTCATTGATTCAAATAGCATACGCTACTTTGCTTCTCTGAAGCCGCGTACATATGCGCTTTCCTGCACATCAACCCGTGTATACTTCTGTGTATTTTATTCTTCAGAAAACCGTAACTGGCATACACGCTTTTCACGAAGCGAACCCGCGTATATACACGCTTTTCTGCACATCAAACTGCGTATAGATCTATAAAAATAAATTTTCTAGAGAAGACCAGATCTATAAAACTTACCCAGATTTATTCATTTTCTTCAGCAGACTTGTGCCAGTTCTTCATCATTCCTTCAGTAGGTCATTCTATAGATTCATCATTATCAGATCTAGAGATCTTGAACCATTATTATATCCATGGGTGCATTATTAATTCATATCTATCAATAAACTGTAACCCATTCTATGTAGCTATACTTCAAAGTGAAGTATTCATTCAATACCCAGACACATGCACACCTTGCACTATGATCCTCTTCTCCTTATATAGTTTTAGCCTTTATCAATACCATGAGTCAAAACCACTCAACCGCTAATGGTATTCCTGGATGGGATGAAATAGATAATCCAGCACTCAATACAGTGGGCCAATACCATGGTAATGCCTCTAGGTATCCTAGTTTTTAGAGCGCAAAAGGCATACGTGACTTGGAGCGTTTGTATCAGCGTGTATACGTGATTTCTCTTCAAACTATATGTGTATATACTAGTCCTGAATGTATACGCGGGTTTCCTTCACAAAATTAGTGTATACATTGAATCCATACGCGGGTTGCCTTCATAAAAGTAGCGTATACATTGTGACATATTATATTTATCATTTCTCTGGCACTTACTGATATTCCTTTTTCTGCTACTTCTGAACTGATCTGTAGATACATCATTTTTACATCTTTAACAAATCGATTTCTATCAAAACGCAACTCATCAAGTAGGTTTCCATCAAGTACAACTTCATCAAGTAGGTTGTCATCAAGGACAACACATTGCATCGTATTGCCAACAATCTCCCCCTTTGGACTTGATGGCAACCATGATGATGTTTGATACTGACATCACCATTATTCAAACACCATAATACTCTCCCCCTTTGACATCAAGGGCAAAGGGCGGATCAAAACCAACACAAGGTTTTTCTTCCCTTGAATAAGGATGAGCTCTGTAGATCTGATGAGTACTTAAGTTACCATGCTCCCCCTGAGTTTCATGTTGAATCTTCAATCATATTTTTCAATGAATTACATGACTCTATAACCCAACCTAGTATGACCTTTACTTACATCAATGATCCAACCAAGTGGATTTACATATTTGACTCAACTTCCCAACTAAGTGGGTTTACAAATTTTGGCTCAACTACCCAACCTAGTGGGTTTACAAATTGGAACAAGTCCTTACAAGACTGAATATTATAATTTTGCATCATAGGTCTCAACATGACCTTTTCATCAAATTACAGATATGACTTATACAATCAAGACCAAAGAATCTCAAGCATGAGATCAGACCAGAGCAAATAATTAGAATGCCAACAATGCATCCTTTCCATATGACCAAATCTCCCCCTTAGCTTGTGCATCCTGAACACTTTCAATAGAAAATCATCAAGGCATCTTCATCAGAGAATGAAACAGAAATATGAGAGCTGAAAAAATCACCAGAGATACCCAACAGCACCACAGCTGTGCTGAAGAATGCTGACCAAAAAAAAAAAAATTGTCAGCAAACACCCATATGCGGTTTTCTATGTATAAACGCGCGTATATATGTGACTGTCCTCCAGGAAATCTGCATATCCAAGTTAATCTTTTGTATTTAAGTAGATCTGATATTTTGCATGGAAGAGACTACTCCCAGCTTCTGTCTGAGATATTCAAACGCTTCCCTGGATAAAGGTTTGGTAAATATATCATAAACTTGTTCTTTGGAGGGAACATACTCCAACTTCACCTTTTTTTCAAGCACTTATTCATGTAAAAAGTGATACTTGATGGGAATGTGCTTGGTCTTGGAATGCATAACAGGATTCTTTGAGATACTGATGGCACTTGTATTATCACACATAATGGAGATAGGAAGTGAACATTTGATTTGAATGTATTGTAAGGTTTGCATCATCCTAAGAAGTTGAGTGCAACATGATGCAGCAGCCACATATTCTGCTTCTGTTGTAGATAAGGCAATAGAGCTTTGCTTCTTGCTGAACCAAGATACTAACCGGGGCCCCATATAGAATGCACCACCACTAGTGTGCCGTCTTTCATATTTTTATAAATTATGGCAAGTGAGATCAACATTATTTGGATACCATGGTCAAGCATGGTTCCTTGTAGATATTTGAATATTCTTTTGACCTTTGAAGGTGAGACTCTTTTGGATTAGCTTGGAATCGTCCAACAATCCCAACTGCATGCATAATGTCTGGTCTAGTCCCAGTGAGATAAATTAGAATTCCTATCATAGATCTGTATTCTGGCTGATTCACCATGGGAGAATCATCATGAGAACTGAGATTACATCCAGTTATCATCGGTGTAATTACAGGTTTGCACTCTTCCATGCCATACTTCTTCAAGATTTTCTTAAGATATTTTTCTTGTGATAATAATATGCCATTTGTTGCTTGTTGCACTTGAAAGCCAAGAAAGAATGTTAGTTACCCAGGTAAAGACATTTCAAATTCTTGTTGCATAACAAAAGCAAATTTCTGACTCATAGATTCTTCATTACTTCCAAAAATGATATCATCAACATATACAACCACAATCAATAGTTTATCATTTTCAGTTTTTGTGTATAAGTTGCTATCAGCAGACCCCTTTGAAAATCCTTGTTGATGAAGTTATTTGTCAAGACGATAATACCATGCCCTTGGAGCTTGTTTGAGACCATATAGAGCCTTTTTAAGTCTACAAACAAGTCTTTCATCATTTCCCAAAATGAATCCTTTTGGTTGTTCTATATAAACTTCTTCTTCTATATCGCCATTGAGAAAAACAGATTTAACATCCATTTGATAAACTTTGATTTGTTGGAAGCTTGAAAAAGCAAGAAACATTCTTATGGCTTCAAGTCTAGCTACAGGAGCAAAAGTTTCTTCAAGTCTATACCTTCTTGTTGAGCATACCTGTTGCAAACTAGTCTAGCTTTATTTCTTATAACATCCCCATTCTCATTTAACTTGTTTTTGAATATCCATTTAGTTCCAATGACATTTTTGTCATGAGGTCTTGGTACTAATTCCCAAGTGTGATTCTTTTCAATTTGATCAAGCTCTTCGTTCATGGCTTGAATCCAACATTCATCTTTGCTAGCTTGATTGACATTGTGTGGTTCCATAGTGGATAGAAATGCCAAATAGCTAGAAGATCCCACAAGAGTCCTTCTTGTTTGTACACCTGATCCCTTTTCTCCTAAAATTTGAGATTCTGGATGATTCTTTTGAACATATCTGGATGGAGCTTTTTCAGATAAATCATCTTCAGGTTCTTCATTGGGTTCACTGTCTATATCATTTCTATTTGATGTAGAAGGATATATGTCACCATCGTCTTCATCTGTTGTTTGTTTTTCTTCTTTTGGAGTTGCAGGAGACTCATCAATAACAACATCAATACATTCAACAATCTTCTGAAGTCTTTTATTGTAACATTTATATGCTCTACTCCTAGAGGAGTAACCAAGAAGTATTCCTTCATCTGCTTTGGGTTCAAACTTGCCAATTTTTTCATCATTATTTTTGATAAAGCATTTGCTTCCAAAAAATCTAAAATGCTTCACAGTGGGAGGATTACCATACCAGAGTTCATATGGAGTTTTATCACTATTTACACGAACATGTGCCTTGTTAAGAATATTTACTGTTGTATGTGTTGCTTCTCCCCAAAATGTGTCAAGTGTTCCGGAATCATCAAGCATAGCTCTAGCCATTTGTTGAACTGTTCTATTCATTCTTTCTGCCACGCCATTTTCTTGTGGAGTGCCAGCTACAGAAAACTGTCTTTTTATGCCATGTTGTTCACAATATTCAAGGAATTCATCTGATGTATATTCTCCTCCTCGATCAGATCTAAGACACTTGATTTTTAGATTTAATTCATTTTCAACCATTGCTTTGAAGATCTGAAATTTCTCAAATGCTTCATCTTTGTGTTTAATCAACCCAATCCAACACATTCTAGAGAAATCATCAATAAATAAGATATAGTATTGTTCACCATGTGGTGACTTTTTCCTCACAGGTCCACATATGTCAGTATGAATGAGTTCGAGAGGCTTACTTGATGATCCTTCCTTGGCATTAAATTTCACTCTGGTTTGCTTACCGAATTGGAAAGATTTTCATATGATACTTTCAGGTAGAGTAATATTGGGAAGATCACGAACAGCTTTAAGTCTGCTTGATTTGTTGATTTGAGAGAAGCTCAGGTGCCCCAACCTTCTATGCCATACAATTTTTCTGAAGATTTACTCAAGTAACATTTTTCTTTGCAATTCTTCAATACATACAGGTTGCTTGGAGTTCTGTTTCCTTTTATAATTGTTTTACCTGTATCAAGATCACGTACCACACATGCTTTTGAACTAAAGACAACTTCAGTTCCTTGATCACACATTTGGCTTACACTTAATAGGTTATGCTTTAATCCATCCACATACATGACATTATTAGCTTTCACCTTTTCTTTTAGAAAAACAGACCCTTTTCCCTTAATGAAAGCAGGAGTATCATTTCCAAATGCAACATTCTTTTCTTTTTCTAGAGCACTATATGCAAGAAGTTTGTTTTTGTCACCTGTCATGTGTTTTGAGCATCCACTATCAATGTACAATTGATTTTCTTCACCTTCTGCAAATAAAGCTATGCCACAATTTTCAACCTGTAATTCCTTCTTTTTCCACATTTTGGAGCTTGAAGGAAAATTCTCTTTTGGTTGGACTTTGCTCCTGCATTCAGATTCTTCATGGCCAAATTTATTGCAATAAGCACATTCAACTTCATTTTGAAGAGGAGAAATTTTTTTATAGGTATTCTTATTTGTTCCAATATCAATCCTTTTCTTTCTTGCTTCTCTTGTCATGATGATTTTATATGCAACACATTGAACAACTTTATGACCAAAATTGTGACATGAGAAACATTGTCCATTGAAGAAGAAATTTCTGCGATCATGAAATCTTCTACTTGAATTTACCTGTTGGTTGGTGTTTCTTTGAAAGGTATTCTTGTTAGTGTTCTTTGAATTGAGATGGTCATGCTTTACCTGTGAAGATTCTTTATTCCCTTGCTGAGTGGCAAAATGTTGTATACTGGCTGTAGCTTCTTTTAGATAATTTGGTGCTGAAGTCTGAGAATATTCTCCGATATATCCAAGACCTGTCTTTATAAAAGGAGAACGTTGTACCTTGATAATCTCATCTAAGGTTTCAGATCCTTTAGCAAATCTAAGATTCAAAGTCTTTACTTTCTCAATTTCTTTTCTTAGACTTACTATTTCACATTCTAATTTCTCATTGTGTTTCACCTTTTCTTCAAGCTGATTTTTCAGAGTTTCTATGGATATTTTACTTTCTTCTAAGCATATTTTGAGTTGATTGATTTCATTAAGAAAATCATTGTCCTCTAAAGCATCCATAAAAGTATCTTTTTCTTCTCTAGATTCTTTTTCAAGTGCCATGAGAAGTCTAATATCTTGTTCACATTCTTCCTCACTGTAAGATAACCCATCACTGTCTTCATGAGTATAGTAGCTTTTTCTAGTGCTAAACCGATTCTTATTCCTTCTTGCTACTTCCTTCCCTTTTTCATGTGTTTCTTTATGAGGACACTTAGCAGCATAATGACCAACTCTTCCACAAGCAAAAAATTTGAAAGGAAGCTTACCTCTGAACCGTCCTGTGCCAAGTTGGAGTTTCTTTACAAAATTTACTTCATCTTCTTCTAAGATATACCCTGATCCTTCTGTCTCTTGTACTTCTTTCCCTTTTGTAGAAGCTCTAAATATGGCTTCTTTGACTTCAGATGGTCCTCCTCTTCTCATTTCACATGAAGTTAGTATGCCATGAAGTTGCACCACAATAAGATTTTGAAGATCCTGCTTCTCTTCAAGAGCAGAAACTTTTGACTCAAATTTTGTCTTTAGTGATCTTAAAACTTTCTCAACCAAAGTAGATTCGGTTATTTTTTCTCCCAGATTTATCATACGATTTACAATATCATCAAGCCGTAAAAAGAAATTGGCAATTCTATCCTCATTATGCATTTTGAGATTCTCATATTGAATTCTGAGAGTTTGGAGTTTAGCACTTTTTACCTTTGCATCACCTTCATAACTTAGAATGATTTTGTCCCATATTGCCTTTGCTATATCCAGCTGCATGACTTTGACAAATTCTGATTTAGTTAGACTTCCCAGTAGAGCATTGAACGCCTTGCATTTGTTTCATAATTCTTTCTTGCCGTTGGATCTGTTGGTACTGTGGCTGGATATTGAAATCCTCCTTCAACAATAGCCCACACATCTGCTCCCAAAGACTGAAGATAGGATCTCATCCTTGTTTTCCAGAAGATTAAATTGTTTCCGTTGAAGAGCAGAGGCCTGATAGATGTTGTTCCATCTTGATTGCTCATCTTGTTTGATCTTCCTTCTAGCGGGTAAGATTTTTCAGAAGGACCTCCTCTGATACCAATTGCTGGGAAAAATACTAAGAGGGGGTGGTGAACCAGTATTTAGAGTTTATAAAATAAATTCAACCTTTTCTTTGAGAAGATTTCCATACGCGGTTTTTATGAACAAAAATAGCATATGTACGTGGATATATAGAAGGAAACTAGCGTATACTGATTTACCTTTCATATTTAGATAATTTCTTAGGAACAATATTTTAAACAGATTTATCAGTTATGAATAAGGCTAGATAATCAGAATTTATGAGCATTAATCAATGGTATAAAGCATCACACACATGAACACCAATATTTAAGGTGGAAACCCAATACGGTAGAAAACCACCGTTGTTGTCATCTCTGTCTTCAATCTTTATTTTATAGAAAACCTTTTACAACATTGTACTGATGTAGACTTATACCAGTACACAGGCTTCTACCTGCAGAAGGCTGCAACCTTCTCTCATTTTCCAGCTGCAACTGGAAGGGAGCTCCAACCCCCTGATCTCATTTACCAACCTCTCCTAGAAGGGAGCTTCGACTCCCTGATTTCAACACCAGTGTCTACTGGCTGAAAGCTTCTACTTTTATACTAAAGGCTTCAACCCTCAGACCCACTGCAGACAACGTTTCATCAATTTTCATACTAGAACTTCAACACAACCCTTTATCAACAATCATAAAATTTTCCCAACACTTCAATTAGAACAATGAAAACACTGTGACCAGAACTTCAGAAATAACCCAAACTTCAGAAAGATATGCAGATACAAACTCAACCCTCAACAGTCATTGATTCAAATAGCATACGCTACTTTGCTTCTCTGAAGCTGCGTACATACACGCTTTCCTACACATCAACCCGCGTATACTTCTGTGTATTTTATTCTTCAGAAAACCCTAACTGGCATACACGCTTTTGATGAAGCGAACCCGCGTATATATGTGCTTTTCTGCACATCAAACTGCGTATAGATCCGTAAAAATAAATTTTGTAGAACAGACCAGATCTATAAAACTTACCCAGATTTATTCATTTTCTTCAGAAGACTTGCGCCAGTTCTTCATCATTCCTTCAGTAGCTCATTCTATAGATTCATCATTATCAGATCTAGAGATATTGAACCATTATTATATCCATGGGTGCATTATTAATTCAGATCTATCAATAAACTATAACCCATTCCATGCAGATATACTACAGAGTGACGTATTCATTCAATACCCAGACACATGCACACCTTGCACTATGATCCTCTTCTCCTTATATAGTTTTAGCCTTTATCAATACCATGAGTCAAAACCACTCAACCGCTGATGGTATTCCTGGACGGGATCAAATAGATAATCCAGCGCTCAATATAGTGGGCCAATACCATGGTAATGCCCCTAGGTATCATAGTTTTTAGAGTGCAAAAGGCATACACGACTTGGAGCGTTCGTATCTGCGTGTATATGTGATTTCTCTTCAAACTAGATGCGTATATACTAGTCCTGAATGTATACGCGGGTTTCCTTCACAAAAGTAGTGTATACATTGAATCCATACGTGGGTTGCCTTCATAAAAGTAGCATATACATTGTGACATATTATATTTATCATTTCTCTGGCACTTACTGAAATTCCTTTTTCTGCTACTTCTGAATTGATTTGTAGATACATCATTCTTACATATTTAACAAATAGGTTGCTATCAAAACGCAACTCATCAAGTAGGTTTCCATCAAGGACAACTTCATCAAGTAGGTTACCATCAAGGACAACACATTGCATCATATTTCCAACACATGTCTAGTGGGTCATCTATGTTTTCTGAATCTCCAGAAACATATTTGTATGGTGGTCCATCTGTTCCTATAGGATACTAGTCGCTCTCTGGTACTTTCTCACGGGAATCTCCTTTTCCCAATAAACGTACACCATCATCTGGTCCAAATGTATCAAATATCAGAAATTTGAATGATGAACAAGTTTATATGATGTCTGGAAACATTCCAAACCCTGGCCCTCAAGGTAGCAATTTACCGCTTGGAGGGCAACCTCAAACTAGTAATTTACAGCCTAGTGGGAAACCTCAAGGACAGTACATACCTCAAGGTTAATATCAAACCCAAGGATAGTACATGCCTCAAGGTCAGTACATACCTCAAGGTTAATGTCAACCCCAAGGTTAGTACTCAATTCAGGGTCCACAACCTCCTTTAGGACAACAATTCTACTTGGAACAACAATTGTTACAAGGAGGTGGAAATTATCCAACTTATTACGAACCATATGTTCAACCTGGTTATGGTCCTTCTTATGTATAACCTTCAATGGGACCTTTGTATCTCGGAGCTAATATAGTGTGGGATCCATCTCAAGCTCAACAGAATTTACAATCTAATATGCAAGTACCTTATTATCGTCTTGGACAACCAATTGGTTATACTCACGTCCAACAACCTATCCAACTTGTTGAACCTATTTTTCAGGTACCTGCATCAGGTATATTTCAGCAGCCTGGTTCGAGTAGACCTAGAACTCCAACGCAAACTTCTGCGCCAACTTTTGTCCAAGCTACCACACCTATTACTGGAGTATCTGCAGCTCCTATTTCTACAGCTTCTCAGGCATCGGTACTGATTCCTCAGGTTTCTATCCCACAGTCTCGATCTACACTCCAGACTACTATTCATATACCTGTAGGACAACCTGGTACAAGTATAGTTGTAACAAGCCAACCTCAGTTTACCTATCAATCATACCAAGGGTTGTATCAATATGGACCTGTAGCACAAAATCTAGCATATCACCCATACCCTGGGTATACGTATCAAATGCCTACTCAACCCCAGTATGGTCTGGTTAATCCTGGTTATCCAGGGGGAATTCCGATTCCAAATGTGCAGGCTATTCTAGGATATCCTGGATATCCTCGTCCTGGAACTGGTATAGTTCCACAAGGTTATTCATATAATCAACAAGACCCTAACCATCGGTTACCATTCATAGAAACTTTGGATTTACCATATTTATCATGCCTTATGAATGATCCAACTTATTATCTTTTGTATTGGCTGCCAATGCCAAATAAGTTGCCCAATGATATTCTGAAATTTGAAGGTAAATCAGGAGAGGACCCTTCTAACCATGTCATGACTTACCACCTCTAGTGTGCATCCAACTCTTTGATCGACAATTCAATTCGATTAAGAATTTTTCAGAGAACGCTCATAGGATTAGCAGCCAAATGGTATATTGAATTACCACGTGGCTCATTTAACAATTTCAATGCCCTAGCAACCACCTTCTTAACTCATTTTCAGTTTTCACTCAGAAACGACAATGGCATGAAATTGCTAACTTCACTAAAACAATCTACGTCTACATACATATCATATCACATACATGAATGGAGACGTAGAAGATGTTTGGTGAAAGTTTTTATTCTTGATCAAATCTTGGCAGAATGGTTTATAAAATCATTACTACCAAAAATCATTGAATATGTAGCAAAAGGAGGAGTTGTTACAGAAGAAAAAGTCATTGCTCAAGCTTAGTACCTTGATCTAGTATATACACAATCAAGTACTTTTTACGAGAAAATTCTGGATTTACCACGTCCTGGTCAGATAACAGCAACTCCCTCGGGCTGTTATGCCGCTGATGGTGTAATTGGTTTAGTTAGTACTAATCAGAGTAAGATAAATCTTCCAATATTACTTCTCCTATAATAACTTTACCCGATTCACCAAAAGGAGATTCTTCCCTCGAAATTTCTGCCGACATTCACATTGTAGATTCGTCTACAACTAAGTCTAAATATGGCAATAAGAAGAAAGGGAAGAATAAACATAAACATACTGTTAGTGTCGGTATCTTCATCCCTCTGTCAGTGATCAAATTCTCTTGTTGCATTGCATGTTAGGTGTCTCGCTCAATCAGTTGCATTCCATTAGGATCATGGATCATCTGATAGTAGTAGCTTGTTGTACATTTTCCCTCATGCCCTTTACCTGCTGGCACATTTCCATTCATCTAGATCATCTGCAAGAGTCATTTTTATAGTTTATGCTTTATTAGGTCTAGGGTTTTGTCAAAAAGGTCTTCAAAATGTTCAATAACAGTCAGCAAGTGCATGAGGCAATCGAATACAGTTTCAGTACCAATATATTCCATAATCACATGCTCAGAGACTTATTTTTCCTCAAAACCTTGTTTTGAGGAAAAATAGAGTATTCTATGTTTCCATGTATAAGATTTGATGTAATTTCAGTTTTTCCTATGTAAGAAACTTTAGTGGCAACCCTGGTCACCTTACCAAGCTTCAGCAACTCCAAACCCTGCAAGGCAAACCAAAAAATCAAATCATTCAGTTCATCAAAGGTAAAAATGAAGTAACTTCCCAAAAAAAAAGTTGAAAAAGTAAGTTACAATGCAAACATTATAAAAGTGGGTTTTATGAGTGAAATATCAAAATCTCTTGTATATAAAATCATTGGTCATATTCAAAGACCTCATATGCATTCAAAAGAGAAAAATTGAGCAAGAGAAGGTCGTGTTGGAGAAAGGGAGCAAGTTTGAAGCAAAATTGTGCAAGTTCAAAAGCGCGGCACGTTGGGTTTGTGGTGTGGCGCATAGAGAAGGTGCGAAGCATTGGCCCTTCCACTGTGTAAAAAATACACTGGTGCGACGCATATAGAAGGTACTGCGCGACGCATAGAGCTGCAAGCCCGATTTCACCATAAAATCCCTCAAATTTCCAAATTTTCTCAATCCCATGGTGTGCAAGTAAGTCAAGATTTCTTCCATTGTTAGTGAAAAAGTTTTTCTTAAAATTTATGGTGGTTTAGTGTGATAAAATTCAAACCCTACCTCTTTGCAATTTTGGCTCAAAAACAATTTCCTAGGGTTTTCATTTGTGTTTTTGCAACCAATTCCACTCCATCACTCCCTCACTCTTTGAATCCTCCATTCATTTTTCACTTTCACCCACTCATTCCCTAATTCCCATGTTCCAAAAATTCCCTAATTCCCATATCCCTAACTCCCACTATCCCAAACCCTAGTTACAAACACTAAACCCTAATTGTTGTCCCTAAGCTTACATACTATTCCCTAAACCCCCCATTCCCAAAAAAAACTTGTCCATATCATTCCAAAAACCCATCATACCCTTTCCCTCCACAATCCCTCATACATTCTCATCCTTGGTAGCAGAAAACTAAAAACACCATAAATCTCTTCATACTCATCAAGAAAACTCACACATTAGCAAACATCGAGTCTGATCCCTCCTATGACCGAGATGAAGAGACACACAGTGATTCTCCTACATAAATGCATGCACAAGGGAGACCTCACAAGGGTGGTAAACATATACGAGAGGAGCCTACTTCACTTGCCGAGCTGCAGGCCTGCCCTCTTGCTGTCACATGCTTTCAACACCAATCCTGTTATCAGTTCTGTGAGATGGTAGAGAGAATTCAATACCATCATGAGTTGGCCAGGTTGTTTGTGCTCCATCTTCAAAATGGCCAAGTCACTCTAGCAGGTATGACATTTACCTTGACATCAGAGTCCATTTCTCTAGCAACTGGCATTCCAAGTGTCGGTGAGAAGTGGAATAAAAGGAAGCATATTGACAGAGAATATTATGAGCCTTACATCAAGGCAGGTTATCAGAGACATCTCAGCATAGTTTTTCCTTTCCGCTATCTGAAAGACTCGTATGCTCCCTTGATGAAACTCATAATTAAGTATTTCGGCTATGAGGGTCGGTTTTCTCGCCTATATGCTTATCACATCAGATTGTTGATGCACTTTACTAGGGTGAGAATGATGAATCTCCCCTACTTTATTTTCCAGAACATTTAGAAGATGACCACCTTAGTGCACAAGAAGACTCCCCAGCAGCAGTATAACAACATATATCATTTTGCACTAATCAAGATTGTGGTCATGCATCAGCTTGGTTTACAATACATCTCATGGGAGGATTTCATTTCACATCAGGTCTTCACCGCTCCTCAAGTACCTCTAGCAGCTTTTCATGAGACAGGTGGGCCTTCACATCAGTAGGAGCTTCATGAGACACAAACTGCTAGTGTGCCAGTATTTGTCACCTACCAAAAGGGCGCTAGAAGGTTGTTTGCAGCAGTAAAGCCAGTATTATCTCCACCTGGGGTGGAAGGGGTCTCGTTTCCTCCATCAGCAGAGCAGGTAGAGGACAAGGGAAAGTTGCCATTACATGATGAGGGGCCTTCAGGAGGGTAGGAGAAATATTTCATTCTTATTCAGGATGATGACACCGATTTGGGCTCACAAAGCTCAAAGCTTAAAGAGATCATTCAGGAGAAGTAAGAGGACATCCATGGTTTGTCTCTCAACCTAGAAAGAGAAAAATGGATAATTAACTATCTGGAGCAAAGAAACAAGCAGCTAGAGGATCAACAAACCATTATGGAGCTGCAAAACATACGATAAAACCGGCAAGCTGCCAAGAGGATGAAAACCAAGTTGACACCACTTGAACAAGAAATTGAATTTGATCATGAATCTTGGCTTGGAAGGATAAAAATACATTTGTAAAATATGCTAGAGAAGGCCAACAAAGAGAAAAACATGTTGACGCACATGGCCTACCACTACTTGACGAGAAACAAGGTGTGCAAAATAAGAATCAGGAACTTGAAGGCCAAGTTGAAGAAGGTATCAAAGAGGCGAAAAGAGCATGATAGATTTCAAATCTTGGCTGAGGCTTCCTTCGCCCAAAATAGATCTTAAGTGAGGAAACTCAGCCCAAATTTCAAAAAAATTGGGACACTTTTGTAATTTTTGAATTTTTGGCTCAAAAAACAGACTTTTCTGCCCAATGCGCCGCGCCACTTGGCGCTCACTTTTGATGGAGGCATCCTTTTGAGGAAAACTTAGCATATTTGGATTTTTCATGAAAAAATATGCATGCTCACAAATGGCCAAGAAATTTTGATAGGTTTTGGGCTTCCAAAAAGGTCAAAAACACCCCAAAATGACCTTTCTGCCCCTTTTTTGACACACAGGAAGAAGTCTTGGGAGAACTCAGGTTTGGAGGGGAAAATGGAGGGAAAATTCAACAATTCTACTTGTGTTGGAAAGTAGTCAGGCAGACCGTTCCAACAAGCCCACTTGGAGAAAATTTGGACACCGGGAAGGCCTCCAAAAGCAGCTAAAAAAAGGTGCTACGCATAGGGAAATCAGCACGGCGCATTGGAGGAAATTTGCTCAGTTTGACCAAAAATACTCTGTTTTTCACCTAGTTTCTTGACAGTTTGACTTTTATCCTTGTAATTGTCAAAATTATGATGTAATTTAATGTGAATTGATGGATTTTGATGTAATTATGCTGAATTTTCACTCATAGAGGTAGATTCATCCATGAAAAGGTAGTTTACAACTGAATGAATCAGTTCCCTAGTTTTTAGAGGCAAGTTGTTCCACTGCCTAATTTTTAGTTTCTCAGTTTAGAATTTGTTGGAACAACTCCTAAACTCATGAGCTTGACCCCTAGAGGCTAGGATGAGTTTTTTTTTGCCTATATCTTATGCTTTTTTAGTCATTAGCATGGTTGGATTTTTGGGAAAGCTTGGAGCTTATTGTATACTCATTTCAGCAGTTTGGCTAAGGAATAGACTAGTGGTTTGCAGCACTTTATGGGATTCATGTGGCATCTTGCTTTGGTATTGTGTTTTCTTCTGTAATTGTAAGTCTACATGTTTTTTATGTATACCATGTCTCTCTTTATTTCATCTTAACTAAATCAAACAAAGATAAATTTAGAATACATTGAAAGTGCAGTGCTCTACCACGGGTTTGCTTAGTTATCTATGTTTTTAGCTGATTGAAAAGGATCCATGAGCTCTTCATGCCCTTTTCAACTCCTCATCTATCTAAAACCTCTCCATCTCACTCAATTTGAAGTACCAAATCACTTGCCTACCTTGCCCCATAGATATCTCTACAAAACTGAGCCTCATTCCCCAGGCCCAAATCTGCCATTCACATTTGAGCAAGAAAAACATCATCAAATTCAATCAAACACCTCTGTACACATACCTAGCCTAAAATCAGTCATCACATTAGTCATCTCAAGCTTTCATTGGCCATCTTTTCTGAGATTGACAAGGAGAGAGCCCTCTCCAGACCTGGTAGGGCTAGCTACCAGGTTGAGCGTGGTATGATATTATCCTAGATCCTACCTTTCTCAGCCTGAGGTAGATTTAGGCCCTAACATAGTGGCGACCATACTGGGGGACGTTTTTAGCCTAAAGGATAAATCACCCTAGTAACATCTTCCACGGTAAAGAATGACAGAGTATTATATCTGAATGTTGATGGTGAATGACAATCAGACGCATATGAAGGCTGAATTTTTCACCTGGCGACTCCAACTTAATGTAAAGACTCCACTGGAGGACCGAATCTTCCCACAGAAAAATGGAAGGATCTTACACAAATTTCTGGTATTCAAAGTGGAATGGTATTCAAGATCTAATCTGCTTTCTTATAAATTACTTCTTTTCTTTTCTTGAAGCTGGCCTGAAAGTATTCCAGAATTTTCTGTATGATAAAGGTGATCGAAATCTTCATTCAAATTATCCAAAAAGTGTAAACACTGAGTTTTCCTTTGATCTCGGCCTCCACCCTTTTCCTAAACCCTATGATGAACATCTTCAGATTGATGAGCCTAAATTGACCAAGACTAATCCTGTAGCTCCTGTATATACTCCTAGACCTTCCATAGTCCCCGATAGATATAAACCTCTCATCTTACCTCCTATACTCCATGCTTTCCCTGCAAATTATTACCTTTATTTGCCGAGGTTTGATGGTGAATGTGACAACATCAATGCTAAGCAACATGTGCAAAAGGTTGAGAATTTCCTAGACATTTTTGAAGTTGATAAAGAAGATGTTAGTATTAGGATTTTTGCTCTTTCTTTGCAAGGCAAAGTCAAGAGTTGGTTCAAAACCCTGCCTGATGCAAGCATATTAGATTTCCAGTAGTTCTTCAAAGTCTTCCTCAACAGATGGGTGGTCAAACAAAACCCTTTCCTGATTTTAGAAGAGTATGCCCAGCTGAAAAGACAGTTAGGGGAGACAGTACAACAGTTTTATGCCAGGTTCAATCGAGTCTATTATTCAATACCTGCCGATATAATACCTCCTCCTCACTCAGCTCTCTTACATTAACCGGGTGCTTTTGATTCAGAAATGGAGTTTCAGCTGAGAGAAAGGAACTTAGCAATGCTTGAAGAGATACAGAAAAATGCATTAGATGTAGAATCTAATCTGTTGATCAGAAGAGAAAAGCTGAAGGAAGAAGAAAATAAGAATGTTGCAGAGCACCTAACACCTTCAGAGGTAAATCTTGACCTTTTAGTAAGGGCAGTGGAAAAAATGATGCGAAAAATCACTACATGGAATGAATATGATGTTCAAGAACATGTGGCTCATCCGAAACATGTTCTTTCTTATCCCAGTTCTCATCTATCTAATAACGACTGTGTTTTAGAACATCTCGGAGATGAGAAATCTTTTGATATGACTTGTATGCTTGATGATATGTTTTATGTTGATGATTTGCCAAAATTCGATCAATACGATGATGATGATTTTTTCCAAACACAAGCTAGTTTTGCAGCACAATCAACTGCTGATTTGTGGGAGGAAGTTCCATTTGAAAAACTTGAAAACGGTAATCATCCGATGCATATCATCCAGGACAGTGATCAGGAAAGTCTGGAAAATTGGGAAGTAAGTGAAGGATCTCTGTCTCTTTGTTTCGCTTCAATTCAGTTCATCAAAGATAAATTTCATGCAATTAGAAATCAACAATCTCTCAGTTCTAATGTTGAGGATGAGACAGATAGTGAAATTCCTAGGCTCGTCAATGAGAAATATTCCCCTGAAACGACTGATGAAATCATTTGCGATATAAAATCCTCCCTAGCTCCAGATTTGCAGCCACCAAACACAATTGAAGGTTAGATTACAGATGAAGGCTTGGAAGCTGAAACATATGATCTAATGATGCAAGAGGATTCTGTACCCTTATGTTTTGAAGCATTTCAGTTCATGAAGTAGAATTTTCATAATATCTCAAAAGGAAAGGATGAACAGCCTGTAGAATGTCATACAGTTCCAATAGATACATCGCAGCAGTGTTTTCAAGTTTTTTATGATCCTATGGTTGATGTGTTAGATGATATTTGTTGTAAAAGTCCTTCTCCATTGGCTGACCATGTGCAAGAAAAGAGCGTTAACCATAACTTTATTTGACATCCGACTTCATTGTCTTGTTCAGCAGATGTTTCATTACGAAGCCCGTATCGAGATTTGCAGTCATATGAGGAGAATAATGAAGAAGATTTTTGTTTTGTTTGGGATCAGCAAGAGAGTTTGATTATTCACGAATTTCAGGATATTTTTGACAGCCTGCTGCAGTCATCAGAGAAAGACATCTCATAGGTTAGGAAAATTTTAAGATCAAGGTATGAAGAGTACCTGGAGCAGAGTAGTAATGTATTAATGGAAATCAATAGCTATTCTTATGAAGACCCTTTCGCAGCATTCTTGAGGTCATCTAATCAACTCATGCTTTGCAATTTTATCAAGATTCAATTTGATTCTAAGTTTCCATGGGAGTTTCCTTTCAGTTCTTCCCTCTACTTGCTCATCAGAAAACAATTGGGGAGAATTCAAGTAGCAGCCAGGATTCTTACATGGTTGCATTAGTTGTTCCATTTCACTTGATCTGGCGGTGAAATAGAAAAATTAGAGTAGGTTTTGATGAATAAGCTCAATTATGAGCATCTTTTCCAATCTGTCAATTTTGTTTTAGTTTTCAGTCTTAGTTTTGAGTCAGATTTCGGTCCTGAAATTGAGTCAAGAGTTTGGTTTTAGTTTTTCAAAGTTTATGACTCCATATCCCAATGGACGAATGCACTGCCTGCTTTCACAAATATCTGTAGTTCTTGGCACCTCCAAGGAGCTACCATCCCCATTGGAGCCAATGTTAGTGTTGGTATTTTCATCCCTCCGTCAGTGATCAAATTCTCTTGTTGCATTGCATGTTAGGTGTCTCTCTTAGTCAGATGCATTCCATTAGGATCATGGATCATCTGACAGTAGTGGCTTGTTGTACATTTTCCCTCATGCCCTTTACCTGCTGGCACATTTCCATTCATCTAGATCATCTGCAAGAGTCATTTTTAGAGTTTCCGCTTTATTAGGTCTAGGGTTTTGTCAAAAAGGTCTTCAAAATGTTCAATAACAGTCAGCAGGCACATGAGGCGATCGAATAAAGTTTCAGTACCAATAAATTCCATAATCACATGCTCAGAGAGTTATTTTTCCTCAAAACCTTGTTTTGAGGAAAATCAGAGTATTCTATGTTTTCATGTATAAAATTTGATGTAATTTCAGTTTTTCCTATGTACGCTGTTAGCAACCTATAATATAGGGGACGTAATTTTGACTTGACTGTTGATAATTTTGTAAACCTGTACATATTTTTCCTTCTGCAACTTGTATTCACATATTTTGTAAAAAAAAAAATCAAAAAATAAAAAAAAGAGGGTAAAAAGTCCTAAAAGAATAATCAAAGGACTTAGAAAAAAATAAGATACCCCAAAATAAAAAAATGAATAAAACATGAAAGTGAGCAAGTCTAAATGCCACTACTTTTTACTTTTGGACTATGGCAAAGTGTCAATAAATGCCATTAGTCGATGATGAGTTAAACAGTTCAATATTAACTTATCATTTTTCAATTTCCATTTTTTTAGATAGAGAATAATGAGTTGTTAGACAAATTAATCCTAAACAAATTCGGTAGTTAAGTAGAGAATAAAGTGAATCCAACGAGTTTAAGCTGGGATTCATGGATGACATAAGTGTAGAGTTAGATAGTTTTCTTTCTTTTCAGAAAAATAAATCGTTTGTGAAAGGTTGCTAGCTTAAATGCACCTTTTTACAAAAGAAGAAAAAAATGTTAGTATGGTAGGATGGGTAAGTAGAGGAAGGTGAAAAATATTGTTGTAAATATCATTCATCATGGGTTCGAGAATAACTAACTTCCCCTTCCCATAGTCACTAAGCACTCCAAGCTATCGATCGGAAAGGCTCAAGGCATTTCCTTGACTTTTGTTGGGACCGGACCCAAGGCTCTATGAATGGTTAGTTAAAAGTGTGAAATGTCTATCTTAATCCCCTAAATATATCATTCACCATTCTTGCACTCATTGTCTTGAAAATCTTAAGTAAAATCTCATTTTACTTAGAAACACTTGTAATTCCTATTTAGCTGAACTTCCTACATCATTTAAACACAAAAATCCCTCAAAATTACATTTTATCCTAAGTGATGAAGTTATTATAATGCAATTTTGCTTTTAATATTCACTTTTCTTAGTTATATTAATGTGTTTTGAGTATACATTGTCCCCTTGTCATATTAACATTGATTTTATGTATTAATTCCCTATATAATTAACCTTCTCCTATTATATAACTCATTTTATAAATAAATCCCAAAAACCCACTTATTATAACTTATGCCAAAGTATTTTATTCCCACATTTTTAAATAAAACCCTCCTTATAACCCCTTTGGCTAAAAGTTTATCCTTATCTTTAATCATGTCCCTATGGTAATTAAGTCTTCTTGATTTAATTTACCATCTAAATAAAATATGAAGAAAAAACATCTTAAAACATGTATTATGCGTGTTTTAAACGAATGTTACCTGAATTTTTGTTAAAAATAAACTTCAATGAAAAAAAAACATTTTCCCTTGTATATTTTCCAGCCCCAAGTCCCTTAACCTAAGGTTAGAACTTTAACCTTACCTTTTCCCCGCATACATTATGCCTAATCTCGATCCCTAACCTCGGTTAATTCCTCCATAAACCATCCCGATCACCTAATTTTCCATTAAAAATAGTCATTTCTTTGTATATGACTTTCTCTCGTCGGATTTGTTTTTTGATCATCCGATCCCAAGAATCCATTTGATCCTATGGTAATACACTTGCGTGAAAGTTTTTTAATACATTTATCCCTCCCCATCGCATAAGATTCCAAGCTGTTCGATCTATCCTTCATCTCCCAAGATCAACGACCCTCGTTGAATCCGATAACACATTGTTCCCTGCACCTTCCCTTTTTAATTTGAACCGTTCGCTTCATAAGATCAAATCCGACGGCGATTATCAATCTTCGTGCTCCAAACATAAATGATCGAAGTTTCGACAAAGTCGTGCGAAATGAGTGGTTTTTCCAAACCACCACTGCGCGGACGTGTCGCGATCTCATTGCATCGCGTTCGAAAAGCTCAATTCCGCTTACCACCATTCACCCGCACGAATACCATTGGCGGTATTCCCTAAACCCTAACCCACTTAACCCGAGTTTATTGCTATTTATCTATGGTTTCACCATCGGTTCAATACATTAAAACTTAAAGTTTTATTCAAAATTTTCACCTTTTACACTATAAACCTATGAAACCATTCTTGAACCTTTTTTCCTCTAAATCACACCATTTAAACCACGAGAACACTGTGCAGAGCTTTTTAGCCTACCGAGTGCCAATTTTTCAAGCCCATTGCCCTAAATTTCAAGCTACGAAGTGCTACATTGCCCTCACGAGAACCAATTTCGCAGAATTGAAGGCTGAGCACCTCTGCGAAACATCTTCAACCTAATTTCATCGGTCTTTCGAGTACTTTTCTTCAAAACTTACCTTCTAAAAATTCAAAATTCCTCATTATTTCCAGTAAAAGATCCGAAATTGCACATATCAAACTCGCACAAAAATATCCATTTTATAGGGGAAACTCGTCAAAATTTCCCCAAAATCCCTAATTTACATTTCTAGCAGTTTTTTCCCAATTCTCGGTCTATTTACTGCTATCGAAATTGATCAAAGCCTTACTCTAAGCATTAAAAAACCCTTTTTATCATTCGAGAAAAACTTGCTCGAGTCCATTTTTGCCAGAAAACATCTTGTTGTGCCATCAACTTTTTGCGGAACATCTTGCACCACAAGAGAAATTGGTAAGCTGTGGTATCAATTTCATCCAAAGATGTTTCTGACTGTTGATTCTTCAAATACTCAAGTACGAGACAGGTATAGAGTAGTGAAATCATTGAGGAAATCATATTTTTACCTTAGGGTGAAAATTCATGGTCAAAGTGTATCGGGATGTCAAAGTGTTTGAGAATCAAAGAGTATCGAGTGAATGGTGAAAGTGAAATCAAAAATTCATAATGGTAAAAAATATGAGGGTTAGAGTGTATCGGTAGGGTGAAAGAGTATCGGTGAAAATAAAGTTACTATTGGTTACTTTTTTAAATACCACACTAAAATAGCTCGAGATCGGATGAATAAAGGGTATCGGCGTTGAAAGTTAAAGGAGGAAAGTTTCTTCAACCACTTTCCACGATAAGATGCACCTAATGCCAGAAAGTACTCACGACACATCAACAATCGATTCAAATTAGAACAATATGTTCTATTTTTTGCTTGTAAAAAGGTAATAGCGTGCAAAGCCATTTTGCGATTGTCCCTCTTATTAAGTTTTTCTTTCCTATTTTTTTATTAAAACATTATCTCAATTCCTGAGATATTTTGTAAACAGATTTTTGTATAAATACTTCACAATTCGAAGTATTCGGTGGAATAAAAATTTCTCAAGACAAACTATAGTCTTATTTCTGTGGTCATATTGAAGTTGGTGAGTCAATTAGTGAAAGCATAGATTTGGGAAAGAGATTAGAGACATCATAGTCGATGATTCTTGTGGTGAAAAGATAAGTCTCGTTCTTTCCTTGTTTTCGAGTGTATTTCTTTAAAGTTTACATTCATTCATATTGTGTGTTTCTTGTCCGTAATGATCAACTAAGGAAAAAATTAAACGGGACTAGTGATAATAAGCTCCTGTTTCGAAACTTGTTGGCATTTTAATGTTTTCTACTTGATAACCGGACCATAGAATTATTAATTTCTCTAGGTCCCGAGTTAGATCCCTTCTTCGATCTTCTTATACGTAGCTTAAGGATTCTTAAGTGCCCTTTTGCTCGAGATTTCACCCACTCCATCAAATCAAGCCTATACATAGCCTTAGAAGGTCACCTATCTTTGCCTTTAGCACATTTTCATCTTTGAGACTTATTTCTTAGTTCTATTTGCCTAGAAAGTTTGACTCCATTGCCCAATATTACGGTAGATCTTTCACGGTTTTACCTTGAAATCTCTTTATTCCCAACCAATCTTTTAAAATCAAACCCAATAGCACAAATTTTAGCTATCCTAATATACGTTACTAAAATAAAGCTAAATCATATGGAGAGATCCCTCTCCGGAACTCGGGAAGAGCTAGATCTTGAATTCTAAAAGTGGTTCTTGATTACCTCTAGTAAGTTACAAAGTTTTAAATATTTCTAATAGAAAATTTACTAGAGTGATAACATATTGGCAACTCGACTGGGAAGACTAACCTTTTTTCTTCTTGAAATATTTTATAGGTTCGATCTGATCTATGATGGTGGATAGTGATCGGACACACAAAGGTTAAAATCATCCAACTAGCAACTCCAAATCCATTTCACAATCAAGACTCCTTGTGGAGGAATGAACCTAGAAAAACAATATGGAAAGATCAGGCTTTCAACTTGGATCTTAATCCAAGACATTATGTCTTTTTCTCGTTAAGAACATTTTTCAATATAGTATTTTATTTTATATAAGGATCTAACTTGGTTGTACGAGATACCATGGCCTTTCATTATGGTTGATTTTCAAGACGATCCAAGAATAAAATGAAGATATGCTCCCATGAGAAGAGATCACATGCAGATTTCCACACAAACTACCAAAGGTAAATTGGAGTGACAATGCTTCATGTTTCAAGATGAGAACATTCATGATCCTTTACTACATCTCATTAAATTTCATATACACATCATCAAGATTGAAGGGTGATTGGCATGATGATTGCCTCATGAAAATATTCATGGTAACCCTCAAAAAGGAAAAGCAAGGGAATGGTATGAAGCTCTCAAACACTAGTTTATTTTATTTAAAATATTTTCATAAGGTATTTTATGAGCATTACAAAAGAAGATTTTCCATCTTTATCATTAGCTGAAATTTTTTGTGATGAAGTGAAGATCTTATACATTACCTTAAAAATATTGATGAAGATTTTGGAAATTGGTTTGTTGAAGATTTATTAGAAGAAATCTAGAGCTTTCATTCTCAAGTTAAATGTCATAATAATCAAGAGGAGTTAAACAAAGATGAAAATAGATCGAGGAGATGAATAAAGATTCACAAAACCCCTCATGTATTAACAAATGATGTTTCATTTAATGTTTTGGATGGAGTTAAAGAAAATAATCAACCTCATAATCAACTTTTTAGATAAGAGAAAAAAACAATTTTCATTCAAATCTAAGAATTCGAAATTCCCACCCCTCCTCACCGAAGAAGAAATCAATTTGCTTCTAAACATGCAACCATCCTCAAAATATTTACATAATGAAGAAATTGTTTCTACTATCTTCTAATGTTGATGAATGTCACAAAAGTTTTTATCCATGAAGGGACAAAAGAACGTAGTCGATGCTCATATTATTCTACCTTCCCAAAAAGGCCCATTTCTTGATATCACGCCTATTGAACAAAACAATGATTTTCAACTAAAATGCAACCAATCTAATCGAGATATATTAGGATTGTTGGAAGAAAAAATCTGCTGATCCATTGTTTATAATTGATGACATTCATTCTTGAATATTTTCCTAAATATGATCGGTATGATGATAATTATGATAATTTCACAACAATCACTAGCTATTTTGAGGGATGAGATATTAGAACTTTAGCTTGATGAGGATTTTCTAAAAGTTTTATTTCTTATTTTTAAATTAAAAAAATGTTCTCCTCAAGTCAAAATGGCTTCTTGATATAATTTAGAGAATTATGAAGCGAAAATCAAACTTTTTGCATTCTCAAAGTTCAATCATGCTAATTTACGAAATCCTAAAAGTTTGTTTGAAAATATTCCTTCTCCGAAAGCAAGAAAGAAATTGTAATACCTTTTGACTTGCATATTGAAGATGATTATTCTTCCAAACACATGGTGAAGAAATAGTTTCATGGTCTAATATTCATAATTCAAGCTGAACAATTAGTCATTGAAGACCTAGAAGTAAATAACATACATCATACTTTTATTGATCCTATATCGATTAGTATGGAGAATATTTTTTAGCCCAAATGCTGCAAACATGTTTTCTCTATAAGGATCAAATATATCAGCAATTTCCATTTCATATCTTGTCATTGATTATGAAGAAACATGATCAAGTTATACTTCTAAGTTTGATCACAAGTAATCAAATTATCCATTCATTTCTACGGCTACTTGATTGGCTTCATTGGCATTTTTGTGTATTACACGATTCAATAAGATTTTTAGTAGATTAGAGTAGGTAGATGAGTGCCACGATAAGCTCATAATTTTGAGCATTTTTTTTAGTTTTTAATTTTCACCTAGTTTTTCATTAAGATTTAAAGCCAAGGATGAGGTCCTAAAAAGTTTAAGATCTATAAGTTGGTTTGAAAATTGTTGTGTGTTGTTTTAGTTTCGGATCGAATTCGGTTGCGAGACAGACGAAGACACTTACTAAGATCATCGAAGGTCAAAGATAAAGGCACGCGATCTCGAGTTCTTGGCATTTTCACAAGGAAAATCCATCCCCAAGTGAAGCCGATGTTTAGCAACCTATAATATAGGGGACGTAATTTTGACTTGACTGTTGATAATTTTGTAAACCTGTACATATTTTTCCTTCTGCAACTTGTATTCACATATTTTGTAAAAAAAAAAAAAAAAATCAAAAAATCAAAAATAAAAAAGAGGGTAAAAAGTCCTAAAAGAATAATCAAAGGACTTAGAAAAAATAAGATACCCCAAAATAAAAAATGAATAAAACATGAAAGTGAGCAAGTATAAATGCCACTACTTTTTACTTTTGGACTATGGCAAAGTGTCAATAAATGCCATTAATCGATGATGAGTTAAACAGTTCAATATTAACTTATCATTTTTCAATTTCCATTTTTTTAGATAGAGAATAATGAGTTGTTAGACAAATTAATCCTAACAATTCAGTAGTTAAGTAGAGAATAAAGTGAATCCAACAGTTTAAACTGGATTCATGGATGACATAAGTGTAGAGTTAGATAGTTTTCTTTCTTTCAGAAAAATAAATGCTGTGAAGGTTGCTAGCTTAAATGCACCTTTTTACAAAAGAAGAAAAAATGTTAGTATGGTAGGATGGGTAAGTAGAGGAAGGTGAAAAATATTGTTGTAAATATCATTCATCATGGGTTCAGAATAACTAACTTCCCCTTCCCATAGTCACTAAGCACTCCAAGCTATCAGTCAGAAAGGCTCAAGGCATTTCCTTGACTTTTGTTGGGACCGGACCCAAGGCTCTATGACTGGTTAGTTAAAAGTGTGAAATGTCTATCTTAATCCCCTAAATATATCATTCACCATTCTTGCACTCATTGTCTTGAAAATCTTAAGTAAAATCTCATTTTACTTAGAAGCATTTGTAATTCCTATTTAGCGAACTTCCTACATCATTTAAACACAAAAATCCCTCAAAATTACATTTTATCCTAAGTGATGAAGTTATTATAATGCAATTTTCTTTTAATATTCACTTTTTTAGTTATATTAATGTGTTTTGAGTATACATTGTCCCCTTGTCATATTAACATTGATTTTATGTATTAATTCCCTATATAATTAACCTTCTCCTATTATATAACTCATTTTATAAATAAATCCCAAAAACCCACTTATTATAACTTATGCCAAAGTATTTTATTCCCACATGTTCAAATAAAACCCTCCTTATAACCCCTTTGGCTAAAAGTTTATCCTTATCTTTAATCCCGTCCCTATGGTAATTAAGTCTTCTTGATTTAATTTACCGTATAAATAAAATATGAAGAAAAATCTTAAAACATGTATTATGCGTGTTTTAAACAAATGTTACCTGAAGTTTTGTTAAAACTAAACTTCAATGAAAAAACAACCTTTTCCCTTGTATATTTTCCACCCCAAGTCCCTTAACCTAAGGTTAGAACTTTAACCTTACCTTTTCCCCGCATACATTATGCCTAATCTCAGTCCCTAACCTCGGTTAATTCCTCCATAAACCATCCCGATCACCTAATTTTCCATTAAAAATAGTCATTTCTTTGTATATGACTTTCTCCCGTCGGATTTGTTTTTGATCATCCGATCCCAAGAATCCATTTGATCCTATGGTAATACACTTGCGTGAAATTTTTTAATACATTTATCCCTCCCCATCGCGTAAGATTCCAACTGTTCGATCTATCCTTCATCTCCCAAGATCAACGACCCTCGTTGAATCCGATAACACATTGTTCCCTGCACCTTCCCTTTTAATCTGAACCGTTCGCTTCATAAGATCAAATCCGACGGTGATTATCAATCTTCGTGCTCCAAACATAAATGATCGAAGTTTCGACAAAGTCGTGCGAAATGGGTGGTTTTCCAAACCACCCTGCGCAGACGTGTCGCGATCTCGTTGCATCGCGTTCGAAAAGCTCAATTCCGCTTACCACCATTCACCCGCACGAATACCATTGGCGGTATTCCCTAAACCCAACCCACTTAACCCGAGTTTATTGCTATTTATCTATGGTTTCACCATCAGTTCAATACATTAAAACTTAAAGTTTTATTCAAAATTTTCACCTTTTACACTATAAACCTATGAAACCATTACTGAACCTTTTTTCCTCTAAATCGCACCATTTAAACCCTGAGAACCTGTGCAGAGCTTTTAGCCTACCAGTGCCAATTTTTCAAGCCCATTGCCCTAAATTTCAACTGCGAAGTGCTACATTGCCCTCTGAGAACCAATTTCACAGAATTGAAGACTGAGCACCTCTGCGAAACATCTTCAACCTAATTTCACTGGTCTTTCAGGTACTTTTCTTCAAACTTACCTTCTAAAAATTCAAAATTCCTGTTATTTCCAGTAAAAGATCTGAAATTGCACATATCATACTGCACAAAAATATCCATTTTATAGGGGAAACTCTGTCAAAATTTCCCCAAAATCCCTAATTTACATTTCTAGCAGTTTTTTCCCAATTCTCGGTCTATTACACTGCTGAAATTGATCAAAGCCTTACTCTAAGCATTAAAAACCCTTTTTATCATTCAGAAAAACTTGCTCAGAGTCCATTTTTGCCAGAAAACACTGTTGTGCCATCAACTTTTGCAGAACATCTTGCACCACAACAGAAATTGGTAACTGCAGTATGAATTTCATCCAAAGATGTTTCTGCTGCTGATTCTTCAAATACTCAGGTACAGACAGGTATAGAGTAGTGAAATCATTGAGGAAATCATATTTTTACCTTAGGGTGAAAATTCATGGTCAAAGTGTATCAGATGTCAAAGTGTTTCAGAATCAAAGAGTATCAGTGAATGGTGAAAGTGAAATCAAAATTCACAATGGTAAAAAATACAGGGTTAAAGTGTATCAGTAGGTGAAAGAGTATCAGTGAAAATAAAGTTATTGTTGGTTACTTTTTTAAATACCACACTAAAATAGCTCAGATCAGATGAATAAAGGGTATCAGCGTTGAAAGTTAAAGGAGGAAAGTTCTTCAACCACTTTCCACGATAAGATGCACCTAATGCCAGCAGTACTCACAGCACATCAACAATCAGTTCAAATTAGAACAATATGTTCTATTTTTTTCTTGTAAAAAGGTAACAGCGTGCAAACTGTTTTGCAGTTGTCCCTCTTATTAATTTTTCTTTCCTATTTTTTATTAAAACATTATCTCAATTCCTGAGATATTTTGTAAACAGTTTTTGTATAAATACTTCACAATTCGAAGTATTCAGTGGAATAAAAATTTCTCAAGAAAACTATAGTCTTATTTGCTGGTCATATTGAAGTTGGTGAGTCAATTAGTGAAAGCAGCAGACTGGAAAGAGATTAGAGACATCATAGCTGAGGATTCTTGTGGTGAAAAGATAAGTCTCGTTCTTTCCTTGTTTTCAGTGTATTTCTTTAAAGTTTACATTCATTCATATTGTGTGTTTCTTGTCTGTAATGATCAACTAAGGAAAAATTAAACAGGACTAGTGATAATAAGCTCCCTGTTTCGAAACTTGTTGGCATTTTAATGTTTTCTACTTGATAACCGGACCATAGAATTATTAATTTCTCTAGGTCCCAGTTAGATCCCCTTCTTCAGTCTTCTTATCTGTAGCTTAAGGATTCTTAAGTGCCCTTTTGCTCAGATTTCACCCACTCCATCAAATCAAGCCTATACATAGCCTTAGAAGGTCACCTATCTTGCCTTTAGCACATTTTCATCTTTGAGACTTATTTCTTAGTTCTATTTGCCTAGAAATTTGACTCCATTGCCCAATATTCTGGTAGATCTTTCTGGTTTACCTTGAAATCTCTTTATTCCCACCAATCTTTTAAAATCAAACCCAATAGCAAAATTTTAGCTATCCTAATATCTGTTACTAAAATAAAGCTAAATCATATGGAGAGATCCCTCTCCAGAACTCAGGAAGGCTAGATCTTGAATTCTAAAAGTGGTTCTTGATTACCTCTAGTAAGTTACAAAGTTTTAAATATTTCTGATAGAAAATTTACTAGAGTGATAACATAAGAAACTTCAGTGGCAACCCTGGTCACCTTACCAAGCTTCAACAACTCCATCCCCTGCAAGGCAAACCAAAAAATCAAATCATTCAGTTCATCAAAGGTAAAAATGAAGTAAACTGCCCAAAAACAGAGTTGAAAAAGTAAGTTACACTGCAAACATTATAAAAGTGGGTTTTATGAGTGAAAAATCAAAAGCTATTGTATATAAACTCATTGGTCATATTCAAAGAGCTCATATGCATTCAAAGGAGAAAAATTTAACAAGAGAAGGTCGTGTTGGAGAAAGGGAGCAAGTTTGAAGCAAAATTATGCAAGTTCAAAGGCGCGGCGTGTTGGGTTTGTGGTGCGGCGCATAGAGAAGGCGTGACGCATTGGACTGCCTTCCATAGTGTAAAAAATACACTAGCGCGACGCATATAGAAGGCACGGTGCATTGGGTTTGTGGCATGGCGCATAGATCTGAAAGCCTGATTTCACCATAAACTCCCTCAAATTTCCAAATTTTCTGAATCCCATGGTGTGCAAGTAAGTCAAGATTCCTTCCATTGCTAGTGAAAAAGTTTTTCTTAAAATTTATGGTGGTTTAGTGTGATAAAACTCGAACCCTACCTCTTTGCAATTTTGGCTCAAAAAAATTGCCTAGTGTTTGCATTTGTGCTTTTTCTACCAAGTCCATTCCATCAATCCCTCACTCTTTGACTCCTCCATTAATTTTTCACTTTCATCCACTCATTCCCTAATTCCCATGTTCCAAAAATTCCCTAATTCCCATATCCCTAACTCCGACTAACCCAAACCCTAGTTACAAATCCTAAACCCTAATTGTTGTCCCTAATATTACATACTATTCCCTAAACCCCCTATTCCAAAAAAAAAAAACTTGTCCATATCATTCCCAAAACCCCTCATACCCTTTCCCTCCACAATCCCTCATACATTCTCATCCTTGGTAGAAGAAAACTAAAAACACCATAAATCTCTTCATACTCATCAAGAAAACTCACACATTAGAAAACATGGAGTCTGATCCCTCCTATGACCGAGATGAAGAGACACATAGTGATTCTCCTATAGAAATGAATGCACCAAGGAGACCTCACAAGGGTGGTAAACATATACGAGAGCAGCCTACTTCACTTGCCGAGCTACAGGCCTGCCCTCTTGCTGTCACATGCTTTCAACACCAATCCTATTATCAGTTCTATGAGATGGTAGAGAGAGTTCAATACCATCATGAGTTGGCTAGGTTGTTTGTGCTCCATCTTTAAAATGGCCAAGTCACTCTAGCAGGTGTGACATTTACCTTGACACCGGAGTCCATTTCTCTAGCAACTGGCATTCCAAGTGTCGGTGAGCAGTGGAATAAAAGGCAGCAGATTAATAAAGAACAGTATGAGCCTTACATCAAGGTTGGTTATCAAAGACATCTCAGCAGATTTTTTCCTTTCCGGTATCTAAAAGACTCATATGCTCCCTTGATGAGACTCATAATTAAGTATTTTAGCTGTGAGGGCCGGTTTTCTTGCCTATATGCTTATCACATCAGATTTTTGATGCACTGTACTAGGATGATAATGATGAATCTCCCCTACTTTACTTGTCGAAACATTGAGAAGATGACCACCTTTGTGCACAAGAAGACTCCCCAGCAGCAGTATAACAACATATATCATTTTTCACTAATCAAGATTGTGGTCATGCATCATCTTGGTTTACAGAACATCTCATGGGAGGATTTCATTTCACATGAGGTCTTCACCGCTCCTCAATTACCTCTATCAGCTTTTCATGAGACAGGTGGGCCTTCACATCAGTAGGAGCTTCATGAGACACAAACTGCTAGTGTGCCAGTATTTGTCACCTACCAAAAGGGTACTAGAAGGTTGTTTGCAGCATCAAAGCGAGTATTATCTCCACCCGGGGTGGAAGGGGTCTCGTTTCCCATCAACGGAGTAGGTACAGGACAAGGGCATGCAACCATTACATGATGAGGGGCATTTAGGAGGGCAAGAGACAGATTTTATTCTTATTCAGGATGATGACACCGATTTGGGCTCACAAAGCTCAAAGCTTAAAGAGATCATTCAGGAGCAGCAAGAGGACACCCATGGTTTGTCTCTCAACCTAGAAAGAACCAAATGGATAATTAACTATCTGAAGCAGAGAAACAAGTAGCTAGAGGATCAGAAAACCATTATGGAGCTGCAAAACATACGAGAAAACCGGCAAGTTGCCAAGAGGAGGAAAACCAAGTTGACACCACTTGAACAAAAAATTGATGATGATCATGAATCTTGGCTTGAAAGGATAAAAATACATTTGGAAAATATTTTGGAGAAGGCCAAAAAAGAGAAAAACATGTTGAGGCACATGGCGTACCACTACTTGATGAGAAACAAGGTGTGCAAAATAAGAATTAGGAACTTGAAGGCCAGGTTGAAGAAGGTATCAAAGAGGCGAAAAGAGCATGACAGAATTCAGATATTGGCTTAGGCTTCCTTGGCCCAACATAGCTCTTAAGGGAGGACACTTAGCCCAAATTTCAAAAAAATTGGGACACTTTTGTAATTTTTGAATTTTTGGCTCAAAAAAAAAACTTTTCTGCCCAATGCGTCGCGCCACCTGGCGCTTGCTTTTGATGGAGGCATCCTTTTGAGGAAAACTCAGCATATTTGGATTTTTCATGAAAAAATATGCATGCTCAAAAATGGCCAAGAAATTTTGACAGGTTTTGGGCTTCCAAAAAGGTCAAAAACACCCCAAAATGACCTTTCTGCCCCTTTTTTGATACACAAGAAGCAATCTTGGGAGAACTCAGTTTTGGAGGGGAAAATGGAGGAAAAATTCACAAATTCCACTTGTGCGGGAAAGTAGACAGGTAGAACTTTCCAACAAGCCCACTTGGAGAAAATTTGGACACTGGGAAGGCCTCCAAAAGCAGCTGTAAAAAGGCGTTACGCATAGCGAAATCAGCGCAGTGCATTGGAGGAAATTTGCTCAGTTTGACCAAAAATACTCTGTTTTTCACCTAGTTTCTTGACAGTTTGAATTTCTCCTTCTAATTTTCAAACTTATGATGTAATTTAATGTGAATTGATGGATTTTGATGTAATTATGCTTAATTTTCACTCATAGAGGTAGATTCATCCATGAAAAGGTAGTTTACAACTGAATGAATCAGTTCCCTAGTTTTTAGAGGCAACTTGTTCCACTACCTACTTCTTAGTTTCTCAGTTTAGAATTTGTTGGAATAGCTCCTAAACTCATGAGCTCAACCCCTAGAGTCTAGGATGAGTTTTTTTTTCCTATATCTTATTTTTTTTCAGTCATTAGCATGGTTGGATTTTTGGGAAATCTTGGAGCTTATTGTATACTCATTTCAGCAATTTGGCTAAGGAATAGACCAGTGGTTTGCAGCACTTTATGGGATTCATGTGGCATATTTCTTTGGTATTGTGTTTCTTCTGTAATTGTAAGTCTACATGTGTTTTATGTATGCCACATCTCTCCTTATTTCATCTTAACTAAATCAAACAAATATAAAGGTAGAATACATTGAAAGTGCAGTGCTCTACCTAGGGTTTGCTTAGTTATCTATGTTTTCAGCTGATTAAAAAGAATCCCTGAGTTCTTCATGCCCTTTTAAAATCCTCATCTATCTAAACCTCTCCATCTCACTCAATTTTAAGTACCAAATCACTTGCCTACCTTGCCCCATAGAGATCTCTGCAAAACTGAGCCTCATTCCCCAAGCCCAAATCTTCCTTTCACATTTGAGCCAACAAAACATCATCAAATTCAATCAAACACCTCTATACACATACCTAGCCTAAAATTAGTAATCACATCAGTCATCTCAAGCTTTCATTGTCCATATTTTCTGGGATTGACAAGGAGAGAGCCCTCTCCCGACCTGGTAGGGCTAGCTACCAGGTTAAGCGTGGTATGATGTTATCCTAGATCCTACCTTTCTCAGCCTGAGGTAGATTTAGGCCCTAACACATACTTCATCTCCCAAAGAAAAAATGAGAAAAATGAGTCCTTTGATGATAAACGAAAACCTCGTTATCCTTGTCTTATCTGTGACAAGGATCATTTCACTAAGGAATGTCCGCATAGGTATGGGGTATCTAAGTTTGTGAAAGGTTCATCCACACTCGCTATATTGAAGGATCCTTTTCCTATTCAAGTTAGCAAAATGATTGGATCTTCTTCTAATACATCAACAGATATTTTGATGATGTCTCAAGTAATGGCTGTGACCCGATCGCAAGACTATGGGAGTAAAAATCATGTTACTGGTAAAGAAATAGAAAATTCTAATTCGGTACCAGCTACATATCCTTCAGTTTCTGATCCTCTTCATATCGAGAAACCCAATATTGATTTATTAACTAAATCACCTACTAAAGGTGTAGTTCGGAAATCACTTTTCAATCCACATGCGAGAGCTGCCCAGAATTACAACATTGTTGAGGATTTAGCAATATCACCTTCCACAATGTCGGCCTTAGAAGTGTTGCAATCATGTCCAACACAAAGGAAATTAATCTTATCAGCTATTGGAGCTGTATATATTCAAGATTCAAACCTCATGGTCTTCGATTTAGAAAATTTTACATCATGGCTCCCTCATCAAACGGCTTTTCAGATTCCAGTACTAGTCAAAAAAAGGTGTTGCTTTCGTACTTTAATTGATGAAGGAGCATATACGTGTATTATTTCATTAAAATTTTGGAAATAGTTTGGTTCTCCGACACTTAACCAATCTTCGACAATTCTCAAAGCTTTTGACAGAAGTGGATTCCATCCATTTGGAATTTTGCAAGATCTACCTATAGAGGTTGAAGGTAAAATTGTTAATTTAGATGTGGAAGTTGTTGATGCCCCTCTAGATTACAACCTTCTTCTGGGTCGAAGTTGGTCTTGTGCTATGACTGTTTTCGTGTCATTAGTATTTCGATTAATCATGTTTCCTCATCAAGGAAATATTGTGAAAATTGATCAGCTCTCATATTGTTCGTCTGACCCAGCTTCTACGGATAGTATTGAACATGTTGGAAAATCGACTATCCCTTATGAGGATGTTGGAGTAGGTTTAAGCAAAGATTCTGCCTTAATGGGAACTTTTTCTATACCTCCACCTAATGTACCACATATTATTGCTAATATCAATATGATTACATCAAGCACTATTCCATTTGATGACCCTTGGATAGTGCCTTTAGAGTCAAAACTAGATTCTTTCGATGGCGAGATGCCTTTGAGTCCTTTTGAAATAGCATATCAAGCAGTACAGTCATTTTCCAATCCTTCATCAACTGATAGTGATCCAATGAATGTCATCACTGAGAAATCATTTTTAGCATCAAGCCCAACAATAACATCAATTCATGATCCCTTCCAACAAGTGTTTCATACTGATGAAAGGATTCGTGAATTATTGTCTATAGATGAATTACCATGGGATGATATTCATCATAGGTCATCATTTTTACCTGAGCTTGATCGATTTGAAAATAATTTTTCATCTATTTTTACAATTGACTATGTCAAGGAACCACAGAGTCCAATATCTATTACAAATTCGGATTCTGAAGTTAATTTGGGAAATATTTCTTCGATGGTTCCCATTGACATATTAATTAAACTAGGAATTATTGAAAGCATTCATATAGGTGCTTCTTGTACGTCTGATGAAATTACTACATATAAAGCCCTATTTCAAGAATTTCGTGACATATTTTCCTGGTATTATAAAGAAATTCCAGGAATTGATTCCAACATTGTGTAATGTTCCCACTTAGCCTTAGCTAAGAGGAACATTCAATTTTTTTTTAATTTATGCTTCATGAATAAATCAATAAAGGAGGACATGTAAAACTCCTAAAAAGTCTGAAAAAATCAATGCCCATGTGAACAAAGACAAATTAGGGCTATGTAAATAATCACTTGCAGTTGTGAAAGAGGTTTGAGCTAAAGTCTGGGTCAACCTTGACCAAATCAACAGTGCTCCCTAGGTTCATTGCATCTCCAAACGGGACAACGTAGTTTTAGAAGGGAGCCTCTAATGTGAAAAGGGCTAACTCATCAATATGGTTTAGGGTTTGCAAGAGCTTTCTCATCTTATAAAATGGAAAGGAGGGCAGTAAGAGAAGGTTGTTGATAGATCATATTTCTGAGTATTTGTCTGCTTAGACAAATACCATTCTCTGTTGTTGAGTGGAGGATTGTATCTGGAATTCCTATGTAGGAGTTTCACCTCTTCCTTTGATGATTCAAGGAGGAAAGTTTGCTGAATTGAACCACTATTAGGCTTGAGGCCAAGCTCCTACTTACATTGGCAGCGCTGATCCATAGAGGGTTTTTCTTTCTCTGCAAGCTGCAGCAAGTGGTGATCTAGATCTGCAGAGATCAAGTGTATTTTGAGAGCCTCTCTCCATGGAGTGGGTCCTTTGACCTCCTCGAACAGTGTATCATTTATTTATGCTTCAAATATTTACTTCTACAGTGTTTATCTATGACATTTGAGCCACAGTGTTGTCTATGTTGGAAGAATACATTATTTTTTTGTAGATCTCTTTATGGTGTTTTGCTCATAGTTTAGATTAGAGATCCTTAGTGTTGGGGTTTTCCTTCCACTAGGTGATCCATGGATTAGCTTGATGATCTATGTTCTATTCAGATTTGATCCATTTTAATGAAATTTCATATTCATAAATTTACTGCAGCAGTTTCCAGATCTGCAACTTGTTTCTCAGATCTACTCTTATTCATGCATGCTTTTGTAAAAATTCCAAGTGGATCTTGTAGAGAAAACTATATAGTCTCCAGATCTGGTATAGATCTGATATTTTGTCCATAGATCTGTCCTATATTTGATTTGTAACTTCCAGCTGCTGAACCTCCTGAAAAATAACACTGTTGAAGCATTTCTGCAAATATACATGTGTTTCCCCTCTCTTTTCTGAAGATTTATTGTTGTATTGGCTCATGCTTTCTATTGTATAATGAGAGGGCTTCATCATAATTTTGATTTGCTGTTGTATTACTGAAAAATGAGTCTTATTGCAGATATCCATTGAACATATGCTAAAACAACGCAATTCCTGAAGCAGTGCTTGCATTTGATTGCAGCCTTCCTCTTTGGGTGCTTTTTAGCTAGTCTACTTTTTGGGAGATCTGTTTAAATAGTCTAAACTAATTTTTTTCTAATGAAATTCCATATATAATTCCCATACAACATAAATGAGGGGAAACAAGCCCTGATCTGTGTTATTTTTTCACAGTTTTACTTATACATAATTTCTCTTGAGAACCTTGTTGAAATTCCTGAAAAAGGGATTATTCCAAGTTCTATAGCCAGAGTCTGCAGATGGCCAGGTAGCCTCTGGATCTCATATTTTATTTTTAAAGGTGACATATCCATTAAATTCCCCTGCATTCAATCTCTGGAATAGAATCTTGATATTCCTGAAAAGGGGATATTACAGTGGTATCAGAGCTCCACTCTTGGCACAACCTATGCTTACCATTAGAGCACCAGTCATGTTGCATTCTGAAGATGAGGATCCTCCCACTTAGAGGGAGAGGAGGTGCCAAAATATAATTCATAGAAATTATGACTACACCATTGTTGATCTTGACAAGGGTCAAGACAAAGGGGAAAGCCCCTGAATCTGTGAAAGATAAAGATAAGGAAGCAGAGGAGTTTGCAAAAAATCTCTTGGAGGCTATGCAAGATCTTTCCAAGGAGATAAAGGAGATGAGGGTGGATAGAATGAGGGAATCCCTTGGGAGATTTCATCAAGGAGAAAGTTCTGACATGTCTCATTTTGGGACTGGTCATCCTGTGAGCTTGCCACAATCTCCACAAGCCTCACAACGCTCTACCATGCCTACCTTCTTGGCTGTAGAGAATGAAGGACTACAAGAGCCAACCTCCCTGGAAGGGTACTTTGTATAATATGACTCACAAAGTCAGAGTTTCAATGATAACTTGAGCTTCCAAGACTTTTGCCATCTCAAGGACCGAAGGAGACCATGGCAACAGTACATATATGGTGGTTTCTTCCAGGGGAGACACCATATTATGGGCAGGTTATTTTTGCCCAAGTTCGATGGAACATCCTCTTGTTCTGCCAAAGCATGGGTGGAGAAGTTGGACATCTATTTCCAGTTGAATAAAATGCCCAAAGTAGAAGCCATCAAGATTGTTGTGCTGCATTTTGAGGGAGAAGACCACAACTGGTGGTTTCATGGAGTATCTACACTAGGACACAGCAATGTGTCTACATATGCTGAGTTCACTAGGATACTAGTGGAGATATTTGATCGGAAAGATCTAGAGGCCCCTTTTATAAGCTTGGCAAAGTTGAAGTAGAAAAGAGATGCAGAGGCCTATATCTCTGAATTCCTGAGGTTGTCAGTAATGGTCCCTGATATATCTGTAGCAAGGAGAGTCTACATGTTCATTGATGGCTTGGAGGAACCTTTGCATGGGTTGGTTAAGTCTACCAAGCCCATCACTTTGCATGATGCCATTGAAAGAGCTAGAGATCTCCAAGATGCCTTGCCAAGAGCAAAGGCAACTTTCCAAAGCAAAGCCCCTCATTCCTCTAAGGGGAAGGAAGGGAAAGATGCTCCACCCAAGGAGAGCTCACTGAAGAAGCCTCTTGACCTTGATCTCCGAAGGGAGTTTAGGAAAGAGAGATTGTGTTTCAGTTATCAAGAGCCATGGGTACCGGGACATAGATGTGTTGCTGGAAGAGCACACTATATATAAGTCTTCTCAGATTTTGAGGAGGAATATGGGAATGAAGGACCTAGGAGGGGTCACAGCACTAGTGATGATGAGGAGGAAGATCAATCACCATCTAGAGGTGAAGAGGGAGCCTTTGCTCCAACAAGTGGGACTCTTGCTTCTTTGAGAGGAGTGCCCAAATATTTGACCCTAAGAGTACAAGGTTCAGTCATGAACCAGAGAGTGTCTATTTTGATTGACAGTGGGGCAACCCACAACTTTATTGATTCTCACCTTGTGTAGAGGATAGGGATCCCCACTGATACTTTTCATGGGTTCTCTGTTTTGGTCCCAGGAGATAGAACTATGCATTGCATGCAATATGTTCCATCACTTTCTATCACTATGGGGTCCTACATCTTGGTGGATCACTTCTTTGTAGTTGACATACCAGACACCAATATCATCTTGGGTGTCCAGTGGTTGATTACCTTGGGGAAGGTCATCACTGATTGGAAGGCCTTGCAAATCGAGTGGGTGGACTTGAAGAGTGGGAAACCACAAATAATTAGAGGCATGCACACTTATGTTGCACCTGATGCTTCCACACAAACAACAGAGATGGATTTGCGGAGTGGAAGAAAGGACCTCACAGTTCCTTCTCTCATGTGTTATGAGAATGTTGCAAGGAACATTCCTACCTCATGGCAAGCCACTTGGAATTCCATTAGATTTTGATCATGTGGGGGAAGCCTCACAAAGTGCTGGAGCAATGGAAGAGAAAGCCACAGCGTTGTGGGAGGAAGCAAAGGGGAGGATCAGCCTTCCACAAACAATTTTGGCATGTGTAATGTCAAAGAAATGATCAGCAACAAGGCAAGCACCTCCATAGATGCATCAACAGCGTTGTCCTTGTTGAGTTGTGTAGATCCTTATTGTAGATTTCAACTCCTTGTGGAGTACTCCAAAGATCTACACACTAGGATGATATTAGATGGCATGAAGCAAGGAGGAGGCTATTTGGTCCATGAAAGGGTCATCTATCATCTTGGTAAAGTATTCTTGTCTCAAGCATCCAAGCTTAAGCAAGAGATACTATAAAGAGCACACAAAGATTTCCTTTCCAGCTATATGCAGTCAGCAAAGATCTACTCCCTAATCATGAGGAGTTTTGATTCGGATGGTATGAAGCAAGAACTACATCAGCACTATGATTGGGAGGAACTACATCAGCTCTTACAAGAGTGCAATAGTTATGAGGAGATGGGGCAGCCAAAGGAATCTATGTAGGAGACATTTCATTCATCTCTTCCTTCTCTTAAAAGAGGAGAAATGCCCATGCCTAACTCCATGTGTGTGGGAGACTTGAATGGTAAATAATCTGATCTTATGGAGCATGTTCATTTTTCTGATTTGACACATTCTCTTACCATATGTATGCAGGCCATAGCTCCTACAAGGAGTGATATTACATGCAGATCTCATGGCATTGATGAGGCCAATAAAGATTCTAAATTTGGCCACTCCCTGGAGGTGCAAAGGGAGATTCTCTATCATGATGGGTGCTTCCCAAAGGCACCTAACTTGGGCATCACTTTCAGCCATGTCAAAGTGACCCATGTAGCAAAGATGTGGAGGAAGTACCACCTACCACACTCAGATCTACTCAAAACAAGGAGTGCACTGCATTGGTACCTTATGTGGGATTGTGACCCACCTCCTCAAGTGCAAATTTTAGTTTGCATATATGTGATTTTGCTTCCATACATAGATGATATATTAGTATTTTTTATGGGTTTGTATGGGAAAAAAGTGGGCAGTGTATATGTACCACATGGGATGGAAATTTATCTTGTACTTCATGATACATGTTTTAGATGTGACATTGCTTCACCCATGTTTATTTTTGTTGAGTTTTACACTCTTGAAGGGATAGACTATGCCCCTATCATGTTAGCATTGGAGGAGAAATTTCTGATGTATTGGCTTGATGAGCACTTGGTCCATGATGAAAGCTTGTTCCTTGATGGTGCCATCAATGGAGAAGGAGAAGAACTATAGCTCTTACCTTGTCAGTTGCTTGAGGACAAGCAACATTTTGGAGGGGAGGACTGTAATGTTTCCACTTAGTCTTAGCTAAGAGGAACATTCAATTTTGTTTTAATTTCTGCTTCATGAATAAATGAATAAAGGAGGACAGGTAAAACTCCTAAAAAGTATGAATAAATCAATGCCCATGTGAACAAAGACAAATAAGGGCTATTTAAATAATCACTTGCAGGTGTGAAAGAGGTTTGAGCTAAAGACTGGGTCAACCTTGACCAAATCAACAGCGTTGTATAGGTTCATTGCTTCTCCAAAAGGGACAGCACAGTTCTAGAAGGGAGCCTCAAATGTGAAAAGGGCTAACTCATCAAGATGGTTTAGGGTTTGCAAGAGATTTCTCTACTTATAAAAGGGAAAGGAGGGCAGCAAGAGAAGGTTGTTGATAGATCATATTTCTGAGTATTTGTCTGCTTAGACAAATACCATTCTCTGCTGTTGAGTGGAGGATTGTATCTGGAATTCCTATGCAGGAGTACTAATCTAGGTTTGATGATTCAAGGAGGAAAGTTTGCTGAATTGAACCACTATTAGGCTTGAGGCCAAGCTCCTACTTACATTGGCAGCACTGATCCATTGAGGTTTTTGTTGTCTCTGCAAGCTGCAGCAAGTGGTGATCTAGATCTGCAGAGATCTAGTGTATTTTGAGAGCCTCTCTCTATGGAGTGGGTCCTTTGACCTCCTGGAAGAGTGTATCATTTATTTATGCTTCAGATCTATACTTCTACAGTGTTTATCTATGACATTTGAGCCACAACGTTGTCTATGTTGGAAGACTACGTTATTTTGTTGTAGATCTCTTTATGGTGTTTTGCTCATAGTTTAGATCAGAGATCCTTAGTGCTGGGGTTTTCCTTCCACTAGGTGATCCATGGATTAGCTTTCTGATCTATGTTCTATTCAGATCTGATCCATGGTAATGAAATTTCATATTCAGAAATTTACTGCAGCAGTTTCCAGATCTGCAACTTGTTTCTCAGATCTACTCTTATTCATGCATGCTTTTGTAAAAATTCCAAGTGGATCTTGTAGAGAAAACTATATAGTATCCAGATCTGGTATAGATCTTATATTTTTTCCATAGATATGTCCTAGATATGAGTTGTAACTTCCAACTACTGAACCTCCTGAAAAATAACGTTGTTGAAGCATTTATGCAAATATACATGTGTTCCTCCTCTCTTTTCTGAAGATTTATTGTTGTATTGGCTCATGCTTTCTACTGTATAATTAGAGGGCTTCATCATAATGTTGATTTTATGTTGTATTACTGAAATATGAGTATTCTTTCTGATCTCCACTGAACATCTGCTAAAACAGCACAATTCCTGAAGCAGTGCTTGCATTTGATTGCAGCCTTCCTCTTTGGGTGCTTTTTAGCTAGTCTACTTTATTGGAGATATGTTTAAATAGTCTAAACTGATTTATTTCTGATGAAATTCCATATATACGTCTCATACAACATAAATTAGGGGAACCAAGCTCTTATCTGCGTTATTTTTTCACATTTTTACTTATACAACATTTCTCTTGAGCACCTTGTTGAAATTCCTGAAAAAGGGATTATTCCAAGTTGTATAGTTAGAGTCTGTAGATGGCCAGGTAGCCTTTGGATCTCATCCTTTCTTTTTAAAGGTGACATATCTAGTAAATTCCCCTGTATTAAATCTCTAGAATAGAATCTTGATATTCCTGAAAAGGGGATATTACACATTGTCATTCATGAAATAAAGACATACCCGGATGTTGAAATTTTCAGGTGGAGATTACGTCCGATACATCCATGAAAATCTGCTACTATTAAAGCCTAAGTTGAGAAATTACTCAAAGTAGGTTTTATTTATCCAAATCCTTTAACCGATTGGGTATCTAATATCGTTCCTGTTACTAAAAAATAAGGAACCATACGAGTATGTGTCAACTATAGGGATATTAACAAAGCTTGTCCAAAAGACAATTATCTAACTCCCTATATCGATCAAATCATTGATGATTGTGCTGGAAATGAAATGTACTCATTTATGGATGGATTTTCTGGGAATAATCGAATAAACATACTACCTATTGATCAACCAAAAACAACATTCATTTGTCCTTGGGGAACTTTTGCTTATTGTAAAATACCCTTCAGATTAAAGAATGTTGGGGCAAATTTTCAAAGGGCAATGTCTTACGCTTTTCATGACATTAAAAAAATTGTGCAGCCTTATCCCAATGATTTACCTGCTCAGTCATTGCAGAGGGAAGATCATCCTACACATTTAAGAGTAATTTTTATGAGATGTTGTCATTATAAGAGTCGATTGAATCCCCACAAATGTGTTTTTTGTGTACAATATGCTAGATTGCTGGGATTTATTATTTCCAAAGTAGGCATTCGTGTCGACCCATCGAAGGTTGAGGCTATTGTCAATTTACCTCCTCCTTCCACACTTCGCCAACTCCAAAGTTTGCAAGGGAAAGTAAACTTTCTACGTATATTTATCAAGAAATACGCTGAATTAACAAAAGGTTTTACCAGGTTGTTGAAATGGAATGTTTCTTTTATTTGGGATTAGATTGTTGATCGATCTTTTGATGCTTTGAAACACGTGTTGACCCATGCACCATTATTGCATCCACCAAATTACAGCCAGTATTACTTTTTATACCTAGCAGCCTCTGATTCCACCATTGGAATGGTATTAGTTCAAGAGGATGAATTCCACAATGAACATGTGATTTACTATCTCAGTTAGAAACTCAATCCAACTGAGATTAAATATTCGCATGTGGAGAAATTGGCCTTGGCAGTAGTTCAAGCTGTCCAAATATTTCGTCATTACATTTTGTTGTGAAAAACAACTGTGATATCTAATTGCAACCCGATGATGTACATTTTGACTAAACAATTACTCAGGGGAAAATACTCTAAATGGATTGTTATCCTTCAGGAGTTTGATTTAGAATTTGAAAAATCTAAATCAAAGAAATCACTGGTGTTCACCAAACTTATGTGTGACTTCCCAAATACCGAGACAGAAACTGTGGTAGAGCATCTGATTGCTGATGAATCTCTATTTCTTATCAGTACATTAGATCCATGGTATGGAGATATAATCATTTATCTCCAAACCCAAACCTTTCGGCCTGAACTCTCACGTTCAAATCGATGAAAGATCCGTTACCAATCTCAACAATACAATATTTTCGGAGACACTCTTTATCGTTGTGGTGCAGATTCTGTATTTCGACGATGTTTATCTCATGAAGAGACTGAAAATGTTTTGAATGACTGCCACTCTGGAGCATGTGGTGGTCATATGTCTAGGTATTCCATAGCCCAAAAGATATTACATGCTAGCTATTTCTGGCCGTCATTATTCAAAGATTGTATTCTCATGGTCCGAAAATGCCACAACTGCCAGATATTTGATCGAAATATGCGTGCACCACTAGTTCCTTTTCACCCCATAATTGTTGTCAGTCCTTTTGCAAAATGGGGCATTGATTTCATTACATGTAACCCTCATTCAGCCGAGAAGCATGGGTATATTATTCTCGCAGTAGATTATTTTACCAAATGGGCTGAGGCGATGCCTACATTTGTGGTAGATGGAAAAATTGCAACTACATTTGTATTCAATCATGTAATTGCTCATTTTGGTGTACCCCAAGCTATTATTACTGACCATGGGAGCCATTTTCGAAACATTGTGATGACCGAACTTTCCGACCAACTCAGCCTACGCCATGATAACTCTACTCTATATTATCTGCAGGCTAATGGTTAGGTTGAAGCCATTAATAAATTTTTAACCACCATGATTAAAAGGATAATCGGAATTCATAAATCGAATTGGCATACCATGCTTTTTTCAGCACTTTGGGCATATCGAACCTCAGCAAAAACTTCAATAGGGTTCACTCCTTTTCAACTGGTTTACAGTTTAGAAGCTGTGTTACCTATTGAATGCGAAATATCGTCACTCCAATTAGCCATAGAGTTACTACCAGCTACCTCTGAAGAGTAAAAACGCTTTTTGTACTTAGCACAATTAGATGAGACTCGGCGCACCGCTGCATTAGCAGCCGAAGCTCATAAAAAACACATTAAAGCTCAGTATGATCGAAGTGTTACACCTCATGTTTTTTCAGAAGGTGACCTAGTCTTATTATACGATAAAGCTAACGATAAACTAGGAGCTGGGAAATTCGAACCAATGTGGCATGGTCTTTACATTGTCAAGCGAGTGCTTGCAAAAGGGGCTCATGAATTGACTGATTATGATGGGGTATCTTTAGATAAACCATAAAATGGACTTTATCTAAAGAGATATTATGCTTGATTCATGTGTGAAGATCTCACTTGTACATTAGTTATTTTTCTAAGTTAGATGTCTTATATTAAATGAGTGTGTCTAGTTTAAGTTTGATTTTACTAATATCACAGCTTATCTTGATTACTCTTGATATTGTAGATGTCAACATCCCTTCAAACGTACATTAGTTTTGCTGATGGTGCCTATCGTAGTACACGGAATATTTCTTCCGTAGCCTGGGTTATTTATTCACCCACTGATGACTTAGTTTCTATGCATGGGGTAAGCCTTGGTCAAATAACGAATAATGTTGCAGAATATAGCACAGTGATTGAGTTATTATCTGATGCCATTTCATTTGGAATTTGATGTTTGATCATTATGCTAGATTCAGAACTCATTGTATTATATTTAAACATAGTATACTAAATTAAAAACCCAGTTTTATTGAGATTATTTTTGAAGGTTCGTCTCTTGGAAAGGCAATTTGATTACATCGCATATCAACACATTCCAAGAAATTTAAATACATTGGCTGTTGCATTAGCTAATAGTGTTATAAATAGAAATTTGCAACGTTAAAATAGTAAACCAAAACAACATTCGATATGTGTTAAACAAGATAGCCAGAGAAAGTAGTAATATCATAGATAGGAGTTTTTGATTTCAAAAAATATTACATCATCTGCAATCATAGGTTTAAAACACCTTATCATCTGAAATATAGTGATACAAAAAATAAAATACAATAGTCTGCGATAATCATCCACTATCCATGGTGATGATCATGTTAGTAAACTATCACCCGTGCCACCCTGCACAGGAATCTCCTAAACTTGTGAGCAACAGCAGTAACATGTCTTTGGAGACGAAGCGAAATATCATCCATCGATATCTTTGGGATATCTATAGTCAACCTCTCTAGGTTGTGCTCCAAGTCAGTAAGGATTTTTGCTGCCTGATTTTGTGGCTATGCAACAGGCTCTGTTAGCTTCCTTTCGAAGTGGCGGAGAGTGGCTGGCCTTCATGGACCAACATCTGCATTTAAAATTTTTTTATCAGTATTGGACGATCAAAAAAAAAAAAAAATTAGAGTTAAAATACATAAAAATGATTCATTTACCTGATTCATCCTATTGTGCCCCTAGAGGTAAGGACATCTCAGGATCACCTCGGAAATCTATGCCTACATATGGGAAATCCTTAATAGCAAAGATTTGGTTCTGAAGCCAATGAAAATATGCTGGAGTGAATCGAACTACCACACAACCATCTCCACCATGGCGGGACATCAGTGCAACCCAACGTACCATACGAGGCTCTCTAGGTTCACTAGGATCAACAGAGATCAGATGAGGGGTGAGGGATGGAATCCTCTCCAAAGCAAAAGAAACCAAGATGGCACCATACCCAAATTTTTTTAACTTTGATTTTTTTTCTCTGGTCAATTGGCCTTTCATATGGGCCAATACCCCTTCACACCAATTGAAAATTGTACCTCTATAACGGTCAACTGTAGTTTGCATCTGAGATTTGGTAGCCACATGTGGATCTGCGCTCCCACACAACTTGGTCACAGTGAATGCAATGAATTTAATATCAAGACGTAGGATAGTATTTATGTCTATACGGTTATCTTTGGGATCAGCTTCGTCACAACATAATTCTTGTTTATAGCTAGCGATAGGCATGCCACCTTGTCTAGCTCTGAACAAAGAAATTTGTTCACCTCTTTTGGATAAACCAGTGAGGAAGTAAATTTCTTCAAGGTCAAGTTCTAGCTTGTGATCACCGATGATAAAACATTGTTCTTGGACAACCCATTTTGTTCACCAGCCAAGTCATTAGTTCCACTTGTGCCCTCATGCACTAAATTGCCCAGAATTTGTACAATCTACAATTTCTCAACACATGCATTGTGGCCAAATTATTCATAACCACATTGTCTACCTCTTTGTGCTCGTGTTCTCTCCACTCAAACATTGTGGAATAATCTGCAAATGGATGCATTTGAAGGTTAGAAGCTTTTAGAGTGAGATTTTTTAACCATTTTTTAGAGAATTTAATAAATTTCCTTTTCTCACGATGCCTTCACAGTTTTTATATAGAGATAGTGTAGACCCCCACACACGCCCTTTATAAAAACCATGGTAGCCCGAGAATTTTCCTTTTGGAAAATTATTGGGGTCTGCAGGTAAGCAATGCATTACCCGCAGACCCCCGGGAGCGAATTTTTAAACCTTTTTTCCCCTCAAAATATGATTTCAAGACTTAAAAAGTGAATTTAAATGGATGAAAATGAAGAGAAGAGTATTGTGGATTACCTGGATTCAACAGTTTTCGATTTGAGCAGTCAGCTCTCCCGTTATCACCTCCGGAACATTCTCTACCAAAAGCTCTCGACTTTCAACTCTGAATGAAAAAGGTGAAAATGACTTTGTTGAACTACTTTTTATAGGATTTTTTGAATGAATAAAATATTATTTTATTTTTTTTCCACTTTAAAAAGTTATTTTTCAAAAATTTTTACTTATTTGAAATAGGTATGCTTAGTTTTTCGAGTTTATGTGCAGAAAATAGGTTTTTCGGGTGAAAAGAATTATTTTGATGATCAGTACACTTTTATTACTTTTTCGAGCTCTTGAAAATTACGAAAATTTGAAACCCTAGATTTCTCTTTTAAGCCATTTTCAGACTCTCTAAACATGAAAATTTTGCCGAGTACTTGACTCTTCGAACTCGTTAAAGGAAATGAACAGTTGTCCTTTCAGTATAAGTTTACCCCTTTTCCAGACTAAAATGGACTATCTACGAAAAAGGTATACGTTGACTAATCATGGTCAATAGAGTTCTCTCCTGCATTATTTTATCCTTTTTCGGGCTTGAGAGACTAAATTTACGAAAAATTACACCCACGGAGCTTTCTTAAGTTTTTTTTCTGACTCCCTAAAATTGAAAAACACCGAGTTTCACCTATACTAGACTCGTTAAAACTTGATAGTAAAGGACCTGTCAATTACAAACAGGAATGAACCACTCATTCTTAGGGTTTGAATTTAATACTAAGTTGGACTCATCCGAAGGATGAGCTTATACAACAAGCAAACGTTATCCTCTTCAAGCTTGTCAAAAATAAGGAGGTACTTGCCATAAATGATGGGGGAAAAAGAGAGAAAATGAATCCAATTGTCACACTTTATTCCAAAAAGTAATATACCACTCTTGAACACAACACTTTTTGTCACACTCATACCTGGGTTGGGAGAATCCTTTGTCTAACAGTTAATCAAACACATTGAAAGTCTTTAGCCGGTTTCTGGGTATTAGCTTTAGGTCAATTTTCACCAAACCATCTGCAGTGTCGTTATGTGTTCAAGAGGACAGTTCAAATAAACCATTCATTGCAAACATTTGTCTCCATTCATGTTAACCATCCCTGAGTCAGTCCTTGCTAAAAATTTCTTCAAAAATTGATCTAATGGTTTCGTGTCGTGGGCTTTCCTACGACGGGTCACTTTCTATTGACGACAGCACATCGTCTAGAAATTTGATCTAGAATCCTATTAGTACCTTGGGATCTGCATGCCATAAAGTTAGGTTTCTCACCTTCGACGACAGGTTGCATCATTGACCTTCGATCGAATGATTCTATGAAGTGTTCGACTCCAAATCATTTATTCACACTTCATGGATTGTGTTGAGTACTTTGAGAGCCATTGTCATTATTGGTGGTTTTTCTCACACCTGTTAACAGTTCACATCATGTTGAGAATGCAACAAGATGATGGAGCTTAGTGAAAAGAAGTCGCCTTCACTAAGTGGGCCCGCAGGCTATTTTTGGCGCAATGTCTATTTTTAGACATATGGATCATGGTCTATGAGTTGTAGGATGCTATTTATGGATGGTTGGTCAAGTTGGTAAAAATATATGGACTTCTATTTTTAGACATACTAAGGGGAGTCTATTTTTAGACTGTCAGTCTAAAAATAGATCAGTCGAATATTATTAGCTCTTAATAATATTTGGACTATAAACATTATCTTATCCTCTTGCAGCACTTCAGTTCGAGCTACGGATGTGGCACATGCAGCTGACAGAAGGAATTACGCTATTCCTAGGGTTTAGTTGAGATATTTCATGGTTGACTTCAGTTAGAACTCATGTGGCAGAGTTTGGTGGAGTTGATGAGACAGTTGATGGAGTTGTGTTCGGTTTAACTTAGTTGAACTAGTTGTGTTTAGTCTAACTGATAAATACACTAGTGATGAGTGGTGTGAACTAATTATTAACTAATTCACTAATTATTAACTCATAAATCAACTAATGAATACATCAGTTAACTGAAGTGCATGGACAATTCAGTGGAGACCAGTGTTAGAGGTGGGTGAAAGGGTGAGTCTACTATCATTTGTGACTATAGCAGTGCATGATATTTGCACACACATTGATTGAGATTGCCAATCAGGATTGCACAGTACAAGCCAAGGGGATTCGAACTTGGATCTCACAATTAACCATCTTGGATTGCGCAGTAGAGGCAGGCTAACAAGTGGAGGAGATTTGAACTTGTGACTTGTTCATATCTGAGCTTGTGTAGTGTGTAACAATTGGAGATAGTGTTGAGAGCTTGTGAGGAGTTTGTACTATGATTTTTACATGTTCTCTATCATTGTAATATACAGATAGTTGGGGGTTTTCAGTTGTAAGCTTTCCCATTACATACTGTGTTGATATGTGTGATTGATTAATGTTTCAATGTGCGCATGCGATTGCTTCTAATTCCGCAAATTGATGATCAATGGTAGAAGAGGTTATGTGTTATGCATGAAGCTCAAATAGTGTGTAATCAAGATAATCTCGGTGAATAACTCATCTATTATTCAAATTTCTACATGGTATCAAAGCGAAGTTGATCATCGGATCTATTACAGTGATTACATTTTATTCCTTGAGGCAGAGTCTATAAGAGGGCCAGGTAGCCTCTGGATTCATCCTTTCGTTGAAAGGTGAGACATCTAGTAAATGCCCCTACAGTCTATCTCTGTACTAGAAATACCTTGTTCTCACAATTTCAGATCAGAAGCGGTTGAGTTTTGAGCTGGTGGAATTCGAATTTGCAGCAGTGTTTTCTTGGTGTCGAAATTGAGATGTCTTTCAACGGATTGCGATTGGAGTATGCCCTTGAGGGCAGCTCGAATTATATTTCATGGAAGGACAGGATGGAGGTGGTGTTAGATGACAATGGGCTGAAGGAGTTCATAGATGCTGAAGTTCCAAAGCCTACTTCTAGCAATGTTGCCATAATTGAGGCTTGGAAAAAGAAGACAGCAAAGTGTCGAAGGATTATGTTGGAGGGCGTGAAGGATCACATAGTGTCCAGCCTGCATGGTAAAGCTTCTCCATACTTGATGTGGAAAGCGTTGATAGATTTATTCCAAAGAAAGAGTGACCAGAGGAAGTTGGTGCTCAAGGATAAACTCAGAAACATAAAGATGGAGAAAGGCGACAGTATGCCCAAGTACCTCACGAAGTTCACCCAATGCAGGGATGAGCTGGGAAGTGTGGGGGTGGTTGTAGATGATGAGGACTTGGTGAGCTTGGCTCTCCTTGGGCTTCTGAAGATTTGGCATTCCTATCAGGACTCTGTCAATGGTCGGCAGAAATTGCCAGGATGGGAGCGACTTTGGTCGAATATTGTACAAGAGGAGATAAGGTGGAGTACCAGGGACAGATCTTCATCAAAACATCATTAAAATTTGCTGAGCAAAAAAGGGGAGGAAAGATGCTATAATCAGGTGGGAAAAGCAATTAGTGGAACCTTGTCAGGTGGGTGCACTAACGTGCAACACGGACATTATGCCACAAATTGTCCACGAGAAGAAGAAAAGTAAGCGAGGTTGTTGGATGCAGGTGGGAAGGCCTTAGCCTCACAGTTTGAGCTGGATTTTTTGCTGATCGCATGCTTGGTCTCAAGTGTGGCGGGATCAGTGTGGTTTCTGGACGGTGGTGCGTCTTTTCACATGACAGGAGATCGAGATTTGTTTACTGATCTGGATGAGAAAGATCTTGGAGTGCACATCGAGATGGGAGATGATGGTAGATACAGTGCGACCGGTATCGGTACCATTTCCTTTAAGAGGGAGTTTGGTAAACCCTTCATATTGAAGGATGTGATGCATGTTCCAGGATTGAAGAAGAATCTTATCTCTGTGGCGATGTTAGAAGACAAGGGATATGATGTTGTCTTTAGCGAGGGAAAGGATTTCCTGCGCAGTAAGGCAAGAGAGAGCCGGAAGATGGGGGTTCGCATCGAGTCAAGAATAACATCATTTGAAGAGTTTCCATGCAACGGCAATGGCAGACAAGGCAGAAGGAGTGGTGAGCCGGGATGATGGCGAGTATGGAAAAAGCAGGAAGGGTGGGCCACCTTCACCATGGAGCTTTGAAGATACTGCAGCAGATTTCTACTGGGCTTCCTAAAGGCACTCTTACGGAGTTAGATCAGTTTAAGGGGTGTACCTTGGGAAAATTTGTGAAAACCACCTTTCACGAGAAGGATAGTCGCGCCATGATGATCCTTGAGATAATTCTCACAGACGTGTGTGGACGTTTCTCAGTAGCTTTGATAGAAAATCACAGGTATTATGTGATATTTGTTGATGATTTTTCTTGTAAGTGTTGGATCTTCTTCATGCAGAAGAAGAGTGATACATACTCAAATTTTTGTGAGTTCAAGGCACTGGTTGAGAAATAATCGGGGAAGCAGGTGAAGGCTCTAAGGAGCGACAATGGTGGTGAATTCATCTCTAGCGAATTCAAGGACTTTTGCAGCACAGAAGGAATTCAAAGAGAGCTCATAGCACCTCATAACCCACAGCAGAACGGGGTTGCTGAGCAGAAGAATAGAATGATCGTGGGTGCTACACGGGCGATGTTGCATGATCAGGGCCTACCCATTCACTTGTGGGCGAAGGCATGCAATACTACATTATATGTGCAGAACCGTTGTCCTCACAAAATACTTGTGAGTAAATGGGAGGAATTTTTACGGTAAGAGGGCACGATATTTCCCATTTGAGGATTTTTGGTTCACCTATTTACATTCATGTGACGAAGGATTCCAGGAAGAATTTGGAGCCGACTGCAGAGGTTGGGATATTTGTGGGGTGCACTAATACACCCCACAACCATCGTGTGTATTTTCCAGACAGTCGCAAGACTGTTGTGCGACGGGATATCAAATTTCAGGAGAAGAAAGCCATGAAGTGTTCGCTTGAGAGGGAGCCACACTTGCATGCAGATGAGGAGCTATTAGTTCCTAAGGATGAGCTTCAGGATGTGGATCAGCCACAAGAGGAAGTTCATGGAGTGGAAGAGACCACTCATGCAGCGCCAACCATCAGAGGGAGGAAGCGCACTACAGAAGCTGATCGACTGGCTGAAGATGCAGAGAAGGTTGTAGGACCACCTACAGCACAGTGCAGACAGAGACAGTCATCGGACCGATACACTGGATACATGGCTCTTTTGAGAAAATGTGTCGTGACAGAGCCATCCTCTTTCGAGGAAGCTATGGAGGACCCCACATGGGTAGATGCCATGGTGGAAGAGTATGATTCGATTGTCAGAAACAGTGCATGGGAGATTGTCCCGAGTCTGGAAGGGAAATCAGTGGTGGGTTCGAGATGGATCTACAAAGTGAAGCAGGCAGCTGACGGGAGTGTGGAGAAGTACAAGGCAATATTTTTTGCCTGAGGATTCTCACAGATAGAGGGGATCGATTATGAGGAGACCTTTGCACCTGTCGCAACGTATTCTTCCATAAGGACGATTCTTGCTCTCTCAGCGCCGATGGGGTGGCACATTCATCAGATGGATGTGAAGACTGTGTTCCTCAACGGAGTCATTGAGGAAGGTGTACATAGAGCAGCCCGAAGGTTTCGAGATCTTCTGCAGTGAGTCGCATGTGTGCAGGCTCAAGAGAGCGTTGTATGGGTTGAAACGAGCACCTCGTGCGCAATTATTTCACCGGACTTGGATTCTCCAAGAGTGAGGCGGATCCTAACCTATACCAGATTGTGGTGGAGGGTAAGTTACTGATCATTGTACTTTATGTAGATGATTTGATTCTGATAAGTGATGAGCTGTTGATACTTTCATGCAAGGAGGATCTTGCTAGAGAGTTTGAGATGAAGGACTTGGGCCTCCTTCATTATTTCCTGGGATTGGAAATTTGGCAGCGTAATGATGGACTATTTTTTTCTTAGGGTAAGTATGCCCGGGAGATACTGGAGAAGTTCAAAATTCATGGCTGCAAGCCTGTTGATACTCCTCTTCCTGGTGGTTGGAGGAAGGAGGATGCTACTTTGGCGGAGGTAGTGGATGCCACTGTTTATCGACATTTGGTGGGGTCGCTTATGTATCTGGTCAATACACGACCCGATATATGCTATGCAGTTAACCAGCTTTCACAAGCTATGGTTAAGCCTACCAAGCTCTTTTGGAAGGCGGGAAAGTATGTATTGCGTTATCTGAGAGGCACATCGGGATATGGATTGTGGTACAGACAAGAGGATGAGGTGAAGCTGTGTGGATTCACGGATGCAGATTGGGCAGGGAGCCCAACGGACAGAAAGAGCACATCTGGAGGTATTTTCAGTATTGGGTCGACAACAGTCTATTGGTACAGCAGAAAGCAGAGAATCGTGGCACTTAGTTCAGCAAAGGCCGAGTATATGGCAGCGAGTTTGGCTGCATGCGAGGCTATATGGATGAGGAAGATTCTAGTTGGGTTGTTCGGTTCACACTTGGAGACTACTGTGATTTATTGTGATAACTAGAGTTGCATTAAACTCTTGGCTAATCTAGTATTTCATGATAGATCCAAACACATCAACATCAGGTACCATCATATCAAAGATTGTGTGCAGCGGAGGATCATGTTACTTTCATACATTCCCACGGAGGATCAGGGTGTTGATATCTTGACGAAGGCGCTCACCAGGAGAAAATTCAAATACCACAGGGGCAGGATAGGGGTTGCAGATAATCCATATCTTGTTGAGAGGGAGTGTTGAGATTGCAACAAGATGATGAGCTTAGTGGAAAGGAGTCGCCTTCACTAAGTGGGCCCGCAGGCTATTTTTGGCGCAAAGTCTATTTTTAGACTATGTCTATTTTTAAACATATGGATCATGGTCTATGAGTTGTAGGATGCTATTTATGGATGTTTGATCAAGTTGGTAAAAATAGATGGACCTCTATTTTTAGACATACTGGGCGGAGTCTATTTTTAGACTGCTAGTCTAAAAATATAACAGTCGAATATTATTAGCTCTTAATAATATTTGGACTATAAACATTATCTTATCCTCTTGCAGCACTTCAGTTCGAGCTACGGATGTGGCACATGCAGCTGACAGAAGGAATTACACTATTCCTAGGGTTTAGTTGAGCTATTGCATGGTTGACTTCAGTTAGAACTCATGTGGCAGAGTTTGGTGGAGTTGATGAGACAGTTGATGGAGTTGTGTTTGGTTTAACTTAGTTGAACTAGTTGTATTTAGTCTAAATGATAAATACACTAGTGATGAGTGGTGTGAATTAATTATTAATTAATTCACTAATTATTAACTCATAAATCAACTAAAGAATACATCAGTTAACTGCAGTGCATGGACAGTTCAGTGGAGACCAGTGTTAGAGGTGGGTGAAAGGGTGAGTCTACTATCAATTGTGACCATAGCAGTGCATGAGATTTGCACACACATTGATCGAGATTGCCAATGAGGATTGCGCAGTACAAGCCAAGGGGATTCGAACTTGGATCTCACAATTAACCATCTTGGATTGCGCAGTAGAGGCAGGCTAACAGGTGGAGGAGATTTGAACTTGTGACTTGTTCATATCTAAGCTTGTGTAGTGTGTAACAATTGGAGATAGTGCTGAGAGCTTGTGAGGAGTTTGTACTATGATTGTTACATGTTCTCTATCATTATAATATACAGATATTTGGGGGTTTTCAGTTGTAAACTTTCCCATTACATACTGTGTTGATATGTGTGATTGATTAATGTTTCAATGTGCGCATGCGATTGCTTCTAATTCCGCAAATTGATGATCAATGGTAGAAGAGGTTATGTATTATGCATGAAGCTCAAATAGTGTGTAATCAGGATAATCTCGGTGAATAACTCATCTATTATTCAAATTTCTACATGCACAACTCAAAACTATGACCATTAAATTTCTCAATCTCTATCTTTCCACTGCTTACCATCTTCTTTCACCACAATAATTGATCCCGTAGATCTCCCACTAAATAGGGTCTACCTTAGGCTTGAGAAAAAAACCCCTCAGTAGCAAAGGTGTCCCCTTGAAGCCGAAACAGTTGTGATACCAATATGACCATTAAATTTCTCAATCTCTATATTTACACTGCTCACCATCTTCTTTCACTGCAAGAATCGATCCCGTAGATCTCCCAGATCGAGCGGTCTACCTCAGCCCGAAAACTCATGGTGAAAAGGCATCCCTTGAAATCAAACATCTCGATACCAAATGTAGTTTTTAACCCTGTACAGAAATTATCTACAAACGAATCTTAAAACAGAAAATAAACAATAGTGAGAGCATAAAAATAAAACAGATAAACACAAATATTCCCTTCTAGATCCCAAATCAGGATGACCAACTTGATTTTTCATTATATTCTTTTATGTGTTATAACACATATATACATGCCGAAGCATACATAAACCCCAATTCATTAACCCTGGATTAGAGCATAACCGTAGTTCCCTTGACCGGATCTACAAAATACCAGGGGCCGAAAACCATCGTCCCCCAAAACCATGTGAAAACTCATGCACAAAACCATGGGTGGGTCCGCCTATGAGTGGGTCCGCACACCAAAAAAAAATTGTGGAAAGTCGTGGAAAGAATATAACACATATCCAACATGGAGTAGAGGCTGAAATTGGAGATACTAAGCTCATCTTACAGAGTCAATTATAGATGAAGCAACAGATGTACCAAGGAATGGGGAGTGTTGGTTCAAAAACCAAAAAATCAAAGACAATGACTAGGTGCATTTATTAAAGGAACCAAGTATGGATGTATCTATTTTCAAGAAATAAATACTTGCGACTACATTAAAGGGTAAATGGCGTAATATATTGTTAGTACTCTAGAAATTAATTACATGTGAAGGAAGTCGGAATGATGTTTGTTTATCATATTAGTCTTGTGATGCACTTCGTTGATGGCTTCGAAATCAATTTACCTTACTTTTATTGCAAAGTTTGAGAAAAATGGCTTCTAGTATTAAAATGGAATCCAGATCTATAGATAATTCTTTACATCATCACGGGCTTATCAAAACTTTGTTAGAAGCACATTTGAAATTGAAAGGGGATAAATGACAATTTTTTTGGTAAGGAATCATTCTATAGAATTCCCAGAACCAGAATAAAAAAGTAGCTTCAAACGAAGCAGAAAAATATTAAATCCTAGTCCTGGAACAGAGAAAGTTCAAGAAAAAGAAATTCAAGAGGAAAATGTCAATAAAATTTTAGACCCGTTGGAGGAAAACACTCCACTGTCTCATTTTATTGAAAAAATTCAAACACAAATGTTATAAACAAAACCTCAAGAGAAAAGAAGCTAGCTTGAGCCAGCCAATACTTGAACAAGAAAAGAAAAAAAGGGCAATAGAATAAGAAAAAAAAAACATCAAAATTTTAGAGACTAGTCTAAGGAGGAGTAAGAGAATTTCAAAACTAGCAAATCCTCATCCACCAGAAACAACAGACCTTGAAAATGAAGGATTTCATACTCCTCCCCGAATTGACAGTCCAATTGTCAATCCAATTGATAATCCAATATGCAATCTGACCAGAAAAACCCCAAAAATAGACCCAGTACAATAGGAAACCTACAACGATGTAGAATATTTGGAGCAGAAGGAAAAACATAAATCAAAGTCATCTCAATATGAATAAGGTGAAACTTCAGCAGCAAAATTAGGTACAGAATAGGAACATAACATTGAAGAAAAATTGAAGCAGGATGTCTTTGAATTAGAAGTCCTTAATAAAAATTTGACTCAAGAAAGGGAAGCATATAAAGTTCAAAATTAAATATTAAGGACTTGGAATGGAAATATCTTGCTAAACCTTTGTCACTGGTATAAAAATAACAAGAAGCTTAAGGTTCGAAATAAGCTTCTAAAAAACAAGGTCAGAGGGCTATAAAGAAGAATTTTTATAAAGAACCAAGAGTTATGTTTGGCATCAAGAAGAGAAGAAATACTATTCTGGATGTACTTACTCAGGCATCAGAAATCATTCATTAAAAGGAGAGGAGAGGAATAAATTTTAAAGTTTTGTTGCATGAGGACATGAAAATCCTTTAGTGTGGGAGTATGTTGAAGTCTAAGAATGTTTCTTTGTGACCATCCTTTTTTACATCATTTTCCATCGTTTTTGTCATTTTTCTTTAAAATATCAGCATATTAAGGTCAATAACACATATACATGGTACTAAAACATCCATATTTAATTTATCTTTTTTTAATGAAATTATGACAAAAGTATCTTGCAATTACTGAATTTTGTACATTCTACAGCTAACATTCGGTTCTGCAGCAGAGTTCATTGTTCAATAGGTTGCAATGCCCTAAAAGAAGAAATAAGATTATCAGAAGATGAAATTTGGCTCCCTTATGGTTATCTACCCACTGGTAGTATGTGGCAAGCCAAACATAATGAGGAATCTGGAAGTCAAAGGTTGACTATACCAAGGAATTTGTGTCACAGTTGGACACTGAGATCGGAGAATCAAGCGAGCAAGATACTTAGCTAAAGAAATTTGAAATTTTGTTTGACTTGATTTCATAATATCAAGTCATAACAAGAAAACTACTCTTAAGATATGAACCTCCTAGGTGTCAATTTTTTTAAAGATTTATTGGATTAAAACTCTCTTTTTTAATTTTTTGTATTTCCGATATAAATAACAGTGATTGAAACTGAGAACATAGTTCTGAGGTGGTGATAATTATTGTTGTTAAGATCTTAATACTTTTCTCCTTTGACCTAAGTTTATATTATCTCTTCAATTAGTGCGTGAGGTCTTTATTGATCATTGATCCTACACTTCAGGAGGGCCCCCTGCAAGCTGTGAGGCTTACATTTCAAGTTTTGTATTAGTTTAGTTTATGTTTTTCTTAGAAGACCGTTTTCATTATAGTTTGTATTTCTGGTTAATCTATATTTAGTTTAGAGTACTCATAAAAATGAAAAATACCAAAAAGTGTTAACAATTCACTGCATCTGTGACCACTCATACTTATCATTTTATCGTTTCAAGATAGTCTGAGATAAGTCATTATAGCTTTGAAAGTTTCAATTCTATTAATCACTAGTTATTTTCAAGCTTTGTTATGTTAGATTGGAAATACATTTTGGAAGTTAATACGCACACAAGTAATCTCTCTTGAGTTATATTTTCATTCTTATTATCTTTACTTCATTGTCATTTCCTTTTAAAATAAATTTACCATTCATAGATTAAGATTTTGTCATCAGTTCTTCCTCATAAGCAATTAGATTAAATTTCATTTCATTTCAAATTAGTTTGCAGATTCCTTTTCAGTACTTAGTGTAGATTCATTTCAATTCCGTAGTTGTAGCATAAGGTTATTTTTTGTTATGTTTTATTTTTCAAGCATTTCTTTTTCAGAAATATTGGAAATATTAGATAGTTCTTTATTTTGAAAAGCTCAATTTAATTAGTTTGCACTCTCGATAGAAAAAACATGTGTGTTATTAGTTTCTAATTTGTAGTTCATTTTATATTTGGTTTTATTAAATTTTTCAATTAGTTTTGTACTTAAAACAAATCCTACCATATATAGTGAACATACACTTCATAAGTACACAGACCTTGGTTGACGTTTATGAAGTAAATTAAAGAAAATTATTTTACCAAACAACTTGCGTAATTCCCACCTGGGAAAGGCAGTGCATGGCCAAGTGAAGTGTAGATTTGTCTGGTGAGGGTGTGGGAAACAAACATATCTAAGTGATAATGCATGTTAAAGTGAAAATATTACTAATTATGGATAGATCAATGTGAATAAAGTGCACAAAATCAAAAAATGAAAGTAAAATAAAATATGTGAGGAGAGTTGTTGAAACGACGATCATTAGTGTCCAAAGACAAGAAAAATAATGTGACACATGAAAGGTGAATGAAAAAAAATCTAATACAAGTTTAAAATACAACAACCATGAAGAGAAACACGCAAAACATAGCTCACATAATTGAAATGATAGAAAAAACGACAAAATACGGCAAAAGCAAAACTCACCAGGAAAAGTGATGCAAACACCACTGAAGGCTCCTTGATCTCCTTGGGAATGCTAGAGTTCTAAGATTCAATGTACAAATGAGATATAGAGGCATAAATTAAATATATTTGAGCTTATTAGGTTTTATAACTCACATGCCTAAAATTAAGGAAAAAGTGACACTTTACGACAATTTCTAAAAGTAGCAATTGTGCCACCTTTGGGAAACTAATAATGAATCTCTATTTTCAAGGGATTATTTTTTATTTTCCTTTTTATTTTTTGGGAAACTTACCATGCACACTACCAAGGAATATTGTGAAATTATGGGGAACTCGGCAACTACCCGGTTCAACGCATTGTGCAGTTTCTTGTCTCAAGGAATGGATTGCGCAGTTTCTGAGCTTAGTGTTGGGCTACCATCCATGATTGCATGGTTATCAAGCTCAAGGTTGAGCTACCATTCTGAATTGTGAAGTTTCCATCATCAAGGTTGGATTTCCCTTATGGATTCTGCAGTTTCTCGAGGCAAGCCTAGAATTGTTGTAAGGTCAAGTCAGAAGGTTAGCTTGTGACTCAAAAAGATCAGATAAATGTGAAAAAAAGAAATCACAAGCACAAATGAAAATAATAAGTCTTTATCAAATCACGAATACTTTACGACAGTAAAATATAATCTCATGTGGACAGGAAGGAAGGCTCCAAAATGAAAGCATTGGAAAAAATTTGGAGGGTGGTTATAGCAGCTACAACATGTAGATTTCCCTTGTAACTTGGTTGTATGACTAGGAGTCTTGGTCCTCTTGATTCTTGGTCTCTCTTGTGAGGGTTCTGGTTATTTTCCCTTGCTTTTTTTGGATGTTATTTTCCTTTCTCAAAATCTCCCCCTTACTAGTTGACTTACTCCTTAATGGTGATAGTGGTTTTAGAGGGTGGTTGAGGCTTCCCTTGCCTTATCCTATTGTTTTTATTTCTCTTGAAGTATATAGGGGGTTTTCTTGGCTTCTTCACCTTTAGTTTAGTAATGGTACTTAGGGCTTCCAAGGTGGTAGCAACATATTCTTCTATATTCCACTCTGAACTACTTTCCTTTTGTTCATTTCTTCTCCTCTTTTATGGCCTAGATGATTTCCCAATGGCCTCTGGAGTCCTTTGTTATGCCATTTGTGTCACAACAAGCTTGGTTGGGTATTTATTAGGCATTATTTTTTTGTTTTTAGTTCGATTTTTTCCTCTACTTCTCTTTCTTCCTCCTTGACTTCCTTTTTTGGTTTTATTTTGGCTCATCTTCTTCTCCTCCAACCTTTTATTCTTATTTATCAACCTATTGTTCTCCTTCATCAACATCTTCTTCTACCTTGGCTTCTTATTATACAAATCCCTTCTTTATTGTTGCTTCTCCAAGTTCAAATTGAGCTTGAGCTTGTGTTTCAAGGAAAACCTATTTTTCCATGTCCACAAAGTCATCCCAAGCCACAGGGTTTTGAAGACCCTCTAGAGCATCAATTCCAATTAGTCTAATGAGACCATGGTGTGCCATGTATTTATGTTTCCCTCCTATTACTCATTGGCTAATCCCTATGATAAACTAGAAAATAAAGTGAGGAATGCTCAATTTGTCTTGGATGGGAAAATTCATTTGGAATCTTAGTTGGTAGAGCATCCTAAACTGATAGGCATAGACATTGCTAAGCATCCCCACATAATATAGATACTTCAAAACATGATATGATTGTATAAATTATACAAACAATATGTATATCATGGATTCAATCCGATCTAACAATATATTAAAGCTAGATAATGAATCGCTTCTACAAATAAATTGCGGAAATTTAAACACAATCACCAATCACATGAAGCAAAGAAGAATCAATCAAACCACAACACAGATAATTTCCCGGGGAAATATTGCTGCTCCAAACCCCACTATCTTCTATTGTATATTCAGCATGGATACATGAAACAATTACAATACAACTCTCCTCACAAGAGCCTCCTATACTCAGCTAATTGTCTCACACTGTCTTGGACAAAACTGACCAACACTTAGCCATTTCTTAGCCTCTAAAAAACCTGCCTTGTTTGCGCAATTCATGTGGAATGCAATCTCTATTCTTTAGGAATTTTGGCCTTCCATGACCGCGCAAGGATCATGGGCAATCCAATGGTTGTTTGGTTGAATGGGTGCAACCCAATAATCCTACAACTGATAGTCAACTTCCCTTTCACCTAGATCTCAACTGGGTCTCCACTGGAACTTACATGCATGCAACTAATAATAGTAAATCATCAGTTGCATGTTATATCACTGATTATGAATTAAATAATATTTAATTCACTTGATCTCTCACTACTGCAAGAAACAATTACAACTAGCATAACTGACTTTAACTCACTTAACTGATTTAACTGATTACAACATGCATTAAACTAATGCACCATTGCACTACTTCGAACTCTGTTACAACTAGAATTACTTTGCATGCCTCACCAACTACCCTCAACTCGAAATTCATGAGCTAATTGAGTTTATCACACTCAGTTAAATATTACAAGTGATTATGAGATAAGATTACATTTTATTGTCCATTTTCATTAATGGAAAATTAAAATAGACATGCACCAAATTTAGCCCACACCAGTGTAGGTGCTACTAAGACCTCCTGGTCCCACACTAGTGTAGGTGCTGCTTGGACCTCCTGGTCCCACACTAGTGTAGGTGCTGCAATTTCTTGTTGATCTTCAACACTCCCTCTCAACAAGAAATGGATTATCCTTCACCTCAATCCCGCCTCTATGGTATTCGAATTTGCTCCTGGTGAGTGCCTTCATCGGAATATCTTCATCCTAATATTATTTGGGAATGTACTGAAGTAACATTATGCACCTCTGCACACAATCTCTAAGATGGTGGTACCGGATGTCTATGTTCTTGGATCTATCATGAAACACGGGATTAACCGAGAGATTAATGCAACTCTGTTTATCACAATGCATCATTGTCAAATCCATTTGAGAACTAAACAAACCAGCCGGGATCTTTCACATCCAGATGGACTAACATGCAGCTTGACTTGCTGCCATGTACTTTGACTTCACTGAACTGAGTGCCACATATCATTGCGTCCTCTTGTACCAAGAAACTATTGTCGATCTTATGCTAAAGATCCCTCCTAATGTACTCTTTCTGTCTGATGGAATTCCTGCCCAATCTGCATCTGTGAAGCCTTGAAGCTTCACTCCCTCTGTTTGTATGTACCATAATCCATACTATGTTGTGCCTCTTAGTTATCTCAATACATGCTTCCCCTCCTTCCAAAAGATTTTGGTAGGCTTAACCATAGCTTGACTCAGTTGGCTAACTGCATAGCAAATGTCTGATCTAGTGTTCACTAAGTACATCAGTGAACCTACTAACTATTTGTAGACAGTAGCATCCACTACTTCTCCAAAATTAGCATCCTCTTTCCTCTGATTTATTGGAAGAGGAGTTTCCATGGGTTTACAGCTCTCCATGTGAAACTTACCCAGTATCTCTTTGGCAGACTTGCCTTGAGAAACAGAAATTTCACCATCCCGCTACCATATTTCCAAACCAAGGATATAATGAAGGAGTTCCATGTCCTTCATTTCAAACTCCCTTTTAAGGTCCTCCTTGCATGAGTGTATCAGCTGCTCATCACCTGTCAAAATTAGATCATCAACATAAAGTACAATAATCAAGAGCTTACCATCAACCACAATCTGGTATAGGTTTTCATTTGCTTCACTTTTGGTGAAGCCCAACCCGGTGAAATAGTTGTCAATCTCAGTGCACCAAGCACGAGGTGCTTGCTTCAGCCCATACAGTGCTCTCTTGAGTCGACACACATGTGACTCACTGTCAAAGATCTCAAAACCTTTTGGCTTCTCTATGTATAATTCTTCCTCAATAACTCCATTGAGAAACACAGTTTTCACATCCATCTGATGAATGTGCCACCCCATCTGCACTGAGAATGCAAGGATAGATATAATCGAAGAGTACCTTGCAACTGGTGCAAAAGTCTCATCATAGTCGATCCTCTCAATCTGTGAGAATCCCCGGTCCACAAATCTGGCCTTGTACTTCTCCACACTCCCATCAGCGGCTTTCTTTACCTTGTAGATCCATCTAGATCCAACCACTGATTTACCAACCAGTCTCAGGACAATTTCCCATGCACTGTTCTTGACAACGGATTCATACTCCTCCACCATTGCATCAACACAAATTGGTTGTTGCACTTCCTCCTGAAAGGAAGATGGCTCTTTCACAATACACTGTGCTCATAAGAGCCATGTATATAGTAAACCTGTTTAGAGACTATCTTTGTCTACACAGTGAAGTAGGGGCTCCTACATTCTCTCTTGCATCAAGTCTCAATCTATCAGCTTTCGTGGTGTGCCTTCTACCATTTCTGGTGGATGGCTCTGCATGAGTTTTTTCTAGCACTCCATGATCCTCCGCATGTGGCTGATCCACATCTTGAGGCTCATCCTTCGGAACCAAGAGTTCCTCCTTTGCATGCAAATCCAGCTCCCTTTCAAGGGACAATGGCATGGCTTTCTCCTCATCATATTTTATATCTCGTCACACAACAATCCTTCTATTGTTTGGAAAATACACCTGATAGTTTTGGGGAGTATCAGTGTACCCTAAAAAAATCCAATCTTAGTTGTTGGTTCCAACTTCTTCTTGGCGTATTTAGTCACATGCACATAAACAGATGAGCCAAAAATCTTAAAATGTGAAACATCAGGTTTCTTACCAGTAAAAGCACCTTCTACTGTACTCATTCCAAGTATCCTATGAGGACAACAGTTATGCACAAATACCATTGTGTTGCATGCCTCCGCCCACAGATGCAACGGTAGGCCCTAATCATGCAGCATCACTCTTGCTACACCCACAATCATTATGTTCTTTCTCTCTTCGACCCCATTCTACTATGGGTTATGAGGTGCAATCAGTTCTCTCTGAATTCCTTCTTTGCTACAAAATTTCTTGAATTCATTGGAGATTTACTCACCACCATTTTCGCTCTTAAGAGCCTTCACATGCTTCCCCGTGTCTTTCTCCACTAGTACTTTGAACTCAAGAAACTTTGAGAACATCTTATATTTCTTCTGCATGAAGTAGATCCAACACTTTCCAGAATATTCATCAACAAATATCACATAGTACTTATGCTTTATTGTCGAAGCAGTATAGAATGGTCCACACACATCTGAGTGAACTCTCTCAAGGATCCCCAAGGCTCGGTTCTCCTTCTCATGAAAGGTGGCCTTTGCATATTTACCCAAAGTACATCCCTTGCATGTGTCTGACTGCGCAATTTTACCCTTGGGAAGACCCATATAAATCTGCTGCATGACTTTTAAGGCTCCGTGGTGAAGATGGCCCAATCTCCTATGCCATAACTCACCCTCATCCTGGCTCACCACTTTGTCTCCCTTACCCATCAATTCTACACAGCCATCTACATCAATTTTATAGAGATTATTAACTTGAATCCCAATTTTCTTGGCTTGTCCTATTTTTTTGTGTCATAGGAAAGATTTTCCTTCACTGAAAAACAACATCATAGCCTCTATGCTTCAACATTGCAACTGAGACTAAATTTTTCTTCAAGCTTGGTACATGCATTACATCTTTTAATTGAAAGGGTTTACCTGATTGTCTCTGGAAGGATATGGTACCAATACCAGTAGCACTATACTACCCATCATCACCCATTTCGATATGCATACAGAGGTCCTTCTCCTCCAAGCTACTGAAAAGTTCTTTGTCTCCCATCATGTGAAAGGACGAACCACTATCCAAATATCGCATCTATCTCATTTCACTTGACACCATGCATGCAATGAGTAAGAAGTAAAGCTAAAATTGTGACGCCAAAGCCTCACCAACTGCAGATCCTTAAGCCTTATTGTTCTTCTTCTTTTGTGGAAATTTAGTGGCATAATTCCCATGCTCGTGATAGTGAAAACACTTCACTCTAGACATGTTGCGCTTCTTGCCATCTTTACTAGACTCGGATTTGGAATGGAATTTATTTCCTTTCCCCTTCTTCGCCTTGGAATCCAAATCACAATATTCTTCATCTTCATTCTTAGATGAAGATCCATCTCTGGTATTCCATCTAAACTCCTCTTGCACCAAATCCGACCAAAGTCGTTCCCAATCTGGAAGCTTCTCCCTCCCATTGACAGAGTCCTGATAACTATTCCAACTCTTGGGAAGTCCTAGAAGAGCTAGTCTCACAAAATCATCATCAGTGATTGTAATTCCAATGCTCCCAAGCTCATCCTGACATTGGACAAACTTTATTAAATGTTTTGGCATGGTTTCGCGTTTCTCCATCTTGATCTTCCTGAGTTTATATTTCAATTAGATTTTCCTATGATCACTGTTGCTTTGAAATAGGTTTATGAAAGCTTTCCACATAGCATAATCTTTTGCTTTTCCATGGATACTTGAGACAATGTGGTCTCATACTCCCTCCAGTAAGATCCTCCTCGCCTTTCCCACTTTTTTTTTTCCATACATCAAGATTTGCAGCATCTGTCACAGCAGGTTTAGGAACATCATTGTCAATGAATTACTTCAAGCCATTGTCTTCGATTACTGCCTCCATCCTGTCTTTACAACCAATATAGTTAGAGATTCCCTCAAGTGAATACTCCAATATCAAGCCATTGAAAGCCATTTCGATCCTGAATCACCTGTAGCACCAAGAAAGTCTTCTACAAATTCGAATTCTATTCAGTCACAAAATCAGCTCCTCCTCCACTATTGTGATTTTATGTGCTTTGATACCATGTAGAAATTATACAAACAATATGTATATCATGTATTCAATATAATCTAACAATGTACTAAATCTAGATATTGAATCGCTTCTAAAAATCAATTGCAGAAATTTAAACACAATCACCAATCACATGAAGCAAAGAAGAATCAATCAAACCACAACATAGATAATTTCCCAGGGAAATATTGCTGGTCAAAACACCACTATCTTCTATTGCATATTCAGCATGGATACATGAAACAATTACAATACAACTCTCCTCACAAGAGCCTCATGTATTCAGCTAATTGTCTCACATTTTCCTGGACCAAACTGACCAACACTTAGCCAATTTTTAACCTCTAAATAGCCTACCTTGCTTGCACAATTCATGTGGAATTTAATCCCTATTCTTTAGGAATTTTGGCCTTCCTTGACTATGCAAGGATCATGGGAAATTCAATTGGTGTTTGGTTGCATGGGTGCAACCCAATAATCCTACAACTGATAGTTAACATCCCTTTCACCTAGATCTCACTTGGGTCTCCACTGGAACTGACATGCATGCAACTAATAATAGTATATCACCAGTTGCATGTTAGATCACTGATTTTGAATTAAATAATATTTAATTCACTTTATCTCTCACTAGAGCAACAAACAGTTACAATTAGCACAACTGACTTTAACTCACTTAACTGAGTTAACTTACTACAACATGCATTAAACTAATACACCATTGCACTTTGAACACTATTACAGCTAGAATTACTTTGCATGCCTCACCAACTACCCTCAACTCGAAATTCATGATCTAATTGAGTTTATCACACTCAGTTAACTATTACAAGTGATTATGAGATAATATTACATTTTATTGTCCACTTTAATTCAGGGAAAATTAAAATATACATGCACCAAATTTCGCCCACACCAGTGTAGGTGCTACTAAGACCTCCTAGTCCCACACTAGTGTAGGTGTTGCTTGGACCTCCTAGTCCCACACTAGTGTAGGTGCTGCAATCAATTATTTATCTTCAACAATGATACCTCATCCCATGGATAGGGTATACTTTGTCTTCTAACCCCATTTATGTCCTCAATGGGATGCTCTTCTACGAGGAAAATTTTATTCTTGGTTGTGATGTTGGAAATATTGTCATTGATGGCAAAGGAGGCAGCAAAGACAGAGACAAGAAAAGAGAGCGGCATAGCAGCAAGATGTAGAGAGGGTCGAGCAGCAGAGACAGGGTCATTTAAAGAAGAGGTAGCAAAAGGAGAATGAAGGAAGCAAGGAGCAGAATTAGACAAGAAGAAGAGAAAGAAACAGAGAGACAACAAAAGCAGCAAAGAAACCAGCAATAGAGCGAGGCAGCAGAGAGGTAGCAGAGGCAGCAAAAAAACTAAGTAAGGAGCAGAGGAAGAAAATGTGGAACAAGATTGAATATGTTGTGCGTTAATTGTAATATCGATCAGTCAGGAGTAAGCGGAATCATATAAGGTAACAGTGGAAGTGGTGTCTATTAATTAAACTATGTTGAGGAATTGCACAGCGAAGGCAATGGAGGCAGCAAAGACAGAGACAGGTCGAGCAGCAGAAGCAGGTAAGGCAAAGGCACAGGGAAGAACCGTTATCGAAAGACAGGAACAGTCGAATACAGAGACACAGCTATTATTGCAAAGACACAGCCGTTATTCCGAGAATCACTACCCAGCCGGGCGTTACATATAACATAAACACAAATTCCAAGAATCGCTACACACGCAGAAGTATATGTGCAGCGCATCATATAATCAAAGGTCCAAAGCATATTTATGAAGTTATACGGAGCGCATAATACAAATTTTTATAAGGCGGGACCCGCAATATCACAACTTCGCAACATTGCGCCATCGCACCATCGCAATATCACAACTTCGCAACATTGCGCCATCGCACCATCGCAATATCGCAACTTCGCAACATTGCGCCATCGCACCATCGCAATATCGCAACTTCGCAACATTGCGCCATCGCACCATCGCAATATCGCAACTTCGCAACATTGCGCCATCGCACCATCGCAATATCGCAACTTCGCAACATTGCGCCATCGCACTATCGCAATATCACAACCATCGCATTATCGCAATATAACATATTATCGCAATATCGCGATTGGTTGAAAGCGCACGGCAAACTATCGCAAATTAGAAATTTGTGATTACGTCAATCACATTTGAAAACGTGTCGGGGGGCCGAAAGGAGTTCTATATGTTTTAAAACGAGGCTTTCTTATGCGAAAGGGCAGATTATATGATTAAATCATCTTATAATTAAGCCAAGAGACAAAAGTTGGGTTATATATATATATTAAAAGGCGTTGTCATATATATATATATATATAACGTTGTTGCGATAAGTTGTATGGTCTGTAGACCCACGGGCCTCAGCTTAAGGGGAGGGCGATTATTAATGTAATACAATTGTGATATATGTATGTTCCGGCCTGCGGAATGTTCCACATCAACAAGACACTTGCTACAAGTCAGCAGTCACGTATTTTTCTAAAAGGCACTGATATAAAAGCACTGTTACATATATACAGCAATTACACCACAGTAGAGGACAAAATAGAATACAGAGAAGAAAAGAGTTAAAACACAATCACAGAAAAAGACAAAACACAGTCAAAGAAAAGACAAATGCGCGGCTAGCCAAGAGGGTGAATGAGTGAGCTGGAATTCACTTTGTAATTCGAATGTAAATATTTTAATTGTTTTTTATTGTTTGTGATGCATTGGCAAGTCTCCGAGAGAGAAAAAATTCCCACTGTAATGTTAAATTGATACCTACAGTTATATTTTCTGAGTAAGGAGATAAAAGGAGTGAGAAGGCAGAAGGAAAAGAGACATGACTTTCCATTTCAAATTCCAAGTAGAATACAAACAATCATGTGAGGAAATCTATAAATAATATCATCTTGATATGCAAAAAAAAGGGGGAGAGAAAGAGACTTAATCAAAAGAAGGCAGAATATAGAAGTGTGAGGCAAAGAAGATTAAGAAAAGAAAAATAGAAGGAGAAGCTACAGAACAGGGCTGATGTCTGAGGTAAATCAGCAAACTTTCAGTTTGATAAATTGAGGAAGTTGGAGCTTCCCTATCAATTTGCAGCTTGATAGCTGTCAGTTGTAGCTGACTAAGGTTGGAGCCTCCTGTAGGTTGGTGCCTGCGGAAAATTGAAGGGAGTTGGTGCTTCCTTGCAAGTTTTAGCTTGCAAAATTGAGGATAGAGCCTCCTGTAGGTTGGTGCCTGCAGAAAACAGTGGTGAGAGGAAGTTGGAGCTTGCCTTTGCATCACAACAATAATAAGATGTGGTTTTCTCCCTTTATGGGTTTCCACTTACATCTGTTGTCTCTATGTGTGCTTATTATGTGTTGAGGTGATTATTTCAATCTGCTAAATTGCTTGTTGCTTTCAACTTAAGTATGGTATCACAATAAATTAATATTGGCTGCAAAGAAGATTGCTCACATATTAAGCTGTAAATAACTTTGGTGAAAATTTTAAAAGGCGAATGTATGTATTAAACTGATTCACCACCCCCCCCCCCCCTCTCATTTTAATTAAAGATTCAACAATTGGTATCAGAGAAGGTTTCCTTTGTACAAGTCTAACAACTGAAAGGAGATCCTAGGTTCCCAATATGGCTAGTAAAGAAGGATGCTCAACCAATAAAGCCCCTTTCTTCACTGGTGAAAATTATGCTTTCTGGAAAATCAGAATGAGGACATAAATAATGTCTCTAGGAATATAAGTCTGGGCTGCTGTGGAATTAGGATATGCCCCGAAGGAAAATGACACAGAAAAGGACTCAAAACAAGATTTTGTGGCTAATGCAAAAGCCATGAATGCCATCCTGAATGGATTATGTGAAGAAGAGTTTATTAAAGTAATGCACAAAGACACTGCCAAAAAAATATGGGATACTCTTGAAAACATACATGAGGGAGACCAGAAAGTAAAGACTGCCAAACTTCAAGTCTATAGAGCCCATTTTGAAAACTTAAAAATGAATGATGATGAAGACATTGCCAGTTTCTTCCTAAAAGCTGCAGAAATTATTAACAATATGAAAGCTCTTGGAGAAAAAATGCCAGAGAGTATAATTGTGCAAAAAATTCTAAGATCTCTTCCATCCAGATTTAATCCCAAGGCGTCTGCAATAGAAGAAAGAACTGATTGGGAGACCTTGACCATGAACCAGTTGCTTGGAAATCTAACAGCCTATGAAATGAGGCTCCCACAGAAAAAGCCAAGTACAAGGGAAGCAACCTTTAAAACATAAAAGAAGAAAGAAGAAGAGGGAGACATATGCTCTTGCTCAGATGAAGAAGAGGCAAATTTTGTCAAGAAATTGGATAGAGGCTCAGGTAAATACAGGTAAACTCCCCTTCAAATGCTTTAACTGTGGAAGAGTGGGACACTATGCTGCTAAGTGTCCTCACAAGAAAGTAAGAAATCAAGCTCAAGAATCAGAGAAAGACACATCAAAGAACTGGCAGAAAGGAAAGAAATTCAACAGAAAATCCTTCTATGCTCAGCAAGACAGTAGTGCATCTGAAGACTCAGATGAATCCTCAGGAGAAGAGGGAACCTCTGAATTTTTACTGATGGCCATAGAAGATCTTGAAGGACTCTTGCTAGAAGAAGAAGAAGAAGGGGAATTCGACCTTGAGGGGGAGCTAAGAAGTGCACTGGAGGAGATTTACAGACTCAAACTAAAATGCAGAAAACAAAAAGAGATCCTGCTCAAATATGTGAAAGAAGAACAAAATTCAGAAGTCCTCATGCAGCTAAAGTTAGAGCTTGAAGAAGCCAAGAAGATAGAAGACATGTTACTTCAGCAAATCAAGGATAAAACCTGAGAACAAGAGAAACTGGAAGAAGAAGTAGTATGTCTCAGGAAGAAACCAGAAAATGCTCAAAGGACAATGGTTATAAACTATTCTCAAACAACAAGCTCTAGTAAGTTGAATGAAATCCTGGTTGCTCAAAGATCCCCAATGATAAAAACAGGAATAGGCTATGAAGGAGAATCGAGTAAAGGCAAAGAAAAGGAAAACAAAAGTATAATTTTTGTAAAAGCAAAGAAGACTGATGAAGAAGCCCGGACAATTTCTACAAAAGAAGAAACATGTAATAAGGATGACAGAGATCAGAAGAAATCCCTAGTAACAAATAATATAATAAATACTAAGATGACAGAAAAAGAATCATATGCCCCTGAGTATGTCAAATTTGGAAGCCATCAGAGGAGATTCTTCCCTCCTAAGAAGAATGCCACCTGTTATGTCTGCCACAAGCCGGGACACATTGTTGCATATTGTTATGCAAGGAAGAGTAATTCAGACCTGCAAAAGATGCAAACAGTGAAGAGATTTTCTCAAACAAACAAATGGAGAAAACAACCTTACATCAGGTATGCAAATAATTTCTATGGTTATTGTTTTTATTGTAAGGAATTTGGCCATAAAATTATTGAATGTAGAAAGTATGGACAAAGATTGATGTTCAACACCTCAAGGAGGTTGATGAATGAAAGAAATTTTGTTCATACTCACAATTCTGCAAAAATTATGATCAAATGTTGTATATGCAATCAAATTGGACATACACCTTCCAAATTTCCTCTGAAAGGATGTGATTCATCAACTCACAAAAGATACCAAAAAAAAGGATGCCTCCAGTGGATAAAGAAGGAGAATAAGTGTGACTTAGCTTTAACTGCTCAAGATTTGAAGAGTCAATGGTATTTGGACATTGGCTGCTCTAAACACATGACAGGAGACAAAAGAAAGTTTATAACTCTTGATGGAAAGAAATCTGGAAATGTTACCTTTGGCAATAATAAATCAGGAAAAATAAAAGGAAAAGGCTCAGTCAACATAGACAATGGCAGAGGAAAGGCCCAAGATGTACTATTTGTAGATGGGCTAAAAGAAAATTTACTAAGTGTCAGTCAGATGTGTGACAAAGGCTGTGAAGTTCTTTTTAGAGCACAAGATTGTGTAGTCAGATCAAGCACAACAAGTAAGACTCTGCTCAAGGGTGTTCGAACAGAGAGTAATGTTTACAGTGTGAAAGAGGGAGATGAAGCATGTCATCTTAGCAAGCTAGAAGAGTCATGGTAATGGTATAAAAGGTTGGGACATCTAAGCTTCGATCACATCATCAGGCTAAGTAAGAAGAAAGTTGTCAGAGACATGCCAGAAATTAAGAGGCCTTCTAATACCATATGCAAATCTTGTCAATTGGGTAAACAGACCCGCACATCCTTTAAGGCCAAAGAGGAGTTATCAACAAGAAGACCACTCCAGCTTGTGCACATGGATCTGTGTGGACCTGCAAGAACTAAGACACCAAGTGGAGAATCCTACTTCATGCTGATAATAGATGATTTCTCCAGAATGACATGGGTTTCTTTTCTCAAGAACAAATCAGAAGCACTGGAAAATTTTAAGATATTCAAAGCATTAGCAGAAAATCAAACTGGATGCAAGCTAAAATGTATCAGATCAGATAGAGGAGGAGAATTTACATATTATGACTTTGCTGACCTATGCAATGAACATGGCATAAAACAACAATTCACTATTGCAGGAACACCTCAGCAGAATGGAGTAGCAGAAAGACAAAACAGATCTGTTCAACAAATTTCCAGAGCCATGATGCAAGAGAATAATATTGCTCAAACCTTCTGGGCAGAAGCAGTGCACACAACAGTACATATCCTTAACAAAGCTCACTTAAGGCCAAGCAGTGATAAGACTCCCTATGAACCATGGCATGGAAATCCAGCTTCAATAAAACATTTTAGAGTCTTTGGTAGCAGGTGTTACATAAAGAATAATGATGAAAACCTTGGGAAATTTGATGCAAGAGTAGATGAAGGGATTTTTCTAGGATATGCTTCCAAAAGTAAAGGGTATAGGTGCTACAACAAGACTCTTCGGAAAATAATTGAATGTATTGATGTGAGATTTGATGAAGAACTTCCAAACAATACAAGAAATACAGACTGTTGCAGTCCATTAGACAACCATGAAGAGGAAGACCAGAATGATGATGAAACAAGCAAGACAACAAAAGATGCAGAGCTGAGCTCGAAAACCCCCTCAAGATACACTCAGAAGAATCATCCTGAAGAACAGATCATAGGAGACAAGGAAGCAGGGGTCCAGAAAAGAAGGCAGCTAACAGAACAAATTGAGGAGGTATACATCGCCATGTTGTCACAAATAGAGCCAAAGAAATTTGAAGAAGCCAGCAAGGACAAGTCTTGGGTAAAAGCAATGAATGAAGAATTAAAACAAATTGAAAATAACAATACCTGGGAACTAGTTCCTAGACCTGCTGAGAAAAATGTCATAGGCTCAAAATGGGTATTCAAAAATAAAATGAATGAGGAAGGACAGGTAATAAGGAATAAAGCCAGACTTGTCTGCAAAGAATATTCACAAATTGAAGGACTAGATTACGATGAAACATTTGCTCCTGTAGCTAGAATGGAAGCTATCAGAATGTTTCTGGCATTTACATGCTACCAAAACTTCAAAGTATATCAAATGGATGTAAAATCTTCATTTCTGAATGGAGACTTAGAAGAAGAAGTCTACATGGAACAACCATAAGGCTTCTCCTTGACAGACAAAGAAGACTATGTGTGCAGACTGAAGAAGGCCCTATATGGAATGAAACAGGCTCCTCGTGCTTGGTACTCAAGACTGGATAAATATTTGCAAAAACAAGGTTTTAAGAGAGGTGGAGTAGATAGCAATCTATACATAAAAGCCCATGAAAATGAACTCCTGATTGTTGTAGTGTATGTTGATGATATTATGTTTGGAAGCAACAAAGATGAACTAGCAAAAGGGTTTGCTGATGAGATGAAAACAGAGTTTGAAATGTCTATGATTGGAGAACTCGGTTTCTACTTGGGACTGCAAATTCAGCAAAAGAACACAGGGACATTCATCTCTCAAGAAAAGTACTTAAACGAAATGTTGAAAATATTCAAAATGGAGGACTGCAAACCTGTGACTACCCCCATGATCACGGGATGCAAGCTGTGTGTTGATGATGGGTCTGCAGATGTAGACCAAAAACTCTACAGATCCATGATAGGAAGCCTGCTGTATTTGACAGCATCTAGACCAGACATCATGCTAGCAGTAGGACTAGTGGCAAGATATCAAGCAACACCTAAACAAAACCATCTTCTGGCAGTAAAAAGAATACTCAGATATCTACAAGGAACAACACAGTATGGACTTTGGTATCCTAAAAGCAAAAGCTTCACTTTAACAGCATACACAGACGCAGATTGGGCCAGCTGTGTTGATGACATGAAAAGTACAAGTGGAGGTGCTTTCTATCTAGGAGAAAGTCTGGTGGCATGGTTAAGCAAGAAACAAACATCCATCTCTCTGTCTACAGCTGAAGCAGAATATATAGCAGCAGCAGCATGTTGTACACAAGTCATGTGGATGAAGCAAACTCTTCAAGACATGAGGGTAGGCATTGATGAACCTATTTCAATCAAATGTGATAATATAAGTGCTATAAGTATATCTAAAAATCCTGTGCTTCATTCAAAAACCAAACATATTCCAATCAAGTATCATTTCCTCCGAGAACAAGTGGCTCAGAAAATAGTAAAACTGGAATATGTACCAACAAAAGAACAAACATCTGATATATTTACTAAACCTCTTGCTAGAGAACCATTTCAATATTTGAGAGATAGACTAGGGGTAGTATCTGCAGATGCTACTCTCTGATATAAAGAGAAAGCACAATTTCAGGGGGAGAACAAAAACGAAAATATCATTCCAGGGGGAGAACAACCAGCAAGGAAAGCATAAAACAGGTCCATAGGATCAGTATTGTCAGTAGTATCAGCATTATCAATATTATCAGCATAATCTCAGTGTTATCAGCATTTAGCATGGAAAAGCAACAAGGACCCTTCAATTGAAAAATTCATCATCTCTGTCTGCAATCTAACACAGATTACAGGCACTACAAATGAAACACAACTATAAAACATATTCCTGAAAGTGTTCTCTCAACAAGTTTTATACATCACTCTGGAGCAGCATGGTACAAATTCAGCAGAAGAGGACCTAAACATAACTCAGAGAAAGGTAATGAAAAAAGCAACCCTTTGCCATTGATGTCAAAGGGGGAGGAAGAACAAACAAGAAAAGCAAGAGAAGGCAAACAGAGAAAAGTGGATTGCCATCAATGCCAAAGGGGGAGACTTTTGGAAATATTGTCATTGATGGCAAAGCAGGTAGCCAAGACAGAGACAGGCAAAGAGAGCAGTATAGCAGCAAGATGTAGAGAGGGTCGAGCAGTAGAGACAGGGTCATTTAAAGAAGAGGCAGGAAAAGGAGAATGAAGGAAGCAAGGAGCAACATTAGACAAGAAGAAGAGAAAGAAACAGAGAGACAACAGAAGCAGCAAAGAAACCAGCAATAGAGTGAGGCAGCAGAGAGGTAGCAGAGGCAGCAAAAAACTAAGTAAGGAGCAGAGGAAGCAAATGTCGAACAAGATTGAATATGTTGTGCGTTAATTGTAATATCGATCAGTCAGGGGTAAGCGGAATCATATAAGGTAACAGTGGAAGTGGTGTCTATTAATTAAACTATGTTGAAGAATTGCACAGCGAACGCAATGGAGGTAGAAAAGACAGAGACAGGTCGAGCAGCAGAAGCAGGAAAGGCAAAGGCACAGGGAAGAATCGTTATCGAAAGACAGGAACAGTCGAATACAGAGACACAGCTGTTATTTCGTGAATCACTACCCAGCCAGGTGTTACATATAACATAAACACAAATTCCGGGAATCGCTACCCACGCTGGAGTATATGTGCAGCGCATCATATAATCAAAGGTCCAAAGCATATTTATGAAGTTATACTGAGCGCATAATACAAATTTTTATAAGGCGGGACCCGCAATATCACAACTTCGCAACATTGCACCATCGCACCATCGCAATATCGCAACTTCGTAACATTGCGCCATCGCACCATCGCAATATCGCAACTTCGCAACATTGCGCCATCGCACCATCGCAATATCGCAACTTCACAACATTGCGCCATCGCACCATCGCAATATCGCAACTTCGCTTGACATACCATCGCACTATCGCTATCACAACCATCGCATTATCGCGAACCATCGCAATATCGCAATATCGCAACCATCGCACCATCGCAATATCGCAACCATCGCAATATCGCAACCATCGCAATATCGCAGTTGGTTGAAACTACACAGCAACTATCGCAAATTAGAAATTTGTGATTGCGATCAATTGCATTTGAAAACGTGTCAGGTGGGTCCGAAAGGAGTTCTATATGTTTTAAAACAGGCTTTATTGTATGCGCCGAGAGTATGTTAAGGTGTATTAAAATGGCAGATTATATGATTAAATCATCTTATAATTAAGCCAAGAGACAAAGTTGGGTTATATATATATATATATATATATATATATATTAAAAGGCGCTGTCATATATATATATATATATATATATATATATATATATAACACTGTTGCGATAAGCCGTATGGTCTGTAGACCCACGGGCCTCAGCTTAAGGGGAGGGCGATTATTAATGTAATACAATTGTGATATATGTATGTTCCGACTTGCGGAATGTTCCACATCAACAAGACACTTGCTACAAGTCAGCAGTCACGTATTTTTCTAAAAGGCACTGATATAAAAACACTGTTACATATATACAGCAATTACACCATAGTAGAGGACAAAATAGAATACGGAGCAGAAAAGAGTTAAAAAACAATCACAGAAAAAGACAAAACACAGTCAAAGAAAATACAAATGCGCAGCTATCCAAGAGGGTGAATGAGTGAGCTGGAATTCACTTTGTAATTCGAATGTAAATATTTTAATTGTTTTTTATTGTTTGTGATGCATTGGCAAGTCTCCGAGAGAGAACAAATTCCCACTGTAATGTTAAATTGATACCTACAGTTATATTTTCTGAGTAAGCAGATAAAAGGAGTGAGAAGGCAGAAGGCAAAGAGACATGACTTTCCATTTCGAATTCCAAGTAGAATACAAACAGTCATGTGAGGAAATCTATAAATAATATCATCTTGATATGCAAAAAAAAATGGGGGAGAGAGAGAGAGATAATCAAGAGAAGGCAGAATATAGAAGTGTGAGGCAGAGAAGATTAAGAAAAGCAGAACAAAAGGAGAAGCTACAGAACAGGGCTGATATCTGAGGTAAATCAACAAACTTTTAGTTTGTAAATTGAGGAAGTTGGAGCTTCACTATCAAGTTGCAGCTTGATAGCTGTCAGTTGTAGCTGACTGAGGTTGGAGCCTCCTGTAGGTTGGTGCCTGCAGAAAATTGAAGGGAGTTGGTGCTTCCTTGCAAGTTGTAGCTTGCAGAATTGAGGTAGGACCCTCCTGTAGGTTGGTGCCTGCAGAAAAACAGTGGTGAGAGGGAGTTGGAGCTTGCCTTTGCATCACAACAATAATAAGATGTGGTTTTCTCCCTTTATGGGTTTCCACTTACATATGTTGTCTCTATGTGTGCTTCTTATGTGTTGAGGTGATTATTTCAATCTGCTAAATTGCTTGCTGCTTTCAACTTAAGTATGGTATCACAATAAATTAATATTGGCTGCAAATAAGATTGCTTATATATTAAGTTGTAAATAACTTTGGTGAAAATTTTAAAAGGCGAATGTATGTATTAAACTGATTCACCCCCCCCCCCCTCTCAGTTTAATTAAAGATTCAACTAGCCCCTATCCTATTTTCCTTACTCCATCATACTCCTAGGGGAAATGTGGTCACTTTGGTGATAAATTCTTCATTCAAATGGATGATAAGTCTCGTTACAATGGTAATGGGATCATTATATCCCTGAGGTTGGAGGCCTACAACAAAATCTTGAGTAATATTGTCATTGAATCCCCTTATTTTTTCAAAGAAACCTAACCATTGATGATTAACAAAGAGATCCCCAACAGAAGTATTTCAGTGAATTCTTGATTATTCTAAGGGATCTCTATGCTTAAATCCACCCCCCATAGTTTTCAACACAATTTTACAAAGTTGGCAAGGTAATTCTCCCTCTCTGCAACAATTTTTGTATATTTTGTGCAATTAGGGTTTTTAGGATAAAGGTAAAAGGGAAATTTTTGTTTAAATTGTTTTGAAGAGGGAATACTTCTTGATAAAATCAAAAAAATTGCAACCCCCCTTATTATCATGCTCAATTTAAAATAAACACCCATACTTCATCCTATTTTCATTCCCAAACTTATACCACAAATTTCTATAGGATGTAATGTTGAAAAACTGAATTTTTTTGCAGGCTTTTTTGTCAAAAGTTGGCAAGGAAAACATGTACTTTCCCTTCCTTTTGATGCTCCTACCTTAATTTCAGGATTTTGGTGACAAATTTTCTAAAAGTAGGGCTATTTTTACCTATTTAGACTTTCTTGTAGCATTCGTAAGAAATCATGTAGCACTCCATGTCAATCCTGTAGCAGTAGCCTACAGGTCATGTAGCCTCCTTTGTAGCGGTATATGAAAACGATGGCTGGGTAGCTCAAATCTCAATGGTAGTGGAAGGCCTCCATGTCTTTTAAAATATGATTTTTATGCCAAATGAGGCTTAGATCTGACTTATGCTATTAGTGGTTGGGTGGTTAGCTCAGCACATTGTATGAGTTGGCCCCCTCCTACCACCTTCGCAAACCAATCATAGGAAAGTTGGCCCACTATTCGTCATCATCACCCTTTTTTTGTTTTTTAATCCAAACGCATGTTGATTAAATAAGACAAATTTAGTTAAATATCAAAGGTGGTTGAAACTTTTGAACCATCCTTCTCTTATAAAACTTTTATCTTATTCATTGATGACAATTTTTAAACTATGATGCACTTGTAAGGAAGGGTTATGAATGTGCATACCTAAGCCTACTCGGTGATGCTCATGTTGACGTGTTGTAGTTGAATATTGTACCATTTTATGTTTGCATCATGTTGTTGGAACATGGATGAGAATGCATGAGATCTCGTTGAGTTGCAATTTGTTGTCTTAATTTGATCCATTCACTGTCTTAAAAGATTTTTTTTCTTAATGACCATTTCTAATTTAAATTATATGACTCTGGTGAATAGGTACCTCCATTGATTAGATGTTGTTTTGTTTGAAGAATAATAATCTTGTGGTAGCCTATAGGGGGTCCTATATTCATTCAAGAATAGTGTTGGAACCTCTTGAAACCTTATAGTATCAAAAAATCTCGACCCAATGCTTTAGATGTGATTTTGTATGGTTTATGCATACTACTGCAGGGTTGTGTGTCTTCCTGTAGCAATCACATAAATCCCTTTGGAACAAATTTTTCAATGAGAGCTTCTTCTTTTTTTAATTGATAAATCATGGGAAGGTTTTTTATGGAGGTTAGGGAATTTTTATGTGATGGAAATGGGTGGAAAGGAGATGAAGGATTAGGTTTATGTGTTGGGCCTCGTAATTGTCGCATTTTCATCATGTTTATCATCACCATTCCTCACATTCCATCACCTCATTTAACCATTCATCATACCATTTTCATGGGTTCACCTCACTATTTTCCAATTTATTTATTTTTAATATTATAAGAGAATTTATGATTAGTTATTGGAAAATTAACATATTTCATTAATATCTCAAATGTGGATGAGCTTTGTAATGTGTAGGATTATTTGGAAGGATTATTCAAAAATCTTCTTCAATATTTCTTCCACCACTTCAAGAATTCAAAGGATAATTGTTCAAGCTTATTCTAAGGAGAAGATCATGGATATTCCAAGGAGAAGATCATGGATATTTGAATAACATATCTCATCCAAGATTTGTGAGATGAGTGAGGATTTGAAGGGTTCATATCTTGTAATTATAGGGATATTGGTTGAAAGAAAAGTGGTTTTGTAATTATGAGTTTATTATCTTGTTTTCAAAGCACTAATATATAAAAGAGAGTTCTTTCTCTCTTATAGGAGATATATGGAAATTAGAGATGAGAATTAGAGTCTAGAATAATTTTTGGTTTTGTAATCTTTCATTGTTTTTCTCATCATTAATATTTGTTGACACAAGGTTATTATTCACATGTTGTTTTTATCTTATATGATTGCACATTTCCAATTTATGATATGATGTCGTGGTAATGTTGTTGGAGTAGAATTGTTGAGGAAGGAAAATCTGGTTCTCCTAAGTTTGGAGCCTCTTTTCTCAATTTCTACACATCGCAAATTGTTTCTCTTTAGTCTCTTTTCTTAAGGACAATAATATGGGGAAGGACGACCAGGTTCTCCTAAGTTAGGAGCCTCCTCCATCGTTTACTACATCTTGAATCAGAGATGAAGCATTAGACTAGGCTAGTTTAACTTCAGTCCTGCATTTCTAGTGCATGTGCTTCGTAAGTCTACGAAACCATCGGATTGATAATTTATGTTAGGGAAATTATTTGACGACGATAGTTTCGTCCAACATTTTTGCGTCGTTGCCAGGGAAGCACGATGGATTGATGTATAGGTTACTTTTTCCTACAAGTGTTAATTTCAATTTCTGCAAGTGTGTTTAATTTCTACAAGTTTGATTTTTGTGCAAGAGTGTTTGATTTCTACAACTGTGAAGAGTGATTGTTAGTGTTTTTTTAAAATGATTTAAAAATAAGTATAAGTTTGGAACAACTCACTCAGATCCTAGCAGAAGTTGGGATCTCCTCTTCCTATGAAAAGAAGATCTTGAAAGCTGCAGAAAGCTTAACTACACCTCCAAAAGAGAATAAATCTACATATGAAAAATCTTGTACATTTGATGAAAAAAATTATAAAATCAGGATATTGAGGATGACAACGAGGAGTGGCGGCATGATCTGGAAGAAAAACACGCCTACGAAAATCTTAATGAAGAATGGTTCCAAGCAAGTATGAGGTTATATCAATCATTTTGCTTTTATTTAGTTAAATTACAATCACAACAAGTAGATCCAGTTATTTTGTACATTTCCATTTTTCATGTGTGCAATTGATAACGAATATATTTTTATTACTGTTGTGTGCATGGTTACACTGGAAGTTTGATTACACATAACTGATTTTTAATATTCAATTAAAGTATAGTAGGTAGGAAAAATAAATAAAAAACATTATTTTTAGTTTTTTTTTAGTTTTTTAATAAGTATGCAATCTCTGAAAAAAATAAATCTCTAATAATTTTTAGGAATAATTTTTTAGATTTCTAAATTTTTAGTTTTTTATTTCAATTTTTCTAATTTCATTTTTTTTAATTATAAATAAAACAAATTAACAAAAATAAAAATTTAAAAATATATGAAAAAAAAAAAAATTTAAAAATTTCATTTAGATTTACTTTTTATTTTATTTTGAAAAAATAATATATATATATATTTATATATAAAATAAAAATAAAAAAATCTTCGGCACTCTCTCTACGCATTGTCTGAAGCCTTGATTAAATTATGAACCCGATCTAACCGAGAATTGAACTCAAGACCTCTCGCATTCCTTTTCCACCGTGTATTTCATTGCAGAAACATTTATATTTCTCTTTGTGCGAATGGATGCATTGGATATGCGAAAAAGGAGAATGACAAAATCAAACCCTAGGACAATCATTGGGATATTTTCTTCAATTATGTCATTGATTCTACTTGGAAGAGTTGCTTTTATGTTCCCTCTTTCTTCTTTATCAAATTATATGCGAAGTGATTATGAGATCACACGGATTTTCTTCATAATCAGGTGGTGATTACTTTTCCACTAAGTGATTGATTGCTTAGCTTACGATCTAGCTATATTGGGAATAGAAATATCGTTTCTGGAATCGTATATATATACTTTGGAATGGTGAGCAACTACCCGACGGCCCAGATGTGCCCTTTCGATCCATATGAATAATTTTTCCAAGACAATAACAAGAAAAATCCAAACAAGAGATAGGCCATAATCAAGCAACACTATCCAAGTCAAATATTTTGTGCTAATAAGAAGGCCCAGAATCTGGCAGCTCTATTTAAAAAAATAAAAATTAAAAAATTCTCCACCTCTTCTCCAATTTTCTCAGTAATTACAACCAATTTCCATAATTTTTTATAAAAAGTGATTTTATAGCCATTTTTTCATGCTAAAAACAATTTGTAAATATGAAAATTCTCTTCAGCTAACAATTGAATCATGTTGTTGTTGTCCTCATCGTCGCAGTCACATGACCTGGGAGGTGTTGCTATGGCTCGTTGTATTATTCGTTGTGGTGGCTCTTCTCAGAATCGTGGTTTACCAACTGATGAACAAGCTTGTCAGACTTGGAATTTGACTTCATCAATCCTTTTAATTCATCATATCATGTAAATATGCTTATCATTCCAGAATTTTCAATCCAAAAGAGGTCCTTCTTCCTCAATAGGAGGAAATCGGCGAAAATGAATTTCATATTCTTGGAGGCAATGCTACCATTGGGCATCATTGCAGGCACTCTCTGCGTGATGGGGGCAAGCCAACAATTTATACACAAGGATGTGTATGGCAGGCCAAATCACTGTTAAGAGATTTCCATGTTCGACACTAATGTTAGCGAGCTCTACTTATTTGGACTCCAATTGCAATTGCAGTTATGCTAATTCATTCTGGAGACCCTTGATAAACACAGCCATGGACGGGATCTCAAATTTTTTCACTTTCTTCGTACACCATGTTGTTTTTTTTGTTTCGCTTATATTGGGCCATGAGCATAACAATAGTTTAAAACTCGACCTCCATTCCGTAGCTGATGCAAACTATAATTTGATTTCGTATAACAATGTGTTGTCACTTATTATATATAGAGGACGACACGAAGGGTTTAGGGCAGAAATTTTCTATCATAAAATATTCAAAAGAGATTAAGAGAGACATGTACTTCTGTTTTCTTAGCCATGGAAGCTATCATGGAAATCGTGGCCTGCAATCTTAGGTGCCTCTGTTTTTCTTCTCAGGTACCTAAAAGATCAAAGGCAGGATTTATGTCACTTTCTTCTTCGGTATCCCACATAGGAAGTGTGGGCAAGAGGTTAAGCAGAGGTCAACATGTTGATTCCTCATATATTTGGCATCAGCAGAGGATACGTGGACAATATTCTCTAGGAAGTAGACTGCAGGATTCGAACACAGTCACTGGAGGAACAGGCTTGAGGAATGAGGATCTTCTGATATCAAGATCCAGTTGGCTTCATTAGAAAAATTCAAGGGTATTCTAACAGATGAATTTGAGGCACCTGCTAAAGAATCCATTGGGCCTCTTTAATCGATAGCCAACAAGGTATGCAGGAAACACATGAAAAGGAGCATATTTTACCTAATCGTGAAATAGTTAATTTGGATGATGTGGCAGGAGGAAGTCGATGCACCAAAATTTCATAAGAAAGATTCTGATTTTGATGAAGTATTTCTCAAATGATATGCTCTCCACATGGTATGCTCCATTATATGTAACCATTAAAATATCCCGGCTATTTTGGTAAGGTTGGTATGAGACATTTTCTACTTGGTTATTTATGGTTTAATATGAATTGAATTGTTGAAACAAATTGATTCTACATGTTGAAATTCAAGCATATTGAGAGAGGTATGTGGATATCTTTCTACCGAATGATGCCTTTCGATGTATGAAATATTTTGCCAAAAATAACCTTTCAATTCGCAGTGATAAACATCAAGTATGCCCTCGCAGCTCATTCATATTCATCTGTAAGTTAACGTTAAAGAGAAGCTTATGAAAAAAGCCTCAACATTGCAATATGGCACCCTTTTCATCCACGATTGGTTTAGTTTTGAGTCACTTCATACAGGAATCGTCGACGGAATTAGAACACAAAGGCGACAAGTAAGATGTTTTTTTAAACATTCTTGCATTTTATGTTTTTCAAAGCTCTCACATTTTTTTTATGCAGGAATAGTTCTAAGATTTTTTAGGTTTGAAGACGATCCAATGCATAGGTGATTTTCAAAAATCACAATAAAACATACAAAAGTGAAAGCTGGTAGGAGCTAAAGTTTTCAACGCACATGTCTATCACACAGACATTTTTTAGAAAACCAATTATGCCATGAGATGTTCAATTACCCTTCTCCTTCTATGCTTGTAAGCCATCCATATCAAAGCCCACTTTCATTATGACTTCACACATACATACTTTTTTCAGAGTCACATACATTCTTTCTTCATTTCTAGTTCATCGTTTGCCTCATAAATAAAACCAAACAGCTCATTTTTACACGACTCCATTGCCTTGCTATCATTTTCATCTATAGTCCTACCAATTATTTTGTAAAAACTCACGTTGAATGATGTGGGATTCCTTAAGGTCCACCTTTCAACAAGTCTTGACCCATTGACCTCAGCACCTTATCTGAGATAGAGACTAGAGTCCTCATTAGTATCTTGAGGCTTGTATGCCCTAATGACAAGTTATCTCGCCAACAGTCATGGGAATACATCAATGTACCTTGATCATTGGATCTTACAAGTGGCTCGACATCAGAACATTTATTCGCACTTCACAAGATTTACTAGGGTACCTTTGCACTCATTGACATCAATGGTGAGTTTGCCTCGCGTTGGTTAACGAAATCTATTAATGGTCGGTAATCCAATGACTTCTTTTCTGTAATATTCCCAATTAGCCCAAGGTAATGGGAATATTCAATTTTTCTTTGTCTTACTTTGATTTTCATGTTGATGAATAAAATGTAAAGGAGGACATGTAAAACTCCTAAAAAGACTGAATAAATCAATGCCCATATGAACAAGGATAAATCAGGGCCATGTAAATAAATCACTTGCAGGTGTGAAAGGGGTTTGAGCTGTGAGATTGGGTCAACCTTGACCAAATCTATAGTGTTATCTAGGTTCAATGTACCTCATAAAGGGACAGCGCAGCTCTAGAAGGAGGCCCATCATGTGAAAGGAGCTAACTCATCAAGGTCGTTTAGGGTTTTCAAAGGCTTTCATATTATAAAAGGAAGGGGAAGGCATCAAGAGAACGTTGTTAATTGATTATATTTCTGAGTATCTTGTCTGTTTAGACAAATACTATTCTATGTTGTTTAGTGGAGGGTTGTGTTGCATAGCACTTCAAGTTCCTATGCAGGGATTTCATCTCTTCCATTGAGGATTCTTGGAGGAGTATTTGCTGATTTGATCCACTATCAGGGTTTGGGCCAAGCTCTACTTCCAACTGCAACGCAGATCCAGTGAGGGTTTGCTTGCTTTTATAGGATGCAACAAGTGGAACTCTAGATCTGTAGAGATCTAGCTTGTATTGGAGCCTCTTCTCATGGAGTGTGTCTTTTAACCTCCTGGAAGAGTGCATCCACTATTTGAGCTTCATATTTTTATCTTAGCATCAAGCCATCATTTTTATTCAAGCTACAGTGCAGTTTTCATTGAGGAACTGCGTTATTTTCATTAGAGGTTCTGCAGGGTGTTTTGATCCCATTTTTTAAGAGAGATCTCTGGTGTTGGGCTTTGCCTTTCACCTTGGTGATCCATGGATTAGCTTGCTAATCCATGTTCTGTTTAGATCTGATCTATTTTAAATTAAATTCATCTTCAGAAATTTCTGAAGAATTTTGCAAATCTGCAACTTAAAACTCATATCTACTCTTTGTAATGCATGATTTGGTCAAAACCCCAAGGGGATCTTGTAAATAAGACTATCTAGTTTCCAGATCTGAAATGGATCTGATGTTTTGTCCATAGATCTGTCCTAGATATGAGTTGTAATATTCAGCTACTTCAGCTCCTCAAAATAATGTTGTTAAGCCAATTTTTAGTTTATATATGTGTTGCAGCCTTCTTTTCTGAAGATTTCTTGCTCTATTGTCTCCTGTATTCTACTGTATATTGAAAGAGCTTCATTGTAATTCTGATTTGCTGCTATATACTCATCATTTAATCATATTTGTTGGCCTCCTACTCATACTGTCCAAGACTGCGTTATTTCTGAAGTAGTTTGTTTTGCATAGTTGCAACCCCTCTTGTAGGGTGTTTTTCAGCTAGACTAGGTGGTGGGAGATCTATTTACCACACCTAGTTTGATTTGTTTTTTCTCCCCTTTTGGATCTAGACCCCAGATCTGCTGATCTAAGGGATCCAAGGGCTATAAACTCATTTATGTGCATCAATCTCCCAGGAGTGCGTTATTTCAGCAGGCTTTCTATGTTGTTCCAGATTTGGAATATTATAGTGGTATCAAAGCATCCTTCTTGGCACAGCCTGTGCATTATTCGAGCCAATATATCTCCAGAAAGGAGGAGAGCCTCTCTCTGACAGAAAGCAGAGGTATCATAAGAGAAGACAGAATAAAAATGATTACACCGAAGACAAAGCAAGCAATGATGAAACCCTTTTGTATGGAAGAATAAAAGGAGTAGAGTTTTCTAACATTCTTTCTCAAGCTTTGCATGAGATGAAAGGAAGAATCAGGGGAGTGAGGAATGAAATACAAGCAGACCTTCTAAAAGGGCTTCCACATGAAGAAATCCCCACTACTTCATATGATGTGTGTGAGAATTCAGCCACACAATCTGTTCCACAACGTGGTAGCATGCCTACTTTCTTATCAAAGGAAGGAGGAAGAGGAGAAACACCAAAGGAGGTATCTCTTGGTGAATATCTCCAAGAATATGAATCTCAATCAGAGATATTCAAAGAGCATCTCAATTTCCCAGAGTTCTGTCAACTCAGAGAAGGAAGATCTTGCAGCTACAGTAAGAGGAAAGAGTGCATGCAGCACACTTTGGGTAGATTCTATCTACCTACATTTCATGGATCACCTAAAGACTCAGCAAAGTCTTGGGTAAAGAAGCTTGACACATAATTTTAGATGCATCAAGTATCAGAAGAAAAAGCCTTGAGAGTAGCAGCGCTGCATCTTCAATGGAAGTCTTATGCTTGGTGGTTGTTTGAGTCTTCTTCCTTGAAAGGGAGGAACATCTCTTCTTATGCAAGATTCACTACGAGACTGGTGGAAATATTTGATGAGAGACATTTTGAGACTTCTTGGGGGAAGTAGATCAAGCCCAAGAAATATGAATCCTTGCATGAGTTGGAAGATTCCATGGAGCCAACTCCAGTCCTAAACATTGTTGAAGGGGTTGAAAATTTTCTACACTTTGTGCCAGAGGCAAAGGCCCCAATTCAGCAAGATCTCTTTTCCCAAAGAGAAGACTTGAGGATTCCTTCCTCACTAAGAAGTCAAGGAAAATGATTTTTTGATGATGGAGCATTCTCCACTAATGGGTAGGAGGGAGAGAAATAGCAAAGAAGATCCTCCAGCACTGTGCAAGCAGGAGGAGATCTATTTTCAGTTGGAGATGGAGATGAAGCAATGGCTTCCCTTAGAAGGATTCTTGCACCTTTGCAAGGAATTCCAGAGGTTCTTCCATATGGAGGACATGAGCAGCATGTGTCTTTGATAAAGGACAATGAGACAGAACAAAGGAGGGGTCACACAGCTGATCCACTATTTGAGAATGGAGCAAGGGCTCCAATCAGAGGCACTCTTACACCATTAAGAGGGGTCTCCAAGTTTCATGGTACTTCCACATAGCAATCAGAGATGGATTTACACAGTGGAAGCAGTCATGATATGTTCCCATTTGTTGTTTACATGGGCACGAACCATGAGACATCATTATCTTGTGGTGTACCATCTGGGAGACCACCTGAATCATATTTGATGGAAGATGTCTCAGACATTGATGCTCCTTTCATAGATCCAAGGGAGGAGGGAGCACTAGTAGACCATGCTACAATGCTGAGAGTGTGGGGGAAATACATAGAAAGGGAAAGCATTTTTCCTTTGACATCATTATCCATTCTCATCTCTCAAATTGCATTGAGAAGGTATGTTGCAAGAAGAAAGAATGACACCATCATGAAGCATGAGAGACAATACTTTGATCAGAAGACAGACTTGCTTGAAGGACACTCTTCTATACATAAAGAGAGATGGTGGTCTCACATGCATGCATTGGCAAAGACAAAGAGGTCTTGGACAAATGATAGCCTCCCATGGGAGACTAATTTCCAAGAGCTTCCCTCTTCTCTTGAGCATGTGCATAAGAAAGGAGGGCAGCAAGGAAGGATTGGAAACCTTCCACCTTGTACCTTTGGCATGGGAAATGTCAAGGAGGAGAACAAAAACATGACAGATACTCCATAAGACACACTATCAACGTTGTCATTGTTGGGCACACTAGATCCCTATTGGAAATCCCAACTGCTGGTGGAATATTCCAAGGATCTTCATACTTGCATGATTTTGGATGACTGGTTGCATGAAGGGAGCTATTCAATCCTTGATGGATTTATCTATAATCATGATAGAATATTCTTGTCTAGAGCCTCCAAGCTCAAGGGGAAGCTTCTACAGGGGGCTTATGAAGAGTTCCAGCTTAGCCACACTTATTCTATGAAGCTCAACAATATCATATTGAGGAGATATTACTGGGAGGGCTTTGAAAGGGAACTGTATCAGTATTATCAGAGATGCATGGATTCTGTGGAGTTGGAGCAGCAATATGGCTCTAAGGGAGAATTAAATCAGCCCTCTTTTCCTTCCCTTGAAGGAGAGAGTAGATCTATGCACCACTCCATTGAGAGGAGGAGAATTGTTGGTGCAGAGCATGCTCTTAATACATGTATTTTATATTCTGACTTCATGCATTCTTACACCATGTTTTTTCAAGCCATGACTCCAAGAAGGAGTGTTATATTTTGTCAATCTCATGGCAAATATGGGGCCACAACAATTTTTGTACTTGGCCACTCCCTTGGTGGATAAAGGGAGATCTTTTTTCATGATGGGTGCTTTCCTAAGGCACCAAACATATCTCACACATTCAGCTATAGTGAGATGGCATGGGCTGCAAGTAAGTGGTGGGAAGACCACTTACCACATCTTGATCTGATGCAGGCAGGAGATGCCCTGCGCTGGTACCATATATGGGATTATGACCCACCTCCTCATGTTCCAATTTCTGTTTATGTATTTGTATTTTTGCTTCCATACATGGATGATGTACTTGTCCTATTTTTGTAATTGTATGGAGGGAGGATAGGAGGCATGTGTGTACCACATGGGATGGAGACTCTCTTTGTATGCTTTGATACATATTTCAAGGAGAGTAGGGGTTCAACCATGTTTGTTTCAGTGGCATTCTTGACACTTTGTGGGATGGATTATGAACATCTCATAATGATCTTGGAGAGACAACTCATGGGAGGATGGATTGGTGAACAGTCAGCTTATGCAGAAAGCTGGATCCTTGATGGTGTCATCAATGGGGAAGGAGAAGTGTTGCATCACTCACACTATCAGTTGCTTGAGGACAAGCAACATTTTGGAGGGGAGGACTGTAATATTCCCAATTAGCCCAAGCTAATGGGAATATCCAATTTTGCTTTGTCTTACTTTGATTTTCATGTTGATGAATAAAATGTGAAGGAGGACACGTAAAACTCCTAAAAACATCAAAATAAATCAATGCCTATGCAAACAGAGACATATTTGGGCCATGCAAATAAACTCTTGCAGGTGTGAATGGGTTTGAACCATGAGATTGGGTCAAATTTGACCAAGTCAACAATGCAGTCTAGATGCAATGAACCTCATGGATAGACAACGAAATTTTAGATGGAGGCTCCACATGTGAGAGGAGCTAACTCATTGAGGTGGTTTAGGGTTTGTCAAGGCTTTCATCTTATAAAAGGAGGAGGAGGACAACAGAAAAATTTTGTTGATGTTATTATCTTCTGAAGGTATTGTCTACTTAGACATCCCTTGTTGGGCTTTCCTATTTAGGAATCCCACCTCCTTCCTTGAGCAACTCTTGGAGGAGTCTTGTTTTCCTAGTCCGCTATCCAGAATTTTTCCAAGCTACATCTTGCATCTACAGCGCAGTCTTTCTTAGGATTGGGTTATCCATGTGAGCTGCAGCAAGTGGAACACTAGATTTGTTCAGATCTAGCTTGTACTGGTGCCTCTTCTCAGTGAGTGTGTCTTTTAACCTCCTGGAAGAGTGCATTAGTGGGTTGAGCTTCAGATCCACACATTGGAAACAAGCCAAAGCATTCTCAGGGCCTACAACGCAGTCCCTCTTCCATGACTGCGTTATTTGCAAGAGAAGAGTTGCAGGGTGACTTGGCAACATTTTAGAGGAGAGATCTCTAGTGATTGGATCCTTCCTTTCACTATGGTGATCCGTGGATTGGTCAACCAATCCATGTTAGTTCAGATACGATCTGCTGTATATGTTATGATTCAGAATTTTCTGAATACTCCTGCATATCTATGACTTAGATCTCATATCTACTCACCGTTGTTCATGATTTGCTGAGATCCCCAAGGGGAATGTATAGAGGAGCCTATCTTGTACACAGATATGAAATAGATCTATCATTTTATGTATATATCTGCTCTAGATCTGAGATGTAATCTACGGCATGATTCAACAATGAAAATAACGTTGTCAAGCTTATTATTCCATTTCATGTTGTTGTAGCAGCTCAATTTGAGGCTTTTGTCTTGTACATTCTTTCTATATCTATTATACACTGTATAATCTGCATTGTAGATCTAATTTGCTGATGTATAGCTGAGAGATGAACCTCCATGTTGGTCTCACATTTGTAAATTGATAAACTGCGTTATTTCTGAAGCAGTCATTGCATATAGTTGCAACCCCTCTCTTTGGGTGTTTTTCAGCTAGACTAGGTTGTGGGAGGTCTGTTTAACTGACCTAGTTTGATTTTTTATTGCTCTCCTTTTGGATTTAGATCTTAGATGAGTTGATCTAAGGGATCCAGAAGCTGAAAAACTCATTTCAATGCACTGAATTCTCAGGAGTGTGTTATTTCAGCAGGCTTTCTGTGCAATCCTAATTTTGGGATATCACAGTTCGGGTTGATAGGCGAAACTGAGGCATTGGATGAAGCTTTGCCGGATATAGATGCCCTAGTCTTTGGTGAATCCCGCTCTCATGTAGCGTATGGGGCACCAAATTGGGATACGTAGATGAAGGATATTTTCAACTGTCGTAATCTATCAATGGAGGAATGTGATGAAGACCCACGAAATATCACTATCCCAGAGTCAGAGGGAGAGCGCACAGTTGCTGGACCCTCGCTACAGACTGTTGATGTGACTAAGCCTCTTAAGCTACGGGACGTCAACATTGGAACTGAAGGGAAACCTAAGCTAGCTAAAATTGGGGATTATTAGGATGATGATACTGTAGAGAAAGTTTCCGAACTTCTCACGAAATATCAGGATCTATTTCCTACGAAATTCTCAGAACTCAAGGGTATTACAGGGGACCGGGGTCATGCGCACTACGCTAAAACATGATGTGCGCCCTGTTAAGTAGCAACCTTATCGATTGAACCCCAAGTATAAGCAGAAAGTTAAGGAAGAAATTGAAAAAATGCTAGCCGCAGGTATCATCGAACCGGTCAAATAGTCAGATTGGGTAAGCCCTATGGTGGCTCAGGAGAAAAAAACTAAAGGAGAAATATAGATCTGTTTCGACCTGCACAAGTTGAATGATGCCTGCGTACATGATCCCTTTCCTACGCCATTCTTATATGAAATCCTTGATAGTGTGGGGGGGCGTGAAGCGTACTCGTTCACGGACGGGTTCTCGGGCTACCATCAGATTAGGATCCCACCTGAAGAATGCAACAAAACTAAGTTTGCCACTAAATGGGGATCCTTACTGTACACTGTCATGTCATTTGGGCTCAAGAATTCCCCTGCCATCTTTTCACGGGTGGTGGTTGCAGTATTCAAGGAGTTCATCCAAAAGTTCTTGGAGGTATATTTTGATGATTGGACAGTATTTGGGTTGGTAAAGAATCACGTCTCGAACCTGCACATGATGTTGGACACCTGTAGGAAGCAACAGATTTCCCTAAATATAAAAAAGTGCATATTCTGCGTACCGTTTGGGATCTTGTTAGGTCACATAGTCTTTTGCCAGGGATTGATGGTTGACCCCGCTAAGGTAGCAGTTATCATCAACCTGGCAGTCCCTACAACTGAGAAACAACTGCGCTCTATCCTCAGACATACAGGCTACTACAAGAAGTTCATTCAAGGGTACGCACTAATCACAGCACCCATGGAAAAGTTGCTAAAGAAGGATATTTCATTTTTTTGGGATGAGGAGTGTCAGAAGAACTTTGAGTTACTTAAGGAGAAGTGGTCTCTGCGCCTATCCTCATATTTCCTCACTGGGCAAAGGTTTTCCATGTTCATGTAGATGCTTCAGGGATCACCCTGGGAGCTGTCCTTACGCATCTCAGGGAAGGGGACATCACCCATCCAGTTGCATTTGCTAGTAGAAAACTCTCTATAACGGAGCACAACTACTCCACTACGGAGTGCGAGGGGTTGGCCATGGTATACGCCTTGCAGAAATACCAGCATTATTTGTTAGGAGGGCACTTCAAGATGTTCACGGATCAATTAGCTTTGAAGTACCTAGTGAATAGGCCCGTGTTTGGGCGGGGGAAGATTTGCTGATGGCTACTGCTATTTCAAGAGTATGAGTTTGAAATCATCGTGAAGTCAGGGAAACTAAATGCTGGGCCAGACCACTTGTCCCAAATCGAGAGTGGGGAAGAACTGACTAACCTAGAAGAAGGATTGCCTAATGCACAACTGATCTCTATTAAGGTGGTTGATGCGCACTTTACTGACATCATTCACTTCTTAACTACGGGGATGGCGCCTGCAGAATATTTGGTACAATAGAAGAAAGAGTCGGTAACACGCGCAATGGACTTTACCATCATAGCGGGCCACTTGTATAAGCTGGGAGCCGATGAGGTGCTACGAAGATATGTTTTGGAGCATGAAAGACCAACCATCTTAGCAAAAGCCCACGGGGGCATGGCAGGAGGTCATTACGCAAGGAAAGCAATGGCGCAGAAGATCTTGAGAGCTGGACTATGGTGGCCCACACTGCATAGTGACTCTCATGACTATTGCAAAGCTTGCGACACATGCCAAAGGACAGGAAGACCATTGCGCAGAGACAAAATGCCCTTGCAGCCGTAGATGGCCCTGCAAGAATTTGAAAAATGGGCTATAGAATTCGTTGGGCCCATCAAATCGCCAGGGAAGCAGGCAAGCGCCCACTACATCATCACTGCAACTGACTATGTAACCCGATGGGCCGAAGCGTAGGCTATAAAGGATTGTACTTTAGATACTGCTGCACACTTTATTTTTGAACATATCCTAACCAGTTTTGGCTGTCCCAAGGTCTTGATGAGCGATAGAGGTACAAATTTTGTTAATGAGACAATCCAAGCTTTGGCTGAAGAATTTCAGATCCACCACGCCAAAAGTACGCCATATCACCCTCAGGTGAATGGCATTGTGGAAGCTTTCAATAAGATTCTAGAATAGGCGCTGACCAAGGTATGCAATGTCGATTGAAGTGATTAGGACGTGCACATCCCATTGGTCCTTTGGGCCTATCGAACCACTTGCAAGATATTTACGGGGAAAATACCATTTCGGATGGTTTATGGAAAGGAGGCCATTATGCCCATGGAGTATATTGTTCCTAGCCCGCGCATCACAACCTTTACAAATATGGCAGAGCCTAAAATCATGGAGGAATGGTTGGCGCAACTTGTTTCCTTGGAGGAAGATCGATTTATTTCCAACTTCCATCAGCAAGTTCAGAAGGCCCAGGAAAAATCATGGCATGATCGACATATTAAGAAAAATATCTTTTCGTAGGGAGAATTGGTCCTGCTATACGATAGCCAGTTTGTGAAGTACCCGGGGAAGTTCCGTCAGCATTGGCTAGGTCCCTATATGGTAAAGGAAATCACTAACGGAGGAGCTGTCCAGTTAGCCACACTACGTGGCGACATTGTCCCAGGGTATGTTAACGGCAGTCGGCTCAAACCGTACCAGAACAAATGACTATATGGCCGACATAGCTGTATTGGGTGGCATATGCGCAGGCTGGAAGAAAACCGCAGGCAAGCCTGTTATATGCACAGGGGTCATTCACAGGTCTGGAAGCCCAGGGAGGTACACTGCGAGCATAGGAGTCGATTGTAGGTTTGGAAGCCTGGGGAGTGTAGGGTTGATCGCAGGTTTGGAAGCCCGGGGAGGTGCACTGCGTGCACAGGGGTAACACATAACTGCGAAAACTAGTTGTTGGAACAATAAAAATGGGTAAAAAGAAAATTTTACCGTTGAAAGGAGTGGGCAGCCGACAATTAATGAGGCGATTTACGAAGATTTTTTACTGTTTGATTGATGGTAAGTTTCAGATAAGCATTACCCAACTGTTGGCTGATATCCAGAGCTATAAAACAGGAGGGTAGATCAGAAGTGGGTTCCGTGCATTCTGAATATCTTGTGTTTTGTAAAAATATGTCACCATTGTGCTTTGTTAATGTCTGGGCGGGCTAACCCTTCTGATAGTAGCAACCCCAAATTTATTTTTCGAGCGAGAATAACTGCAACTAATCTGGCTAAATCGTCACAGAACGTGGCCTCCACCGATGAAGTATTAGAGGTCACACTTGAAGTAGAAGAGGTTGTGTCCACACCAAAAAAGGGAAAGCAGGTTGAAAAGAAGGGTAAGGGGAAAGAACAAGAGTAAGGGTAAGGGAGGACTGCGAAATGGGCTAGAGGAAAGCCACGCACCTCCCATCGAAATGTGAAGTCCCCCTGAACAGTGCCCCAGGCACGTTTTCCTAACCCATTGAAGAGACCTCTGTTTGCTGAGGAGGAAGCTCAGATTGTAGAAGCAATAAACTAGCTACCACCATATGTTTGGCCTTGCAGGCCCTTGGTGCGCACGCCTAAGAATCTAGATGGTATGCACGCCTACCTGCAAATGCCACTGATCTTGGGTGAAGTCCCCATAATTGGAGAATCCTTTGGAAAATTCCATTCGATAAAATTCGACGACCATGACCTGGCCAACCTGGAGGACTTCCCAGAATTGGCACCTGAACTATATCTTGAAAGGGTGTTGGAGGATGACGTGCTAAAGGTAGTACCCATGCCATGGGTGAGCGGATTGGCTAGTTGTGGGTTATTAAACTTGCTGCGGATGCCTCACTTTGGCCACTACAATATCACTGACCGAATTGTGTGACAACTACTAGCTCTGGTCCATGGCGACAACTTGTGGATCCAGGACCGCATTCCTATTGATGCTGCGCTCATTCACCGAATTACTGGTCTTCCCATGAAGGGAATGGATCCCATGGAGCACGTCGGTAAGAAATATGAGCAACATATCGCCGATAAGGTGCGCGACGACTACCACGTTGAATGAAATACCAGGGGGTTCATGATCAACACTATTAGCGACTTTGGTGCACGCATGGACACCTTGTTGCTAGCATGCAAAATGATGCACAAATTCCACGTTGCCACTGTTCCCGCATATGTAATTCAGTTGGTTGGCCGCTGCAAAAAAAAGGGTCTGCATCAATGGTCCCAGTTCCTGTGTAATGAATTTCTAGAGAATGTGCGCGAGGCCCAGGATCATGGAAGGGAATTCTACTACTCTTGGTTGCTGCTCCTCATTGCGTTGGTCGCATGGGAAGCCCCGAAAGACTCAGTCCTCCCTGAGCTCGAGTTGGATATGTGTGAAGGGGTGCACTATGAGAATCTATGGGATTCAAAGGATGAGCAGCGCATTGAAGATAATAAAGTCTTCTGGGTCCTATTTCAGAGCGGGCTCACAGTAGCAATCCACTCCCGGACGTGCTTCTCACCAGCGATCTATGACAAGTATAAGAGCATTGCATCGTTCCATGTCCCGATGCACAATGTTCATATCTGGGGCTGTAAGGATCCAACATGGGTATCACTACCATATATGGTCGATGACGAGGAAATCGACCGCCTCATTTCCACTTGGCCATCACACTGGAAACTAGGCTTCAAATCAGGTACAATTGACACTACATGTATGAGTGCCAAGAAAACCACCCCACCAGACACCACCAAAGCGAAAAAAAGACATGGCAAGGACACTGAGAAGGGTGAAGAGCAGGATTCGCAGTAGGATCTTGACGCGCAGGGTGCAGACTCCCCGCATGGTACGAAGTGGACTGCCGACCCTCTTAAAGGCCAACGAAAGAAATGACGAGATACAAGGCCGGGTCAAAAGACTGAAGTGACTATGACAGAGGAAGACTTGAAGCAGATCACAGACGCAATCACCCTCACCTCAGAAGATAAGTGGCTGGCTTTGGAAGAGCAGCAGAAGGCCACGGTCGCTACGCTCCAGTCTGAGCTCCGAGCTCTGCAGCTCAAAACCGACACCCTGAAGACCAACATGATTCAGACGAGGCTGCCCCCAGCAACCAACAGTGAATTTATCATCACAACTAAAAGCCACCTCTGCCCCCTTCCAAGCACAACATTCATCTTGAGCCTACATGCCTTAGGTGCGCAAGTACAGGCCTGTGCAGAGGTGCAATTGGACTTGGCCTGACTCCCGCATGAACCACAGCAAGTCCTCCACACCTCTCTCTTTGAGGAGATCCAACACCGAGACCGAAGGGTGCATCAACAACTTAGTACAACTAAGCAAACAATCGTGGAAAAAACCATTGAGGTGTCCCAAGCGCAGGCTGCATGCACCCGTGTTGCCACACAACAGACTGAGTTGGAATGTGTCATCAGTAGGCTCTGCGTAGATGTGAACGAGGATATACCGGCTTCTGCTATGCCCAGGACAAGATCGAAGGACTTGTTGCAACCCTTAAGGCGTCGACGACTGAGACTCAAACTGTCAAAACAGATATGGTGCAGCAGGTTGCTGCCTTGCAGGCCAAATTGCAACCAAAAACTCCACCTGAGGTAAGACCCCAACGAGATGCGCTGGTCACAGAGGCCACCAATGCCATTACAACTCAGATCGCTCAGGGCGCAGAGTTGTTGGAGATAGCTATGCAGTTGTGGTCTAAGGTGTAGCACGATCTGCTCCTGTGTGAAATCACGCAAGAGCTGCACTAAAAGGAAGAAGATTTCAAGTAGATGGAAGCTACAATGCCCACACTGGTCCCCGCTCAACGCCTGGCACGACTGCATACCAACCACACACTTAGAGATGATCTCGAAGAGCTTCTCCATAAAAATAAGGTTCTCAGTGACCACCTTAAGCCATGGGCCGATAAAGCCCTCAAGCTATCTCAGGAAGTAGATGTCGCAGTTAAACAACTGAACCAGACCTTGGAAAATGTCACTATTA
>CM076573.1:457499546-457584082 GCA_034641835.2 Pinus albicaulis
CGCTGTTAGCAACCTATAATATAGGGGACGTAATTTTGACTTGACTGTTGATAATTTTGTAAACCTGTACATATTTTTCCTTCTGCAACTTGTATTCACATATTTTGTAAAAAAAAAAAAAAAAATCAAAAAATCAAAAATAAAAAAGAGGGTAAAAAGTCCTAAAAGAATAATCAAAGGACTTAGAAAAAATAAGATACCCCAAAATAAAAAATGAATAAAACATGAAAGTGAGCAAGTATAAATGCCACTACTTTTTACTTTTGGACTATGGCAAAGTGTCAATAAATGCCATTAATCGATGATGAGTTAAACAGTTCAATATTAACTTATCATTTTTCAATTTCCATTTTTTTAGATAGAGAATAATGAGTTGTTAGACAAATTAATCCTAACAATTCAGTAGTTAAGTAGAGAATAAAGTGAATCCAACAGTTTAAACTGGATTCATGGATGACATAAGTGTAGAGTTAGATAGTTTTCTTTCTTTCAGAAAAATAAATGCTGTGAAGGTTGCTAGCTTAAATGCACCTTTTTACAAAAGAAGAAAAAATGTTAGTATGGTAGGATGGGTAAGTAGAGGAAGGTGAAAAATATTGTTGTAAATATCATTCATCATGGGTTCAGAATAACTAACTTCCCCTTCCCATAGTCACTAAGCACTCCAAGCTATCAGTCAGAAAGGCTCAAGGCATTTCCTTGACTTTTGTTGGGACCGGACCCAAGGCTCTATGACTGGTTAGTTAAAAGTGTGAAATGTCTATCTTAATCCCCTAAATATATCATTCACCATTCTTGCACTCATTGTCTTGAAAATCTTAAGTAAAATCTCATTTTACTTAGAAGCATTTGTAATTCCTATTTAGCGAACTTCCTACATCATTTAAACACAAAAATCCCTCAAAATTACATTTTATCCTAAGTGATGAAGTTATTATAATGCAATTTTCTTTTAATATTCACTTTTTTAGTTATATTAATGTGTTTTGAGTATACATTGTCCCCTTGTCATATTAACATTGATTTTATGTATTAATTCCCTATATAATTAACCTTCTCCTATTATATAACTCATTTTATAAATAAATCCCAAAAACCCACTTATTATAACTTATGCCAAAGTATTTTATTCCCACATGTTCAAATAAAACCCTCCTTATAACCCCTTTGGCTAAAAGTTTATCCTTATCTTTAATCCCGTCCCTATGGTAATTAAGTCTTCTTGATTTAATTTACCGTATAAATAAAATATGAAGAAAAATCTTAAAACATGTATTATGCGTGTTTTAAACAAATGTTACTTGAAGTTTTGTTAAAACTAAACTTCAATGAAAAAACAACCTTTTCCCTTGTATATTTTCCACCCCAAGTCCCTTAACCTAAGGTTAGAACCTTAACCTTACCTTTTCCCCGCATACATTATGCCTAATCCCAGTCCCTAACCTCGGTTAATTCCTCCATAAACCATCCTGATCACCTAATTTTCCATTAAAAATAGTAATTTATTTGTATATGACTTTCTCCCGTCGGATTTGTTTTTGATCATCCGATCCCAAGAATCCATTTGATCCTATGGTAATACACTTGCGTGAAATTTTTTAATACATTTATCCCTCCCCATCGCGTAAGATTCCAACTGTTCGATCTATCCTTCATCTCCCAAGATCAACGACCCTCGTTGAATCCGATAACACATTGTTCCCTGCACCTTCCCTTTTAATCTGAACCGTTCGCTTCATAAGATCAAATCCGACGGTGATTATCAATCTTCGTGCTCCAAACATAAATGATCGAAGTTTCGACAAAGTCGTGCGAAATGGGTGGTTTTCCAAACCACCCTGCGCAGACGTGTCGCGATCTCGTTGCATCGCGTTCGAAAAGCTCAATTCCGCTTACCACCATTCACCCGCACGAATACCATTGGCGGTATTCCCTAAACCCAACCCACTTAACCCGAGTTTATTGCTATTTATCTATGGTTTCACCATCAGTTCAATACATTAAAACTTAAAGTTTTATTCAAAATTTTCACCTTTTACACTATAAACCTATGAAACCATTACTGAACCTTTTTTCCTCTAAATCGCACCATTTAAACCCTGAGAACCTGTGCAGAGCTTTTAGCCTACCAGTGCCAATTTTTCAAGCCCATTGCCCTAAATTTCAACTGCGAAGTGCTACATTGCCCTCTGAGAACCAATTTCACAGAATTGAAGACTGAGCACCTCTGCGAAACATCTTCAACCTAATTTCACTGGTCTTTCAGGTACTTTTCTTCAAACTTACCTTCTAAAAATTCAAAATTCCTGTTATTTCCAGTAAAAGATCTGAAATTGCACATATCATACTGCACAAAAATATCCATTTTATAGGGGAAACTCTGTCAAAATTTCCCCAAAATCCCTAATTTACATTTCTAGCAGTTTTTTCCCAATTCTCGGTCTATTACACTGCTGAAATTGATCAAAGCCTTACTCTAAGCATTAAAAACCCTTTTTATCATTCAGAAAAACTTGCTCAGAGTCCATTTTTGCCAGAAAACACTGTTGTGCCATCAACTTTTGCAGAACATCTTGCACCACAACAGAAATTGGTAACTGCAGTATGAATTTCATCCAAAGATGTTTCTGCTGCTGATTCTTCAAATACTCAGGTACAGACAGGTATAGAGTAGTGAAATCATTGAGGAAATCATATTTTTACCTTAGGGTGAAAATTCATGGTCAAAGTGTATCAGATGTCAAAGTGTTTCAGAATCAAAGAGTATCAGTGAATGGTGAAAGTGAAATCAAAATTCACAATGGTAAAAAATACAGGGTTAAAGTGTATCAGTAGGTGAAAGAGTATCAGTGAAAATAAAGTTATTGTTGGTTACTTTTTTAAATACCACACTAAAATAGCTCAGATCAGATGAATAAAGGGTATCAGCGTTGAAAGTTAAAGGAGGAAAGTTCTTCAACCACTTTCCACGATAAGATGCACCTAATGCCAGCAGTACTCACAGCACATCAACAATCAGTTCAAATTAGAACAATATGTTCTATTTTTTTCTTGTAAAAAGGTAACAGCGTGCAAACTGTTTTGCAGTTGTCCCTCTTATTAATTTTTCTTTCCTATTTTTTATTAAAACATTATCTCAATTCCTGAGATATTTTGTAAACAGTTTTTGTATAAATACTTCACAATTCGAAGTATTCAGTGGAATAAAAATTTCTCAAGAAAACTATAGTCTTATTTGCTGGTCATATTGAAGTTGGTGAGTCAATTAGTGAAAGCAGCAGACTGGAAAGAGATTAGAGACATCATAGCTGAGGATTCTTGTGGTGAAAAGATAAGTCTCGTTCTTTCCTTGTTTTCAGTGTATTTCTTTAAAGTTTACATTCATTCATATTGTGTGTTTCTTGTCTGTAATGATCAACTAAGGAAAAATTAAACAGGACTAGTGATAATAAGCTCCCTGTTTCGAAACTTGTTGGCATTTTAATGTTTTCTACTTGATAACCGGACCATAGAATTATTAATTTCTCTAGGTCCCAGTTAGATCCCCTTCTTCAGTCTTCTTATCTGTAGCTTAAGGATTCTTAAGTGCCCTTTTGCTCAGATTTCACCCACTCCATCAAATCAAGCCTATACATAGCCTTAGAAGGTCACCTATCTTGCCTTTAGCACATTTTCATCTTTGAGACTTATTTCTTAGTTCTATTTGCCTAGAAATTTGACTCCATTGCCCAATATTCTGGTAGATCTTTCTGGTTTACCTTGAAATCTCTTTATTCCCACCAATCTTTTAAAATCAAACCCAATAGCAAAATTTTAGCTATCCTAATATCTGTTACTAAAATAAAGCTAAATCATATGGAGAGATCCCTCTCCAGAACTCAGGAAGGCTAGATCTTGAATTCTAAAAGTGGTTCTTGATTACCTCTAGTAAGTTACAAAGTTTTAAATATTTCTGATAGAAAATTTACTAGAGTGATAACATAAGAAACTTCAGTGGCAACCCTGGTCACCTTACCAAGCTTCAACAACTCCATCCCCTGCAAGGCAAACCAAAAAATCAAATCATTCAGTTCATCAAAGGTAAAAATGAAGTAAACTGCCCAAAAACAGAGTTGAAAAAGTAAGTTACACTGCAAACATTATAAAAGTGGGTTTTATGAGTGAAAAATCAAAAGCTATTGTATATAAACTCATTGGTCATATTCAAAGAGCTCATATGCATTCAAAGGAGAAAAATTTAACAAGAGAAGGTCGTGTTGGAGAAAGGGAGCAAGTTTGAAGCAAAATTATGCAAGTTCAAAGGCGCGGCGTGTTGGGTTTGTGGTGCGGCGCATAGAGAAGGCGTGACGCATTGGACTGCCTTCCATAGTGTAAAAAATACACTAGCGCGACGCATATAGAAGGCACGGTGCATTGGGTTTGTGGCATGGCGCATAGATCTGAAAGCCTGATTTCACCATAAACTCCCTCAAATTTCCAAATTTTCTGAATCCCATGGTGTGCAAGTAAGTCAAGATTCCTTCCATTGCTAGTGAAAAAGTTTTTCTTAAAATTTATGGTGGTTTAGTGTGATAAAACTCGAACCCTACCTCTTTGCAATTTTGGCTCAAAAAAATTGCCTAGTGTTTGCATTTGTGCTTTTTCTACCAAGTCCATTCCATCAATCCCTCACTCTTTGACTCCTCCATTAATTTTTCACTTTCATCCACTCATTCCCTAATTCCCATGTTCCAAAAATTCCCTAATTCCCATATCCCTAACTCCGACTAACCCAAACCCTAGTTACAAATCCTAAACCCTAATTGTTGTCCCTAATATTACATACTATTCCCTAAACCCCCTATTCCAAAAAAAAAAAACTTGTCCATATCATTCCCAAAACCCCTCATACCCTTTCCCTCCACAATCCCTCATACATTCTCATCCTTGGTAGAAGAAAACTAAAAACACCATAAATCTCTTCATACTCATCAAGAAAACTCACACATTAGAAAACATGGAGTCTGATCCCTCCTATGACCGAGATGAAGAGACACATAGTGATTCTCCTATAGAAATGAATGCACCAAGGAGACCTCACAAGGGTGGTAAACATATACGAGAGCAGCCTACTTCACTTGCCGAGCTACAGGCCTGCCCTCTTGCTGTCACATGCTTTCAACACCAATCCTATTATCAGTTCTATGAGATGGTAGAGAGAGTTCAATACCATCATGAGTTGGCTAGGTTGTTTGTGCTCCATCTTTAAAATGGCCAAGTCACTCTAGCAGGTGTGACATTTACCTTGACACCGGAGTCCATTTCTCTAGCAACTGGCATTCCAAGTGTCGGTGAGCAGTGGAATAAAAGGCAGCAGATTAATAAAGAACAGTATGAGCCTTACATCAAGGTTGGTTATCAAAGACATCTCAGCAGATTTTTTCCTTTCCGGTATCTAAAAGACTCATATGCTCCCTTGATGAGACTCATAATTAAGTATTTTAGCTGTGAGGGCCGGTTTTCTTGCCTATATGCTTATCACATCAGATTTTTGATGCACTGTACTAGGATGATAATGATGAATCTCCCCTACTTTACTTGTCGAAACATTGAGAAGATGACCACCTTTGTGCACAAGAAGACTCCCCAGCAGCAGTATAACAACATATATCATTTTTCACTAATCAAGATTGTGGTCATGCATCATCTTGGTTTACAGAACATCTCATGGGAGGATTTCATTTCACATGAGGTCTTCACCGCTCCTCAATTACCTCTATCAGCTTTTCATGAGACAGGTGGGCCTTCACATCAGTAGGAGCTTCATGAGACACAAACTGCTAGTGTGCCAGTATTTGTCACCTACCAAAAGGGTACTAGAAGGTTGTTTGCAGCATCAAAGCGAGTATTATCTCCACCCGGGGTGGAAGGGGTCTCGTTTCCCATCAACGGAGTAGGTACAGGACAAGGGCATGCAACCATTACATGATGAGGGGCATTTAGGAGGGCAAGAGACAGATTTTATTCTTATTCAGGATGATGACACCGATTTGGGCTCACAAAGCTCAAAGCTTAAAGAGATCATTCAGGAGCAGCAAGAGGACACCCATGGTTTGTCTCTCAACCTAGAAAGAACCAAATGGATAATTAACTATCTGAAGCAGAGAAACAAGTAGCTAGAGGATCAGAAAACCATTATGGAGCTGCAAAACATACGAGAAAACCGGCAAGTTGCCAAGAGGAGGAAAACCAAGTTGACACCACTTGAACAAAAAATTGATGATGATCATGAATCTTGGCTTGAAAGGATAAAAATACATTTGGAAAATATTTTGGAGAAGGCCAAAAAAGAGAAAAACATGTTGAGGCACATGGCGTACCACTACTTGATGAGAAACAAGGTGTGCAAAATAAGAATTAGGAACTTGAAGGCCAGGTTGAAGAAGGTATCAAAGAGGCGAAAAGAGCATGACAGAATTCAGATATTGGCTTAGGCTTCCTTGGCCCAACATAGCTCTTAAGGGAGGACACTTAGCCCAAATTTCAAAAAAATTGGGACACTTTTGTAATTTTTGAATTTTTGGCTCAAAAAAAAAACTTTTCTGCCCAATGCGTCGCGCCACCTGGCGCTTGCTTTTGATGGAGGCATCCTTTTGAGGAAAACTCAGCATATTTGGATTTTTCATGAAAAAATATGCATGCTCAAAAATGGCCAAGAAATTTTGACAGGTTTTGGGCTTCCAAAAAGGTCAAAAACACCCCAAAATGACCTTTCTGCCCCTTTTTTGATACACAAGAAGCAATCTTGGGAGAACTCAGTTTTGGAGGGGAAAATGGAGGAAAAATTCACAAATTCCACTTGTGCGGGAAAGTAGACAGGTAGAACTTTCCAACAAGCCCACTTGGAGAAAATTTGGACACTGGGAAGGCCTCCAAAAGCAGCTGTAAAAAGGCGTTACGCATAGCGAAATCAGCGCAGTGCATTGGAGGAAATTTGCTCAGTTTGACCAAAAATACTCTGTTTTTCACCTAGTTTCTTGACAGTTTGAATTTCTCCTTCTAATTTTCAAACTTATGATGTAATTTAATGTGAATTGATGGATTTTGATGTAATTATGCTTAATTTTCACTCATAGAGGTAGATTCATCCATGAAAAGGTAGTTTACAACTGAATGAATCAGTTCCCTAGTTTTTAGAGGCAACTTGTTCCACTACCTACTTCTTAGTTTCTCAGTTTAGAATTTGTTGGAATAGCTCCTAAACTCATGAGCTCAACCCCTAGAGTCTAGGATGAGTTTTTTTTTCCTATATCTTATTTTTTTTCAGTCATTAGCATGGTTGGATTTTTGGGAAATCTTGGAGCTTATTGTATACTCATTTCAGCAATTTGGCTAAGGAATAGACCAGTGGTTTGCAGCACTTTATGGGATTCATGTGGCATATTTCTTTGGTATTGTGTTTCTTCTGTAATTGTAAGTCTACATGTGTTTTATGTATGCCACATCTCTCCTTATTTCATCTTAACTAAATCAAACAAATATAAAGGTAGAATACATTGAAAGTGCAGTGCTCTACCTAGGGTTTGCTTAGTTATCTATGTTTTCAGCTGATTAAAAAGAATCCCTGAGTTCTTCATGCCCTTTTAAAATCCTCATCTATCTAAACCTCTCCATCTCACTCAATTTTAAGTACCAAATCACTTGCCTACCTTGCCCCATAGAGATCTCTGCAAAACTGAGCCTCATTCCCCAAGCCCAAATCTTCCTTTCACATTTGAGCCAACAAAACATCATCAAATTCAATCAAACACCTCTATACACATACCTAGCCTAAAATTAGTAATCACATCAGTCATCTCAAGCTTTCATTGTCCATATTTTCTGGGATTGACAAGGAGAGAGCCCTCTCCCGACCTGGTAGGGCTAGCTACCAGGTTAAGCGTGGTATGATGTTATCCTAGATCCTACCTTTCTCAGCCTGAGGTAGATTTAGGCCCTAACACATACTTCATCTCCCAAAGAAAAAATGAGAAAAATGAGTCCTTTGATGATAAACGAAAACCTCGTTATCCTTGTCTTATCTGTGACAAGGATCATTTCACTAAGGAATGTCCGCATAGGTATGGGGTATCTAAGTTTGTGAAAGGTTCATCCACACTCGCTATATTGAAGGATCCTTTTCCTATTCAAGTTAGCAAAATGATTGGATCTTCTTCTAATACATCAACAGATATTTTGATGATGTCTCAAGTAATGGCTGTGACCCGATCGCAAGACTATGGGAGTAAAAATCATGTTACTGGTAAAGAAATAGAAAATTCTAATTCGGTACCAGCTACATATCCTTCAGTTTCTGATCCTCTTCATATCGAGAAACCCAATATTGATTTATTAACTAAATCACCTACTAAAGGTGTAGTTCGGAAATCACTTTTCAATCCACATGCGAGAGCTGCCCAGAATTACAACATTGTTGAGGATTTAGCAATATCACCTTCCACAATGTCGGCCTTAGAAGTGTTGCAATCATGTCCAACACAAAGGAAATTAATCTTATCAGCTATTGGAGCTGTATATATTCAAGATTCAAACCTCATGGTCTTCGATTTAGAAAATTTTACATCATGGCTCCCTCATCAAACGGCTTTTCAGATTCCAGTACTAGTCAAAAAAAGGTGTTGCTTTCGTACTTTAATTGATGAAGGAGCATATACGTGTATTATTTCATTAAAATTTTGGAAATAGTTTGGTTCTCCGACACTTAACCAATCTTCGACAATTCTCAAAGCTTTTGACAGAAGTGGATTCCATCCATTTGGAATTTTGCAAGATCTACCTATAGAGGTTGAAGGTAAAATTGTTAATTTAGATGTGGAAGTTGTTGATGCCCCTCTAGATTACAACCTTCTTCTGGGTCGAAGTTGGTCTTGTGCTATGACTGTTTTCGTGTCATTAGTATTTCGATTAATCATGTTTCCTCATCAAGGAAATATTGTGAAAATTGATCAGCTCTCATATTGTTCGTCTGACCCAGCTTCTACGGATAGTATTGAACATGTTGGAAAATCGACTATCCCTTATGAGGATGTTGGAGTAGGTTTAAGCAAAGATTCTGCCTTAATGGGAACTTTTTCTATACCTCCACCTAATGTACCACATATTATTGCTAATATCAATATGATTACATCAAGCACTATTCCATTTGATGACCCTTGGATAGTGCCTTTAGAGTCAAAACTAGATTCTTTCGATGGCGAGATGCCTTTGAGTCCTTTTGAAATAGCATATCAAGCAGTACAGTCATTTTCCAATCCTTCATCAACTGATAGTGATCCAATGAATGTCATCACTGAGAAATCATTTTTAGCATCAAGCCCAACAATAACATCAATTCATGATCCCTTCCAACAAGTGTTTCATACTGATGAAAGGATTCGTGAATTATTGTCTATAGATGAATTACCATGGGATGATATTCATCATAGGTCATCATTTTTACCTGAGCTTGATCGATTTGAAAATAATTTTTCATCTATTTTTACAATTGACTATGTCAAGGAACCACAGAGTCCAATATCTATTACAAATTCGGATTCTGAAGTTAATTTGGGAAATATTTCTTCGATGGTTCCCATTGACATATTAATTAAACTAGGAATTATTGAAAGCATTCATATAGGTGCTTCTTGTACGTCTGATGAAATTACTACATATAAAGCCCTATTTCAAGAATTTCGTGACATATTTTCCTGGTATTATAAAGAAATTCCAGGAATTGATTCCAACATTGTGTAATGTTCCCACTTAGCCTTAGCTAAGAGGAACATTCAATTTTTTTTTAATTTATGCTTCATGAATAAATCAATAAAGGAGGACATGTAAAACTCCTAAAAAGTCTGAAAAAATCAATGCCCATGTGAACAAAGACAAATTAGGGCTATGTAAATAATCACTTGCAGTTGTGAAAGAGGTTTGAGCTAAAGTCTGGGTCAACCTTGACCAAATCAACAGTGCTCCCTAGGTTCATTGCATCTCCAAACGGGACAACGTAGTTTTAGAAGGGAGCCTCTAATGTGAAAAGGGCTAACTCATCAATATGGTTTAGGGTTTGCAAGAGCTTTCTCATCTTATAAAATGGAAAGGAGGGCAGTAAGAGAAGGTTGTTGATAGATCATATTTCTGAGTATTTGTCTGCTTAGACAAATACCATTCTCTGTTGTTGAGTGGAGGATTGTATCTGGAATTCCTATGTAGGAGTTTCACCTCTTCCTTTGATGATTCAAGGAGGAAAGTTTGCTGAATTGAACCACTATTAGGCTTGAGGCCAAGCTCCTACTTACATTGGCAGCGCTGATCCATAGAGGGTTTTTCTTTCTCTGCAAGCTGCAGCAAGTGGTGATCTAGATCTGCAGAGATCAAGTGTATTTTGAGAGCCTCTCTCCATGGAGTGGGTCCTTTGACCTCCTCGAACAGTGTATCATTTATTTATGCTTCAAATATTTACTTCTACAGTGTTTATCTATGACATTTGAGCCACAGTGTTGTCTATGTTGGAAGAATACATTATTTTTTTGTAGATCTCTTTATGGTGTTTTGCTCATAGTTTAGATTAGAGATCCTTAGTGTTGGGGTTTTCCTTCCACTAGGTGATCCATGGATTAGCTTGATGATCTATGTTCTATTCAGATTTGATCCATTTTAATGAAATTTCATATTCATAAATTTACTGCAGCAGTTTCCAGATCTGCAACTTGTTTCTCAGATCTACTCTTATTCATGCATGCTTTTGTAAAAATTCCAAGTGGATCTTGTAGAGAAAACTATATAGTCTCCAGATCTGGTATAGATCTGATATTTTGTCCATAGATCTGTCCTATATTTGATTTGTAACTTCCAGCTGCTGAACCTCCTGAAAAATAACACTGTTGAAGCATTTCTGCAAATATACATGTGTTTCCCCTCTCTTTTCTGAAGATTTATTGTTGTATTGGCTCATGCTTTCTATTGTATAATGAGAGGGCTTCATCATAATTTTGATTTGCTGTTGTATTACTGAAAAATGAGTCTTATTGCAGATATCCATTGAACATATGCTAAAACAACGCAATTCCTGAAGCAGTGCTTGCATTTGATTGCAGCCTTCCTCTTTGGGTGCTTTTTAGCTAGTCTACTTTTTGGGAGATCTGTTTAAATAGTCTAAACTAATTTTTTTCTAATGAAATTCCATATATAATTCCCATACAACATAAATGAGGGGAAACAAGCCCTGATCTGTGTTATTTTTTCACAGTTTTACTTATACATAATTTCTCTTGAGAACCTTGTTGAAATTCCTGAAAAAGGGATTATTCCAAGTTCTATAGCCAGAGTCTGCAGATGGCCAGGTAGCCTCTGGATCTCATATTTTATTTTTAAAGGTGACATATCCATTAAATTCCCCTGCATTCAATCTCTGGAATAGAATCTTGATATTCCTGAAAAGGGGATATTACAGTGGTATCAGAGCTCCACTCTTGGCACAACCTATGCTTACCATTAGAGCACCAGTCATGTTGCATTCTGAAGATGAGGATCCTCCCACTTAGAGGGAGAGGAGGTGCCAAAATATAATTCATAGAAATTATGACTACACCATTGTTGATCTTGACAAGGGTCAAGACAAAGGGGAAAGCCCCTGAATCTGTGAAAGATAAAGATAAGGAAGCAGAGGAGTTTGCAAAAAATCTCTTGGAGGCTATGCAAGATCTTTCCAAGGAGATAAAGGAGATGAGGGTGGATAGAATGAGGGAATCCCTTGGGAGATTTCATCAAGGAGAAAGTTCTGACATGTCTCATTTTGGGACTGGTCATCCTGTGAGCTTGCCACAATCTCCACAAGCCTCACAACGCTCTACCATGCCTACCTTCTTGGCTGTAGAGAATGAAGGACTACAAGAGCCAACCTCCCTGGAAGGGTACTTTGTATAATATGACTCACAAAGTCAGAGTTTCAATGATAACTTGAGCTTCCAAGACTTTTGCCATCTCAAGGACCGAAGGAGACCATGGCAACAGTACATATATGGTGGTTTCTTCCAGGGGAGACACCATATTATGGGCAGGTTATTTTTGCCCAAGTTCGATGGAACATCCTCTTGTTCTGCCAAAGCATGGGTGGAGAAGTTGGACATCTATTTCCAGTTGAATAAAATGCCCAAAGTAGAAGCCATCAAGATTGTTGTGCTGCATTTTGAGGGAGAAGACCACAACTGGTGGTTTCATGGAGTATCTACACTAGGACACAGCAATGTGTCTACATATGCTGAGTTCACTAGGATACTAGTGGAGATATTTGATCGGAAAGATCTAGAGGCCCCTTTTATAAGCTTGGCAAAGTTGAAGTAGAAAAGAGATGCAGAGGCCTATATCTCTGAATTCCTGAGGTTGTCAGTAATGGTCCCTGATATATCTGTAGCAAGGAGAGTCTACATGTTCATTGATGGCTTGGAGGAACCTTTGCATGGGTTGGTTAAGTCTACCAAGCCCATCACTTTGCATGATGCCATTGAAAGAGCTAGAGATCTCCAAGATGCCTTGCCAAGAGCAAAGGCAACTTTCCAAAGCAAAGCCCCTCATTCCTCTAAGGGGAAGGAAGGGAAAGATGCTCCACCCAAGGAGAGCTCACTGAAGAAGCCTCTTGACCTTGATCTCCGAAGGGAGTTTAGGAAAGAGAGATTGTGTTTCAGTTATCAAGAGCCATGGGTACCGGGACATAGATGTGTTGCTGGAAGAGCACACTATATATAAGTCTTCTCAGATTTTGAGGAGGAATATGGGAATGAAGGACCTAGGAGGGGTCACAGCACTAGTGATGATGAGGAGGAAGATCAATCACCATCTAGAGGTGAAGAGGGAGCCTTTGCTCCAACAAGTGGGACTCTTGCTTCTTTGAGAGGAGTGCCCAAATATTTGACCCTAAGAGTACAAGGTTCAGTCATGAACCAGAGAGTGTCTATTTTGATTGACAGTGGGGCAACCCACAACTTTATTGATTCTCACCTTGTGTAGAGGATAGGGATCCCCACTGATACTTTTCATGGGTTCTCTGTTTTGGTCCCAGGAGATAGAACTATGCATTGCATGCAATATGTTCCATCACTTTCTATCACTATGGGGTCCTACATCTTGGTGGATCACTTCTTTGTAGTTGACATACCAGACACCAATATCATCTTGGGTGTCCAGTGGTTGATTACCTTGGGGAAGGTCATCACTGATTGGAAGGCCTTGCAAATCGAGTGGGTGGACTTGAAGAGTGGGAAACCACAAATAATTAGAGGCATGCACACTTATGTTGCACCTGATGCTTCCACACAAACAACAGAGATGGATTTGCGGAGTGGAAGAAAGGACCTCACAGTTCCTTCTCTCATGTGTTATGAGAATGTTGCAAGGAACATTCCTACCTCATGGCAAGCCACTTGGAATTCCATTAGATTTTGATCATGTGGGGGAAGCCTCACAAAGTGCTGGAGCAATGGAAGAGAAAGCCACAGCGTTGTGGGAGGAAGCAAAGGGGAGGATCAGCCTTCCACAAACAATTTTGGCATGTGTAATGTCAAAGAAATGATCAGCAACAAGGCAAGCACCTCCATAGATGCATCAACAGCGTTGTCCTTGTTGAGTTGTGTAGATCCTTATTGTAGATTTCAACTCCTTGTGGAGTACTCCAAAGATCTACACACTAGGATGATATTAGATGGCATGAAGCAAGGAGGAGGCTATTTGGTCCATGAAAGGGTCATCTATCATCTTGGTAAAGTATTCTTGTCTCAAGCATCCAAGCTTAAGCAAGAGATACTATAAAGAGCACACAAAGATTTCCTTTCCAGCTATATGCAGTCAGCAAAGATCTACTCCCTAATCATGAGGAGTTTTGATTCGGATGGTATGAAGCAAGAACTACATCAGCACTATGATTGGGAGGAACTACATCAGCTCTTACAAGAGTGCAATAGTTATGAGGAGATGGGGCAGCCAAAGGAATCTATGTAGGAGACATTTCATTCATCTCTTCCTTCTCTTAAAAGAGGAGAAATGCCCATGCCTAACTCCATGTGTGTGGGAGACTTGAATGGTAAATAATCTGATCTTATGGAGCATGTTCATTTTTCTGATTTGACACATTCTCTTACCATATGTATGCAGGCCATAGCTCCTACAAGGAGTGATATTACATGCAGATCTCATGGCATTGATGAGGCCAATAAAGATTCTAAATTTGGCCACTCCCTGGAGGTGCAAAGGGAGATTCTCTATCATGATGGGTGCTTCCCAAAGGCACCTAACTTGGGCATCACTTTCAGCCATGTCAAAGTGACCCATGTAGCAAAGATGTGGAGGAAGTACCACCTACCACACTCAGATCTACTCAAAACAAGGAGTGCACTGCATTGGTACCTTATGTGGGATTGTGACCCACCTCCTCAAGTGCAAATTTTAGTTTGCATATATGTGATTTTGCTTCCATACATAGATGATATATTAGTATTTTTTATGGGTTTGTATGGGAAAAAAGTGGGCAGTGTATATGTACCACATGGGATGGAAATTTTATCTTGTACTTCATGATACATGTTTTAGATGTGACATTGCTTCACCCATGTTTATTTTTGTTGAGTTTTACACTCTTGAAGGGATAGACTATGCCCCTATCATGTTAGCATTGGAGGAGAAATTTCTGATGTATTGGCTTGATGAGCACTTGGTCCATGATGAAAGCTTGTTCCTTGATGGTGCCATCAATGGAGAAGGAGAAGAACTATAGCTCTTACCTTGTCAGTTGCTTGAGGACAAGCAACATTTTGGAGGGGAGGACTGTAATGTTTCCACTTAGTCTTAGCTAAGAGGAACATTCAATTTTGTTTTAATTTCTGCTTCATGAATAAATGAATAAAGGAGGACAGGTAAAACTCCTAAAAAGTATGAATAAATCAATGCCCATGTGAACAAAGACAAATAAGGGCTATTTAAATAATCACTTGCAGGTGTGAAAGAGGTTTGAGCTAAAGACTGGGTCAACCTTGACCAAATCAACAGCGCTGTCTAGGTTCATTGCATCTCCAAAAGGGACAACACAGTTCTAGAAGGGAGCCTCTAATGTGAAAAGGGCTAACTCATCAAGATGGTTTAGGGTTTGCAAGAGATTTCTCATCTTATAAAAGGGAAAGGAGGGCAGCAAGAGAAGGTTGTTGATAGATCATATTTCTGAGTATTTGTCTGCTTAGACAAATACCATTCTCTGCTGTTGAGTGGAGGATTGTATTTGGAATTCCTATGCAGGAGTTTCACCTCTTCCTTTGATGATTCAAGGAGGAAAGTTTGCTGAATTGAACCACTATTAGGCTTGAGGCCAAGCTCCTACTTACATTGGCAGCACTGATCCATTGAGGTTTTTGTTGTCTCTGCAAGCTGCAGCAAGTGGTGATCTAGATCTGCAGAGATCTAGTGTATTTTGAGAGCCTCTCTCCATGGAGTGGGTCCTTTGACCTCCTGGAAGAGTGTATCATTTATTTATGCTTCAGATCTTTACTTCTACAGTGTTTATCTATGACATTTGAGCCACAACGTTGTCTATGTTGGAAGACTGCATTATTTTGTTGTAGATCTCTTTATGGTGTTTTGCTCATAGTTTAGATCAGAGATCCTTAGTGCTGGGGTTTTCCTTCCACTAGGTGATCCATGGATTAGCTTTCTGATCTATGTTCTATTCAGATCTGATCCATGGTAATGAAATTTCATATTCAGAAATTTACTGCAGCAGTTTCCAGATCTGCAACTTGTTTCTCAGATCTACTCTTATTCATGCATGCTTTTGTAAAAATTCCAAGTGGATCTTGTAGAGAAAACTATATAGTATCCAGATCTGGTATAGATCTTATATTTTTTCCATAGATATGTCCTAGATATGAGTTGTAACTTCCAACTACTGAACCTCCTGAAAAATAACGTTGTTGAAGCATTTATGCAAATATACATGTGTTCCTCCTCTCTTTTCTGAAGATTTATTGTTGTATTGGCTCATGCTTTCTACTGTATAATTAGAGGGCTTCATCATAATGTTGATTTTATGTTGTATTACTGAAATATGAGTATTCTTTCTGATCTCCACTGAACATCTGCTAAAACAGCACAATTCCTGAAGCAGTGCTTGCATTTGATTGCAGCCTTCCTCTTTGGGTGCTTTTTAGCTAGTCTACTTTATTGGAGATATGTTTAAATAGTCTAAACTGATTTATTTCTGATGAAATTCCATATATACGTCTCATACAACATAAATTAGGGGAACCAAGCTCTTATCTGCGTTATTTTTTCACATTTTTACTTATACAACATTTCTCTTGAGCACCTTGTTGAAATTCCTGAAAAAGGGATTATTCCAAGTTGTATAGTTAGAGTCTGTAGATGGCCAGGTAGCCTTTGGATCTCATCCTTTCTTTTTAAAGGTGACATATCTAGTAAATTCCCCTGTATTAAATCTCTAGAATAGAATCTTGATATAAAAGGGGATATTACACATTGTCATTCATGAAATAAAGACATACCCGGATGTTGAAATTTTCAGGTGGAGATTACGTCCGATACATCCATGAAAATCTGCTACTATTAAAGCCTAAGTTGAGAAATTACTCAAAGTAGGTTTTATTTATCCAAATCCTTTAACCGATTGGGTATCTAATATCGTTCCTGTTACTAAAAAATAAGGAACCATACGAGTATGTGTCAACTATAGGGATATTAACAAAGCTTGTCCAAAAGACAATTATCTAACTCCCTATATCGATCAAATCATTGATGATTGTGCTGGAAATGAAATGTACTCATTTATGGATGGATTTTCTGGGAATAATCGAATAAACATACTACCTATTGATCAACCAAAAACAACATTCATTTGTCCTTGGGGAACTTTTGCTTATTGTAAAATACCCTTCAGATTAAAGAATGTTGGGGCAAATTTTCAAAGGGCAATGTCTTACGCTTTTCATGACATTAAAAAAATTGTGCAGCCTTATCCCAATGATTTACCTGCTCAGTCATTGCAGAGGGAAGATCATCCTACACATTTAAGAGTAATTTTTATGAGATGTTGTCATTATAAGAGTCGATTGAATCCCCACAAATGTGTTTTTTGTGTACAATATGCTAGATTGCTGGGATTTATTATTTCCAAAGTAGGCATTCGTGTCGACCCATCGAAGGTTGAGGCTATTGTCAATTTACCTCCTCCTTCCACACTTCGCCAACTCCAAAGTTTGCAAGGGAAAGTAAACTTTCTACGTATATTTATCAAGAAATACGCTGAATTAACAAAAGGTTTTACCAGGTTGTTGAAATGGAATGTTTCTTTTATTTGGGATTAGATTGTTGATCGATCTTTTGATGCTTTGAAACACGTGTTGACCCATGCACCATTATTGCATCCACCAAATTACAGCCAGTATTACTTTTTATACCTAGCAGCCTCTGATTCCACCATTGGAATGGTATTAGTTCAAGAGGATGAATTCCACAATGAACATGTGATTTACTATCTCAGTTAGAAACTCAATCCAACTGAGATTAAATATTCGCATGTGGAGAAATTGGCCTTGGCAGTAGTTCAAGCTGTCCAAATATTTCGTCATTACATTTTGTTGTGAAAAACAACTGTGATATCTAATTGCAACCCGATGATGTACATTTTGACTAAACAATTACTCAGGGGAAAATACTCTAAATGGATTGTTATCCTTCAGGAGTTTGATTTAGAATTTGAAAAATCTAAATCAAAGAAATCACTGGTGTTCACCAAACTTATGTGTGACTTCCCAAATACCGAGACAGAAACTGTGGTAGAGCATCTGATTGCTGATGAATCTCTATTTCTTATCAGTACATTAGATCCATGGTATGGAGATATAATCATTTATCTCCAAACCCAAACCTTTCGGCCTGAACTCTCACGTTCAAATCGATGAAAGATCCGTTACCAATCTCAACAATACAATATTTTCGGAGACACTCTTTATCGTTGTGGTGCAGATTCTGTATTTCGACGATGTTTATCTCATGAAGAGACTGAAAATGTTTTGAATGACTGCCACTCTGGAGCATGTGGTGGTCATATGTCTAGGTATTCCATAGCCCAAAAGATATTACATGCTAGCTATTTCTGGCCGTCATTATTCAAAGATTGTATTCTCATGGTCCGAAAATGCCACAACTGCCAGATATTTGATCGAAATATGCGTGCACCACTAGTTCCTTTTCACCCCATAATTGTTGTCAGTCCTTTTGCAAAATGGGGCATTGATTTCATTACATGTAACCCTCATTCAGCCGAGAAGCATGGGTATATTATTCTCGCAGTAGATTATTTTACCAAATGGGCTGAGGCGATGCCTACATTTGTGGTAGATGGAAAAATTGCAACTACATTTGTATTCAATCATGTAATTGCTCATTTTGGTGTACCCCAAGCTATTATTACTGACCATGGGAGCCATTTTCGAAACATTGTGATGACCGAACTTTCCGACCAACTCAGCCTACGCCATGATAACTCTACTCTATATTATCTGCAGGCTAATGGTTAGGTTGAAGCCATTAATAAATTTTTAACCACCATGATTAAAAGGATAATCGGAATTCATAAATCGAATTGGCATACCATGCTTTTTTCAGCACTTTGGGCATACCGAACCTCAGCAAAAACTGCAACAGGATTCACTCCTTTTCAACTGGTTTACAGTTTAGAAGCTGTGTTACCTATTGAATGTGAAATGTCGTCACTCCAATTAGCCATAGAGTTACTACCAGCTACCTCTGAAGAGGTAAAACGCTTTTTGTACTTAGCACAATTAGATGAGACTCGGCGCACCGCTGCATTAGCAGCCGAAGCTCATAAAAAACACATTAAAGCTCAGTATGATCGAAGTGTTACACCTCATGTTTTTTCAGAAGGTGACCTAGTCTTATTATACGATAAAGCTAACGATAAACTAGGAGCTGGGAAATTCGAACCAATGTGGCATGGTCTTTACATTGTCAAGCGAGTGCTTGCAAAAGGGGCTCATGAATTGACTGATTATGATGGGGTATCTTTAGATAAACCATAAAATGGACTTTATCTAAAGAGATATTATGCTTGATTCATGTGTGAAGATCTCACTTGTACATTAGTTATTTTTCTAAGTTAGATGTCTTATATTAAATGAGTGTGTCTAGTTTAAGTTTGATTTTACTAATATCACAGCTTATCTTGATTACTCTTGATATTGTAGATGTCAACATCCCTTCAAACGTACATTAGTTTTGCTGATGGTGCCTATCGTAGTACACGGAATATTTCTTCCGTAGCCTGGGTTATTTATTCACCCACTGATGACTTAGTTTCTATGCATGGGGTAAGCCTTGGTCAAATAACGAATAATGTTGCAGAATATAGCACAGTGATTGAGTTATTATCTGATGCCATTTCATTTGGAATTTGATGTTTGATCATTATGCTAGATTCAGAACTCATTGTATTATATTTAAACATAGTATACTAAATTAAAAACCCAGTTTTATTGAGATTATTTTTGAAGGTTCGTCTCTTGGAAAGGCAATTTGATTACATCGCATATCAACACATTCCAAGAAATTTAAATACATTGGCTGTTGCATTAGCTAATAGTGTTATAAATAGAAATTTGCAACGTTAAAATAGTAAACCAAAACAACATTCGATATGTGTTAAACAAGATAGCCAGAGAAAGTAGTAATATCATAGATAGGAGTTTTTGATTTCAAAAAATATTACATCATCTGCAATCATAGGTTTAAAACACCTTATCATCTGAAATATAGTGATACAAAAAATAAAATACAATAGTCTGCGATAATCATCCACTATCCATGGTGATGATCATGTTAGTAAACTATCACCCGTGCCACCCTGCACAGGAATCTCCTAAACTTGTGAGCAACAGCAGTAACATGTCTTTGGAGACGAAGCGAAATATCATCCATCGATATCTTTGGGATATCTATAGTCAACCTCTCTAGGTTGTGCTCCAAGTCAGTAAGGATTTTTGCTGCCTGATTTTGTGGCTATGCAACAGGCTCTGTTAGCTTCCTTTCGAAGTGGCGGAGAGTGGCTGGCCTTCATGGACCAACATCTGCATTTAAAATTTTTTTATCAGTATTGGACGATCAAAAAAAAAAAAAAATTAGAGTTAAAATACATAAAAATGATTCATTTACCTGATTCATCCTATTGTGCCCCTAGAGGTAAGGACATCTCAGGATCACCTCGGAAATCTATGCCTACATATGGGAAATCCTTAATAGCAAAGATTTGGTTCTGAAGCCAATGAAAATATGCTGGAGTGAATCGAACTACCACACAACCATCTCCACCATGGCGGGACATCAGTGCAACCCAACGTACCATACGAGGCTCTCTAGGTTCACTAGGATCAACAGAGATCAGATGAGGGGTGAGGGATGGAATCCTCTCCAAAGCAAAAGAAACCAAGATGGCACCATACCCAAATTTTTTTAACTTTGATTTTTTTTCTCTGGTCAATTGGCCTTTCATATGGGCCAATACCCCTTCACACCAATTGAAAATTGTACCTCTATAACGGTCAACTGTAGTTTGCATCTGAGATTTGGTAGCCACATGTGGATCTGCGCTCCCACACAACTTGGTCACAGTGAATGCAATGAATTTAATATCAAGACGTAGGATAGTATTTATGTCTATACGGTTATCTTTGGGATCAGCTTCGTCACAACATAATTCTTGTTTATAGCTAGCGATAGGCATGCCACCTTGTCTAGCTCTGAACAAAGAAATTTGTTCACCTCTTTTGGATAAACCAGTGAGGAAGTAAATTTCTTCAAGGTCAAGTTCTAGCTTGTGATCACCGATGATAAAACATTGTTCTTGGACAACCCATTTTGTTCACCAGCCAAGTCATTAGTTCCACTTGTGCCCTCATGCACTAAATTGCCCAGAATTTGTACAATCTACAATTTCTCAACACATGCATTGTGGCCAAATTATTCATAACCACATTGTCTACCTCTTTGTGCTCGTGTTCTCTCCACTCAAACATTGTGGAATAATCTGCAAATGGATGCATTTGAAGGTTAGAAGCTTTTAGAGTGAGATTTTTTAACCATTTTTTAGAGAATTTAATAAATTTCCTTTTCTCACGATGCCTTCACAGTTTTTATATAGAGATAGTGTAGACCCCCACACACGCCCTTTATAAAAACCATGGTAGCCCGAGAATTTTCCTTTTGGAAAATTATTGGGGTCTGCAGGTAAGCAATGCATTACCCGCAGACCCCCGGGAGCGAATTTTTAAACCTTTTTTCCCCTCAAAATATGATTTCAAGACTTAAAAAGTGAATTTAAATGGATGAAAATGAAGAGAAGAGTATTGTGGATTACCTGGATTCAACAGTTTTCGATTTGAGCAGTCAGCTCTCCCGTTATCACCTCCGGAACATTCTCTACCAAAAGCTCTCGACTTTCAACTCTGAATGAAAAAGGTGAAAATGACTTTGTTGAACTACTTTTTATAGGATTTTTTGAATGAATAAAATATTATTTTATTTTTTTTCCACTTTAAAAAGTTATTTTTCAAAAATTTTTACTTATTTGAAATAGGTATGCTTAGTTTTTCGAGTTTATGTGCAGAAAATAGGTTTTTCGGGTGAAAAGAATTATTTTGATGATCAGTACACTTTTATTACTTTTTCGAGCTCTTGAAAATTACGAAAATTTGAAACCCTAGATTTCTCTTTTAAGCCATTTTCAGACTCTCTAAACATGAAAATTTTGCCGAGTACTTGACTCTTCGAACTCGTTAAAGGAAATGAACAGTTGTCCTTTCAGTATAAGTTTACCCCTTTTCCAGACTAAAATGGACTATCTACGAAAAAGGTATACGTTGACTAATCATGGTCAATAGAGTTCTCTCCTGCATTATTTTATCCTTTTTCGGGCTTGAGAGACTAAATTTACGAAAAATTACACCCACGGAGCTTTCTTAAGTTTTTTTTCTGACTCCCTAAAATTGAAAAACACCGAGTTTCACCTATACTAGACTCGTTAAAACTTGATAGTAAAGGACCTGTCAATTACAAACAGGAATGAACCACTCATTCTTAGGGTTTGAATTTAATACTAAGTTGGACTCATCCGAAGGATGAGCTTATACAACAAGCAAACGTTATCCTCTTCAAGCTTGTCAAAAATAAGGAGGTACTTGCCATAAATGATGGGGGAAAAAGAGAGAAAATGAATCCAATTGTCACACTTTATTCCAAAAAGTAATATACCACTCTTGAACACAACACTTTTTGTCACACTCATACCTGGGTTGGGAGAATCCTTTGTCTAACAGTTAATCAAACACATTGAAAGTCTTTAGCCGGTTTCTGGGTATTAGCTTTAGGTCAATTTTCACCAAACCATCTGCAGTGTCGTTATGTGTTCAAGAGGACAGTTCAAATAAACCATTCATTGCAAACATTTGTCTCCATTCATGTTAACCATCCCTGAGTCAGTCCTTGCTAAAAATTTCTTCAAAAATTGATCTAATGGTTTCGTGTCGTGGGCTTTCCTACGACGGGTCACTTTCTATTGACGACAGCACATCGTCTAGAAATTTGATCTAGAATCCTATTAGTACCTTGGGATCTGCATGCCATAAAGTTAGGTTTCTCACCTTCGACGACAGGTTGCATCATTGACCTTCGATCGAATGATTCTATGAAGTGTTCGACTCCAAATCATTTATTCACACTTCATGGATTGTGTTGAGTACTTTGAGAGCCATTGTCATTATTGGTGGTTTTTCTCACACCTGTTAACAGTTCATCAACGTGGTAATCAAGTGGTTTCTACCATGTTCGACTTTGACACAATCAATCACATGGATAGAATCATACTAGTTCAGGAAGCAGAAATCAAGACCCTGGATCTAGTTTCTACCATCCAGGCTGGGAGGAGTTTTATTATTCATAATACAGTAGACTACTTATGACAGATGGCTGTGTCCATACTGTGTCTACTATTGATGTAATTCTAAAATAATTTCTATATCAGAACATGTAGTTAGTTTTGATCTGAGTATGGGAATTCCTACCTCAGCGATGATAAACATATATATGTTTGCATTGAATGTTTTTATAGGTTTCAACCGGTACGCCTGCAACCCAATCCTTAGAATGATAAAGCACTTCACTCTTCAGAACTACTTCAGACTTCACACTTTAGGGGGCAATCTGTTACACTAAAATTTGTCACCATGACATTTAGCTGTCTATATGGGTTCATCATTACCTATATTATGCTCCCTTAGAGGTCCAAAACTGTAAAGTTCCTAAACCAAGTCATGAAATTGGAAAAATGCTCATTAAAACCCTTGAAATCCTAACTCTGCACTTTTCCTACTCATTGCCTGCGGTACCACAGTTTCTTGCTCTATAACCTGCGACACATTTCGCACGTTCTTCTTATTAAAACTGTGGACCCCCGTAAAAGGTAAAATAAAAGAAAATTTAAGTTATAGAAGCCCAGTTGGTCGAATATTCTCCCAGTTGGAGACTTCTAGAAGCGTAATCTGGTCGAGCTTCAATCCCTCCATTCATGAACCTCTATCCCTTCATTAAAGGAGTCTATCCCTTGGTATTTGGAGCTTAATCCCTTCATGAAAGGAATTTATCCCTTTCTTATTGGAACTGAAACTACCTCCCTTATGCTATAAATTGAGATCATGTTTTAGTCTCAAGGATACTTAGAACTTGGTTGTTTTGAGGTGAATTGCTGAAGAAATTATATTCTCAATACTTGGCACCTATGATATAAGAACGACTAAATACTCATATATATAGTTTTATGCTAGTTTAGAGAGGGGAAAGCCTGTCAAATCAATGGAAAACGGTTGTTCAGGACCCCGGAAGAACCTCTATGACATCAAGGCAACAAGGTTGTAAGGTTACTTCTTATCATACAAGTTAATACAAATGGATTATATTTTATCATTAAGTTGTTCATGTACCTATTTGAGTAATTTAATTCTTGGATTCCTTGATCACTGAGATAGATTAATGTTTCTGAATTATTATATCTTGCAGGTGCTTTTAATCCTTTTTCTTGTCTTTGAGTGCAAGTCTTACATGCTGAATTGACCTCTTTTGGAGCGATTGGATTGAATATTAGAGCAAGCATTGGGCCTCAGGTAGGAGCATCTTTTCTTACTTAATTGATTAATAATTCTGAATCATAATGATCTATAGAAAATGGTTTTCATTTGGTTGTTTATTTCTAGATATCCTTAGGATACTAGGGAGATCGTTCTTGTCTGTAAGAAGGATTTTATCCGTATAACAATAATCTAAACTCTTAGAAGAAATAAGATAGGAGTAGATAGTTTATGTTGCTTTCAAGATTAAAAAAATGTCAAGGGTTTGCCAATTCAAATGCACCCAAGGAAGAAAAAATGTTAGGAAAGTAGGTTGGGTAGGTAAAGATGAAGTTGAGCTAATCATGTCTTTCAGATTATTGAGATCACAACTTCAAGCAAGCATCAGCAAGTGAAAGGAGGTAAAATTCTGCCCAATGGATGAGGCACTGGTCTACATAAAAACTAGAGATCTGAAAGTTCTAGACACCTCCTGAGAAGGAGCTGCCCTCCCCAAGTGGAGCCACTGTTAGTCATTAGTAATTTTTGTTTTTATAGATGCCTACATGCTTATCCTAGATTTCTAGAAACTAAGTTCATGAACATTGTGAGTTATAGAGATATCACTGCCTTCATCATCCTTACGATAATTTTTTCACTATTTCATCATCCCATCATATCAGGCTCATCTCACCCATCCCAGAAAACCCATCATGGCCTCATGTCACTCATTTTGTCTATATTTTGTCACCTTTGGCCTCAATCCTCTGTATTCTTTTTCCTAACCCATCCACTGCTACCTAGGGCCACCAATTAACCATCTCTATTATATCTCCAGAAATGCCTCAAGCATTGATGGTCTCAAAACTATCTTTGTAGGCTCTTTAGATAAATCAAGTACATTGGATTTAAGGTCTTCAATACATCATATTGTACACAACTTTGTTTTACAACTAAGGATCCCAAATCAAGTTTTCAGGCAAAGGCCAAGTCCAAGGAACCTTTCAATAGATCACCTAGGGTTTCATAGGTCATAGGGTTGATTTGGTGTTCTAAAATATATGTTTTCCTGTGTAAAGAGGCTACATTTAAAGAAGAAAAAGTTCAAGTAACTTGGTCCAAAACTGATCAAAAATCCATTCAAGAAAGGCCTCCATGGCCAAGAGCACAAATTCTGCAAGGGACAGTTGCCCTTGTTCACATTTCTGCAAAAATGACCAACTTTTCCATCAGCTTAAGAAGAGGTAAAGTAATGGGATGAAATCATCACAAGAAGACATTCACGCCAAAGATAAAGGCAACATGACTGTGTTTAAAGAGAAATAGGGTTTTTGTGATTGATTGACAAAACAATATTTCCAAGAAAGGAAAAATCACAAGGACCACCAGGACAGAAGACACCTCAACACAATAAAGGACACATTTAAGATTTTTAGAAATAGTAAATGAACTTGGAAGGGTTATAGAGAACTTAGAAGACAACACTACTTATTTTTCTCTAACAACCCTAAAACCTAAGAGTTCGGAAAGGTGGACAGAACCGGTCAAATAAAGGTGATAAGTCCTCCTTCATAAACAACAGAAGGCATTCAAAGGATATCCAAGGTGCCCTCTAAGGTTTATCAAAGACAACACTGCTTCACTACATTCAAAGAAGAAAAGGTCAATCCAAACAATGGCAAAGAGATCAAAAACCCTGTGTTATGGCACCTGCAGAAATCAGAAGTGGCCAAGGGAAAACATGGTAAAAGTGATGCACACCTCTTTGCCAAAAGGACCTCACTGTTAAAAAATATCCGTAAAAGGTAAGGAACACATGTTTTAAGTCTAGTTTCACTCAAAAAATCCTAAGAGAAATGAAGAAATTATTTCAGTTTTCAAAAGAGACAGTTTGGACATTCCCCTCAATTTCAATGCCAATAAGGGGGCCTCTTCATATTTCAGTACACCATTACCCAGAGAATTATTTAAGAAAAGTCATAAGCACCTACAAAAAAAGGGGTCAAGAGGCAATAGTGAAAGTTATAAAGTGACCCCAAGCAAACATAGTAAAATTGGGTTTATGAGTGTAATTTAATTCTCTCAAAGGGTATAAATGTGTTTCAGTTTCATTTCAATCTCATTCATCATTTGGTAAAGAGAAAAAGGGTTTCAAGAGAAAAACAGGGTTTCTCTGGCTGTTTTTGGGCAAATTGGTCTGGCGCTGCGCAAATCACCAGCGCTACGCAAATACAGGCAGACGCTGCACGAACTAGCCCTCCGCCCGTTCAACATTACACTGCACTACGCTAATAACCCCCGGTGCTACACAAATCTCGGCTGCTGCGCAAACGTGGGCCCGACTCACCTGAAAACCGGCAGACACTGCCTCTCACCCAGCGCTGCGCTAACCATCATGCAGGCTTGGCGACACTTCGCAAATGGGCTGACCCGACAGCTCGAGCAAGGCACTGCGCAAATGTAAAGAGATTTCAAAAGGCAGAATCTCTTGCCCTGTTTCAAATTTTCGTCCTCCATTCGCCTCCCAGATCTATACAAAAGCCAAGAATTGGTAAGTGGCCCTTTTCCCTTGTCCCCAAGAAAGTTTTCAAGTTTCTTTTGGTATTTTATGGCTTTAAAGTTCAAACCCTAGATAGGTAAACCCTAGGTCTAGCATGCAAATGAGCCTTTGTGTTCAAAACCTCCTTAAAACCAGTTTGATGTCATAAAAGGGTGAGTGAGTCAGAATGACTGCAATACACCTTTGGGAAGGCCTCCTAAAGCTACAAGGAAACTAAACCCTAAGAACACTAGCCTCCACACCACTCATTCTCCAAATTTAACTCCATCATCATCTTCACCTTGTTTCATCAAGACCTAATTTGTAAACCAGTATCTCCCATCATCATGTCAGGAGCTGAGAACAGCAGTGATAGTGATAAAGGTCAGAGGCCTTTGAGACCAAAACATAAGGGAGGAAAAGTGAATAGATTGGAACCTCAAAGCACAGTGGCCATTACCTCCTCTCCTAGGATCTTGTCATGTTTTCAAAATGAAAGATGTTTTCAATTTTTTGAGAGGATCAAACAAGTGAAGAGCCACCCTGAGCTCACAAGGCTCCTCATTCTCAATTTACATACCAAGCACTCAAGCCTTGCAAGAGTGGATTTTGAGATCTTAGCAGGTGCCATCTCTAAGGCCACAAGTATCCCAGCTGTGGGTGAAAAGTGGTTTAAAAAGGGAAAATTGGACAAAGAGTTTATAGAGCCATTTATCAAAATAAGGTATAGAGGAGGCAGCAAAATAGTTTTCCCTTTCCCAGACCTCAAACACATATTTTCCTCTTTGATGTTGGTTATCATGAAATACTTCACCTATGAGGGGAGGTACTCCCGCCTCTATACCTATCATGTCAAACTCCTCATGCATTTCACAGGGGTCAAGGTGCTAAAATTGCCTTACTATCTCTATAGGAGCTTTGAGAAAATGTCTTCTGTTGTCCATAGGAGGAATTGCCCACAAAAAATGCATATATTGTTCCACCATTCCTTGATCAATATGGTGGTATTACATCAGTTGGAGCAGCAGGGTATACCTTGGGATGTTTTCATAACCCATGAAGCCTTTACAAACCCACAGCCTCCTCATCAACCAAATCTGCCTTCCTCATCTGCGCAGTTACCCTCACCAGAGGAAAACCTCCCTTACTCTCCTTCTCTTGGTGCATCAAGTGAAGAAGGAAGTGGCAATGAAGAATAACATGAAGATTAGGGTGAAAGTGATGATAAATTAGCCCATAATGAAGGTGATGAAATCAGTGGGGCAAAGACAGAAATTAATCAAGAAGAGGGAAGTGATGGTGAAGAAGAGGGAAATGAGCACAATAGTAGCGAGGACAAAAACAATGACAATTTAGAGGGAGGCATTTATGATAGTGATGAAAATAAGCCAACCCAAAGTGAAGAAAAGGATAATACAGGTGCACAAAGTGATGACAAAGAAGATATTAATGAAAAAGAGGAGGCTGACAGTAAAAAAGACAGTAAACCAAACTCTGTCACCATGGAAGAAGATGTTGGAGGAAATGAAGAGATTGAAGGTGAAAATGACATGATCCTTGAAGGAGGAGAAACCAGTAATGAAACAAAGAATGAAGACGAGGTAGATGAGGCAGAGTCCATGGAAACAAATGATGAACAGGAAAATGATGAGGCATAAATAGAGTTTGAAAAAGAGGGCAGTGACAAAGATAATGACATTAATAGGACAAGTAGTGAGAAACATGACATCCAAAGAGATAGTCATGATATTCATGACACTAATCAGTCTCCTAGTGAACATTAAAATGACAATAGTGCAGGATATGATAAATAAAATGACCCTAGTCATGAACAAAACAAAAGTAAGGAAAGTGCAGAGGCTGATGATCCAATCAAAGACCAAGATGATAGTGCAAAAGGCAGTAAAAAAGGAAATGAGGATGATGGTGTTGAAATTCAAGAAAGCAGTGACAAAACAGATCATGGGATGATTGATGAGGATCATAGTGAAGGTGAAGGAGCTGATGACAACACTAAGGGTCATACCCATGATGAAAACACTTCCAAAACCACCATCACTCCTCTCACATAGACATACCATAGAGGGCCAAGGAAATTTTTTGCTACCTCCAAAAGGCAAGGGGCCTTGCCATCTGCATCAACTCCAAGGCTTGAAAAGGCAAAGGAAAAGGTGGAAAAGGGTAAGAAGTAGGTGAAGATGGAAGAGGAGGATCCTGAAGTAGAAAGGGAGTTTGAACTTATCCATATAGACAGTGATGAAGAAAATGAAGCAAGAATTTCAAACTCCCTCCTCCATGACAAGAATGCACAAATTAAATACCTAGAGGCTGAGTTGGAAAGTGCAAAGGATGCCATTCACTTCTATCAAATGAAAAACAAGTAAATGAGTGCCCAGCAAGCCATCTATGAGGCTGGAGCACTCAAAGCATGGAAAGAAGCCCAAAGAGCACAAGTCAAACTAAAGGAATACATGGGCCCATATGAATAAAGTGAAGGTGAAGAGGAACAACCTGGGAAGAGGCCAAAAACCATGGGGCTAAGGAAAGCATTGGCAAAATAGAGGGAAGAGGAATCATCCCTAGCAGAGCAACTTTCCCTCACCGAACTCCTTGCCATGGAAATTGAACATGATCGGGAGTCATGGCTTGAGAGGGAAAACATACACCTAGAGGGCAAGTTGAAGAAGGCAAATGAAGGCTTAGAGTTGTAAAGAAATATGACAAAGTATTATGCAAAGAAACACAAGCTTGTTTGTGCCAAACTGAAGGAAGCCCTCCTTGAGGCTCAAACCCTAAAGGAGGTAAAAGAGCATGAAAACCTTGGATTTTTAGCTGAGGCTTCTCAACAGTTGTCCAAGACCCCTTAAGGGAGGTCTTAACCAATTTTGAGCAAATTTGGATCAATTTTTGTTTTTTGTGTTTTTCAAGGCTCATTAGCGCAGCACTGGTGCTACGCTAATACATGGAGCATCTTCAGGAGGAAAACTTGAAATTTTTGGACTTCTAACACCTATTAAATTATGCGCACCAATTTTCAAATGATTTGGAGTAGGTTTGACCCCTCAAAAGGTCAAAAAACCTCTTTTTTTTCACCTTTCTGTCACTATTTTGGGCCTGGTGTTGCGCAAATGACAGCCTTGGGATTTTTTACTTTATGAATAGGCTAAAGGAGCTGGATCAGGAAACTACAAGAATTTTTGGAAATTAGACTCATGCGGCTTTCCAACGAGCCATCACGAAGCCAAATCCGACATCGGGGAGGGGTCCAAAACTCAGTTGCAAAAGACCCTATTTTTTTGCTGAAAGTGGCGCTGCACAAATGAACTGTTTAATTTGTTTTGGACCAAAATTCAACAAAACACACTCATTTATTGAAAAATCATTTTTTAGTGTTTTTTGAAGCAAATCACTCTAGAGTTAGGTGCAATAAGTTATTTTAGCATTTATTTCTAAAGATATTTTGTGCCTTGGGCCTTGCATGGTCTCTCAGGCATAAATGACATTTATGAGTGATTTTGACAATTTCCAACCCTATCTAGGGTTTTTTCCCTCCTTTGCTGAGTTAAATAAAGCATGAGGTCTTCATTGTAAATGTTGGCATTTAATGAACTTTGAAAGCAATATATGGTTTTTATGAGCTTGGAGAAGAAATTGGTGTTGTGAAGTTAATGAATGGCTTGCTTAGATTGATGATGGAGAAGCTTGTTTGCAAGATTCCTAAGCTTGGTTAATGGTGATGTCTTCTTAATTTGTTTATGTTTTCTTGTTATCATTATGTTTCATTCTTATTTTTTGCTATTCAATAGAAAATTATAGGTTGAGAAATTCTCCTTGAAGCACCTTAGTCCTTCCTGTCTTCTATGGCCTTGATGTTTTCCTCTAATGGGTGTGTTTGAATAATTCTTAGCTGCTCTTCAAGCCTCCTTATGTTTGTTTGTTTCATCTATGGATTAATATGCTAGTTTAAAAATATGATTCATGGTAAGCCCTGCTTGTTTGGAACTATCTGAGCTCTGTCTTGAAACTTCTCTTTGAAGTACTACTTGTTAGGTTAGGTCAAAGAGGTCTTGTTCTGATCTTGCCCTTTGTCCCTGCCTATCAGCTTTCCTTAGATTTCTTTTAGCTTAGTCAACAATGTTTAGGAGTTCCCTCTTTGATTGATGAAATTTATTTTCATCTTATATGTTTTCTAATTCTGAAGGTGAATTTACTAAATTTAGATAAGCTTCTATGTTGTCTTTGTTTCACTGGAATGTTTATCTTGGATATTTATTTGTTTAAAGTATTGTCATTGAGTAAATGGTTTTCCCTATCTCATGATTAATATATTTTGTTTATCATATTTAAGACCTTCTTGTTTATGGGTATATGACAAAGGATACTTCAGGAGGCTTCGCCCTACCTTGTTTTTCCCATACTTAATGTCCATTTCACTTCACTCATGACCTTCATTGACTCCATAGCTCAATGATTCAAAGACCTTTCACGCCACCTATTCTACCTGTTCATATTACCCAACCAACAAAATCAACAAGTCCTACACTTAACAACTAGCCTAAAATCAACTATATAAAAGAAAACAAGAACACATCCTTTTCATTTAATAGAGAGAGCTCTCTCTGAGTCTAGGAAGGCTAGGTCCTAGGACTCCAAAGACTAGTTTCATGTTACCCTGTCATTTGGTCTACCAATCTGCCAAATCACGGGACCCTAACAGTTTGAAGAATTTTATCCCTAGCTATAAGAGTTGTAATCTATTTATTAATTGCAAAATCTTCATATCCGCAGCTACAACATCTGTATAGTTTTTTTGTTGTGAGCCTAACTGGTTGAAATGTTTTACAAATGTTGTAAAGGATTTGAGGGAACATGTGCAAAAAAATTAGATCTGGTGTTTGTTGTGAAGTTTGTGGAGTCAATAATTGAAGAAACATATTAAAAATTACATGTGGATTCATGAAAACCAAACATGTATCATGTCTGGAGAGGATAAAGTTTCATTTCAACAACTGCTTGCAAAGATTTACTAAATTATGTTATTGATATTTTTAACAATATTTTTGGTTAATTGAAAATGTTTCTTGTATGTAGCTACAACATATGTATAGGTTTTTTGTTGTGAGCTCTGTTGTTTGAATTATTTTACAAATGTAAAGGCTTTGGGAGAACATGTGCAACAAATTTACAGTCGTGTTTGTTGCTGAAGTTTGTGTGATTCCGCAATTGAAAAGAAATCAAATGGTACATGTGCATTCATGAAAGCCAAATTTGTGTGGATAGGATAAGTATCACTTTAAAACCGATTGAAAAGATTTACTCCAAGTACCTTACGATAATTTTAACAATTTTTTCATTACACAAATGAATATTTCATTTTTTATTTGGTATGGAGTGGTAAATTAAATTTCTCTCGAGAAATGAAATTTGAATCATTCCCGGACAACAGGTTCCCTAGCAAATTTTGGATACATCATCTTGGAGATTAATTATATCAATGTTTGGTCCTAAAACAATTGGTTCTTCTTGGAAAATGGATCATACTTGGCTAGCATAGTGCATAATGGTACAATGAATTTGGCCTCTTGTTTAGGCGGCCTAGTGAAGAATGATACGATGAATTTGTGTTGGTGTTCTTTGGCCTAGAGAATTGGCACATTAGTCGAGGTTATGAAATTCTCACTACACTTATTGCATTCGATATTCCCAATTCGTAGCTTTCCAAACCACCATTCGATCTAATTTTTTTTACCTGTCGTAAACCTAGGATAGCAACTACTTGTAAGAATAATTATTTCAATTATGCGTCATCATCGCCTCACCGCCATACCTTTTTTGAACTATGAAAAGTCATATTGGTTAATCAAACTACCTCGACTCCTCGGAGTGGAAAGGGAAATGTTGATTTGAATGCGAAGGAAATGACATCACGATAAAATTAATTATTTAATTGATGTAAACTGACTTAATGTTTACTATAAATAGAAGGGATGTTCTAGAGGCGAAAATTATCCACTCTCGGCTTAGTTTCTTGTGTGTAATTAAGACTTAATAGTAGTGGTTTATTGTGTTATTAGCTTCTCCCCGTGATTACGTGTTTTGTTGGAGTTAATGCTTACATTCCATATTTGAGAAGTTGGTTTGCGATGGTTGAGAAATTCTCTCAACCTCTCTCTCTAAATTAGGAATAAGTTGGATCTCAGAAACTCTATTTAATAGAGTAATCAAAATGTAAATATGTGTGTGTGAGTGTGTTTACACATACACCATTTGTGTATAATATATGATTGTGTTTCTGTAATTGTGTTTTTTAGCTATTTCTATCATGGTATCAGAGCACATGATCAGAGGCCTGTGTGTTGTGTTGCGTTTATCTAGTAAAAAATCTTGTTTGCTGAAAAAAAAGTTCCATTCATGCTGTGAAGGGTGTCACTGCGTGTCGCTGTGTAAGAAGAGAGCAGCTCGGTCACTTTTGGTAGCGGTGAAATGTTCAATCCCTTAGACATGTTTGAAGAAATTCTTGGAGGGCGTTGTAGTTGTAGATCCATGAATTTGAGCACGTGAGCCCTACCTATACTGTGTCGCGTAGCTTATATCGCATTGTATATTGTACGTGCACAAATTGAATTATCATTATAGGTGTGAAAATTTGTTGTGGGATCAAACTAGAGTTTAATCCTCTGCTCTCGATCATCGTAGCCATTAGAAAAAACATTAGTTTGCATGATGATGTCCTTGCCATCAACATTGCCCAAAAATTCAATGTCGATCTCATCTTTGTTTGGCTGATTGGAATATAACTGTACAGAATTTCCAGGAAGAGTATTATTTCAGATATGCCTCCATACCATTTGATGAGATTAATAGGGAAAAAAAAAGCAAATTAAGGCACGTGAACCCTCATTATCATGATTGTTTCATCCAGGCTGTATTAAAGTGGGTCGCAGTGTGGGGAATCAGAATACCAGAGATTGCAAGCACACGCAGTGGTTCTCCAACAGATGGAAACAAAAAGGATCCGCAATGGAATTTGATAGGAAATTATACCGATTTGTGGTGGTTACAGGGGAGGCATATCAGTCCACCGACACAAGTACTTCTCAGGCAGAGTTGAAGTGTGAAGATAAGAAAAAGATCTTCGGTTCTACGGATGCAGAGAGTGTAGATACGGATAAGGATGTGGAGTTATTCATTGCCAAGTTCTACGATGGAATGAAATTACAGAGGCAGAAATATATAGATGAGTACCTTGAGATGCTCGACAGAGGTGCTAGTTAGCAATTCTAGTATTTAATTTTCTTGTATATATTGTGTAAGTAATGTTTTTTTTTCAAGTACTCTTTCATTTTATTTTGAAGTGAGCATGAATTTTCAAACTAGATAAGAAGTTCATGATGTAATAGTTGAATCTAGATACATTTCATATTTAGACGGCTCTTCTATATAACTAGCGAATGCAGCGGTTTGCACCCATGTATCTCGATAGATGGGAGCTCATCCATAAAATGACTAACAGTTCAGCTATGTGTTTGAAGAGATCAAGTGGAAGTAAGGCTCAATATGGATGGTTGTACAGATAGTATGGCAGTTACGGATCTAGGGAAGGATCCCTCGTTAGTGGTAGACGTGGAAGTGGTCTCCTAATGAGGTTATGCGACAGATTGGGATGTTGTCCAGTAATTGACTTCGGGAGGTCCTTGATTCGGGAGTTGAGGAAGCGAACTCGGGAATCCAACTTGCCAACTACACCTTTCCGAGGGTTATGAGGCAAATTTATGGAGCATCTACTGATAATCTTGATTATTTTGTTATTTATGAGTGAATTCAATAAATTCATGTAATGTAATCATTAAGGGGGGATGTTGGAGTTAATGCTTACATTCCATATTTGAGAAGTTGGTTTGTGATGGTTGAGAAATTCTCTCAACCTCTCTCTCTAAATTAGGAATAAGTTGGATCTCAGAAACTCTATTTAATAGAGTAATCAAAATGTAAATCTGTGTGTGTGAGTGTGTTTACACATACACCATTTGTGCATAATATATGATTGTGTTTCTGTAATTGTGTTTTTTAGCTATTTCTATCATATTTTATTTTTCATCTCGTATTAGAGCCTAAAGGCTGAATTATTGGAGCCATTAACAGTAACGAAGTCGTGGTGTGGCTGGAGTATATTCCACTTTATGTTACTGTTAAGTAGTGGCTAAGGAGCAATGATCAATGTATGATACCTAGCATGCAAAAAAGCTTTCGACTCCTCAAACATTCGGGTAAAGATTTGAGATCAGTATTATATAAATCATTAAAATTTTATGCAATGTGCTCAAATAATTGTCTTTTCAGTTCTGGTTATGGTTTTTTATGTTCTATAAGCAGTGGATTATAATCTCTATTCTACACGAACTGTCATTTTGGGTAGTGTTGTGAAATTCCCAATTATAAAACCCAATCTCAATGCCATTCAAGTTGAATTTGCATTAAAGTAATATTTTTGCAAAAAAAAATTGAAGTTAACTAATTGAACGTATGCAAAAGAAGGAATATATTGCATTTTGTTTCAACAGATAAAAGAAGCAGAATGTTTTATTCTCTATGGTACTATTCTAAAATTTATTCAGCAATCATTTTAAAGATTATTATGCTCAATATTGAATACAGTTGTTTCCCCGTCATTTTTATATAGTTTATTTGGAAGGAAGACACAATAAGGTGGAAAATTACCATTAGTTTGTGTTTGAATATTTATTCATTTGATAAAAATGGCTTCAAATACCAATAATCATTCAATTCCTATTTTAAGTGAAAAAAAATAAGCTTGTTGGTTTATTCGAATGAGAACATTGTTGTGCTCTCATGATATTTGGGGATCTGTTACTAATGGGTATCTAGAGCCTGCTAATTAATGAGGCAAAATAGATGGCTCTTACAAATGTTGAATGAATTTTGTTGAGAGAGAATAGAAAGAAAGGAAATAAAGCTCTTGGCCTTATTCAACAAGGCTTAGATGACATGATTCTTTCAAAAGTCTCAAATGCAGAATCTTCGAAGAAGGCATGGGACACCCTTGAATCATGTTATCAAGGTGTAGCGAAAGTTAAAAATGTCAAGTTGAAGAATTTGAGGAGAGATTTCGAGAATCTGAAAATGAAAGATAGTGAAACTATGGATGGTTTTATGATTTAATTCATGAGTGTTGTTAATAAATTGAGACAGTATGGAGAAGACCTATCAAACAAAAGAGTGATCGAGAAAGTCCCTTGAAGTTTTCCAAAGAAATTTGAAGTGGTTGTTGTATCCATAGAAGAGTTCAAGGACACAAGTAAAATGAAAATTGAAGAGTTGACTTTCTCATTGATTGCACATGAATCCATGATGTCAAGATATGATGATAACACGTTGGAGAATGCCTTCAAAGCTAAACTGTAATTTAATAGAGGAATATTCAAAGGAAGATCATGTAATAAAGGAAGTGGTGGCAGAATAGTTGATCAAAGACATCTGCGAGATAATTATGAGCATGAAGAGAAATATCATAAATGTCCTCCTAATTTAAGGGGGAGTAACAATATAACCTGGCATGGAGGAAATAAAAGGTATTATATGTCTAAATTTCAATTTTATTATTGCAAAATATATGGACATTTTTCTAATAAGTGTTTGAAGAGGCGGGAAAATGTTGGTAAGCAATCTCAACACATCTCAGAATAATTTGAAGATAATATAAGCCATTGTTTTTGACTTGTAATGTAACTCAAGAATGTTCAAATAATATTTGGTTTTTAGATAGTGGCTGCAACAATCACATGACAGGAAACAAATAAATTTTTTCCAATCTAGACACCAGTATTCAGTTTGAATTTAAGTTGGGTAACGATAATAAGGCATGTGTTAAACATAAAGGAGTGATTGGTGTTTATACTAAAAATGGTGAGAGAAGACCAATTGATGATGTGTATTATGTACCTAGCTTAAAATGAAATTTGTTGAGAATTAGACAAATCATAGTGAAAAATTATAGAGTGTTCTTCAAGAATAATGTGTGTACTATAATTGACTAATATCCAAGCAAGAAAATGATAGCAAGAATAGAAATGACAAAGAATAGGATGTTTCCACTTATAATGAGAAATTAAATTTCTCCCTCGAATTATTATAAAACTAAGAATTTCGATGAATCGTGGTTATGGCATTTAAGATATGGTCATTTATATTTTGGTGGTCTATATTCGCTACAGAAGAAACTGATGGTGAAAAGGTTATGCAGTATTCAACAACCAATGATCTCATGTGAAATTTGTATACTTACAAATAATCATAAAAAAAAAATTGTAACTGGAGTTTCGTATAGGGAGAAAACTCCATTGGAGATTGTTCACAAATATTTGTGTGGACCGATGAAAACACCTTCTTTGGCTAGTAATGTTTACTTTTTTAATTTTTATTAATGACTACAGTCGAAAAACATGGGTTTATCTTCTGAAATATAAATATGAGGCATATTTTGTATTTAAAATATTTAAAGCTATGGTTGAAAACCAAAGTGGAAAGAATATTAAATTTGTGAGATCAGATAGAGGTGGTGAATATATGCTAACAAATTTCATTGAGTTTTTTCAATCGCATGTAATCAAGAGGAATTTTACTGCATGTTATAATCCAGAGAAAAATGGAATAGTTGAAAGGAATAATCGAACTATTATGGATATGGCTCAAAGTATGTTGAAGGAAAATCATCTACCAAATGAATATTGGGGAGAAGCAGTTGCTTGTGTTGTTTATATCCTTAATAGAATTATAACTAAGAGCATGAAGGACCAAGTTCTGAAAGAAGCCTGGAATTGTAAGAGTTTTCATATATCTCATTTAAAAAAATTTGGTTGTGTTGCTTATGAACATGTTCCTAAAAAATTGAGAAAGAAATTAGATGATAGAAATGAGAAATGTAAAGCATGTAAACTCTATATTACCATCACCAAGAAATATATTATTAGTAGAGATGTTGAATTCAAGGAAGAACAAGCTTGGGATGGAAGCATAAATAAATTTGTTGCAGAGGGAGTTGTATTATATCATGGAGATGATAATGAAGATGAGTAAGAAGTACAAGGTGGGAAATCGATTCCATATGCACCTGCTACAAGCACTTCAACAAGACAATCACCAAGATTCAATCCATTACAATTCAAAACACTGAGCAATTAGGAACATGGAAAACCATCAGATTATGGTGGGCGGCAAAAAAATTTGGATAAAATCTACATTAAATGTATACAATTAAAGGTAAAAAAATCTATAAGTTTAAAATAATTGTATGAGAAAAATGATGAAATAGATCAAGTTTTGAACTTTGCATTACTTGCATATGATCCAATAAATTTGATGACGATATGAAAGAAAAATTTTGGATAAAAGTCATGGATTAAGAAATTGACGCTATAGAAAGAATTAATACTTTGGAACTTGTAGATTTTCCTGAAGGTAAAAATAATATAGGTGTTAAATGGATTTATAAAACTAAAGTGAATTTTGAAGGTGAAATTGAAAAACATAAAGCAATACTCATAGCACACAGGTTCAGTCAACAACCTCATATTGATTATAATGAATCTTTTGTACCTATAGCTAGACTTCACACGGTGAGAATGGTATTAGCTATTGTTGAAAAAAATAAATAGAAAATATATCAAATGGATGTTAAGTCCGCATTTTTAAATATCTTTTTGGAAGAAGAGGTTTATGTGAAACAACCTCTTGGATATGAAATTGATGGTAAATAAGATAAAGTTTGCGAGTTAAATAAAGCATTATATGGATTGAAACAAGCACCCCAAGTATGGTATAGTAGAATTGATGAATACTTGAATAACAATGGATTAATTAGGAGTCCAAGTGAGTCAACTTTGTATACAAAAGTAAATGAGGAAGATAAAATTTTGATTGTTTGCTTCTATGTTGACGATTTGATTTTCATTGGAGATCTCTCAATACATGATTTTAAGACAAACATGAAAATAGAAATTGATATGACTGATTTATGCGTAATGAAATATTTTCTTGGTATTGAAGTAACTCAATCCGAAGATGGTATTTTCATTCTTCAATCTAAGTATGCAAAGGATATATTGAAAATGTTTAGGATGGAATATTGTAAGCCAGTTTGAACCCCAACTACAATTGGTACAAAAATCAATAAGAATGATCAAGGTTCAGATATTGATCCAACCTTGTATAAGAAATTGGTTGTAAGTCTTATGTATTTGACTGCAACAAGGTCTGATATAATGTTTTTTGTAAGTTTAATTTCCAGATTCATGGATTCTCTGAAGAGTACCCATTGACTAGTTGGAAAAGGGACTTTAAGATATGTTATTGGAATAAGAAACTATGGTATCCTGTATACATATGATTCAGATTTTATACTAATTAGATATATAAATAGTGACTTTACATGTAATATTGGTGATAGTAAGAGCACAATTGGATATGTGTTTAGTTTTTGTTCAATTGTAGTTTCATGGGCATTAGTGAAGCAGTCCATTATGACTATATCATCAATTGAAGACGAGTATGTTGAAACGACAACAACAACATGTCAAACTATGTGGATGAGAAGAATTTTGACTAAGTTGTTGCATGAACAAAAAAAACCAACTCATATTTTCTATGGTAACAAATCTTCTATCACATTATCAATAAATCATGTTTTAAATAAGAAGAGTAAACATATTGATACGAGGTATCATTTAATTTGAGAATTAGTAAGCAATAATGAAATATGTATGGAGTTATCCAGATCAGAAGACCAGTTTGTAGACATATTTACAAAAATCTTGGGAAAATAATTGTTTGAAACTCATAGGGAAACATAGGAGTATGTATGATGTAATATCAAAGTTTTGTTCTTTTTTTCTTGGTGAAATAATTAAGGGGGAAAATGTAAGAATAATTATTTCAATTATACGTTGTCGCCACCTCACCGCCATACCTCTTCAAACTCCAAACAATAGCCACCGCTTCATCAAACTGCCTCAGCTCCCCAAAGTGGAAAGGCCAACATCGATTCGAATGTGAAGGGGCAACACTGCCTAGAAAATTATTTTTTTAATTTATGTAACCAACTTAATGTTATCTATAAATATAAGGGATTAGCTAGAGGTGGAAATAATCCACTCTCAACTTTCTTGCTTATGTGTAATTAAGCAGACGTAGTTGTGATTTGTTGTTTTATTGGCTTGTCTGTGTTCTGTATTTATTTTTTCAAACAGAGTATGGGAGATTTATCTTTCACTTTAAGTACCATATTTTTTCTTCACCTCAGATGAAATACAAGCATGATTTTTTTTCTCATATAATTATGGCAGCATCCATATTTTCTACTAACTTAGAAGATGTCTCCTTTATATTATGAACATAGGAGAAGGCGGTATTAGACCATGTTTGGTAACTTTTGTAGCATATCATGATTCAGGTAAATTCCCGATACCCTTTTAAACCAAGACCGTTTACTTAGGCTGATGTGTTATAATTGCATCAAAGCATTAATGAACATAAATTAACATCTACATGTTGTAAAGAAGAGGAACATAACAAGCATTAACAACATAAGGCATTGATAATAGAGTTCGTCCAAGAGGGACTAAGTCTCTGGGCCTCAGTGTCAAGATGGTGTAGGCTACTGCATTAAGTACTGCACATAGTGAAGATGTACATGGATGGTGTTTTCTCTGTCGTACAAGGAAAATCCCCTCACGTAGGAGTGGTTGGACTTCTGATACCTGGGATCTTGTTTTTGTTCTTAATGTGAGATGTAATTTCTATCATGGATTATCATTGATTTCTGAGATCCCCTTTTTGCCATGTTGGCGGGATATTCATAGTCACATGTCTGTTTGATTGAGATCCATTTGTTGTCATGCTGGAGGGATACTCATAGTTATTATGTTTGATTTATTTTCATACTGATAAGAGTCCTTTTGTGAATGAGAGTTCCAATAGTGGAACATCTCATGGAGAAGTCCAGCCACTCCTACGTGAGGGAATTTTCCTTGTACAATAGATAAAACTTCATCCATGTACATCTTTCCTATGTGCAGCACTTAATGCATAGGCCTACACCATCTTGACACAAAGGCCCAGAGATGCAGTCCCTCATGGAAAAAATTCGTTATCAATGTCTTATGCTTCTAATTCTTCTTATGTTCCTCTTCTTTACAACATGTATATGTTCATTTATATTCATTAATTCTTTTATGCAATTATAACACATCAGCTGAAGTAAAAGGTCTTGGTTTAAAAGGGTATCAGGAATTTACTTGAATGAAGTGGTATCATAGCGATCTTCTTGCTGATTGGATTACAGATGTGAACCACTAAACCTTTGCTGAGTTGAGCAATGGATAATTTCAGAGACATGTATGAGACCATTCTTAGGGTGTCCAAGAAAGAGGACATGTTTTACGAAGCTTATGAAAAACATGCAGCAGACAACGCTGAATTGAAGACACTCCTAGAGGTAGAGTAGGAGGACAAACATCAATTGTAGCTTTAGTTGCAGGCCATGACAAAGGCATTGGAATAATTCAAGTGCAACGACGAAAGTCTTCAAGAAAATCATGATGCATTGAAGACAATCCTACAGGAAGAGAAAGAGGAGAAGCAGTGATTGGAGCTTCAACTACGAGCTGCAACGGAGGTCTTTGAGGAAGTGAAGCGCAACAAAGGCTTGGAGAAGCCCTCTTCACATGTTTCAAAATCAACAGCTGAGGTAAATATTGTTGATTTCTCTTCAGTTTCATCTTCACATGATATCATTTATGTTGGAAGTGTGGGGATACCCATTACAGGAACCAACATTAGACTCCTTACCAAGATGGGGTACAAAGGAGGAGGACTTTTCATTCATAGCCAAGGCATAATCGAACCATTGGTGGTTGTGCAAAGACCTCGCTACGTAGGTTTGGGATACATTGAAGAAGGATGTTCGAAGGACATCAAAGGCAAACACACATTGTTTAACTCACTAGGAAAGAGGATTGATGGGAAAAATTCACGATCATTCCATGGTAGTGCATGTTGCAGTGAAAGAGATGACGCAAGCTCTCATCACCATGATCGCACCAGAGACCACGAGAGAAGGTATAACAAGTCTCACTATCCTAGAGTGCATTTTGATTATAAGAATGTTGATAATCATGGACATAAATCTTGGGATCGAAAAACTTTTCATTTTTGTGGTTTACGTAACCATGTCATTTGTGAGTATTGGAAAAGAATGACAGCACAAAGGAGGATGAGGCATGGAAAGCCTTCTCCACAACAGGGAAAGAAATTAGTTAAGCAGGTCTCGAGGAAGAAGAATTTTTTCAGCCTGTGCAACCAAAGTGGTCATCAAAAATCCACATGTTCAAGGCTCCATCCAGAGCAACACCTTAAGGATGAAGCGTTAATGCATGAATTAGTTGAAACCATTGTTGGACAAGAAAATGTGCCACAGGGAGATGATCCATGTTGGAATGGGGTCTCCTAACAAGCTACGAAACTGGTCCATTTTAATTAATTTTGATTATATTTAGTATAGCATAGGGGTTTTGGGGTAGGTCAAAGCCCCGAATGCATTGTAATGGGTCAAAGGGTAAACTAGGGGTCTGAAAACCATGGGTTGCGGACCATAGGAATGTTTAGGCTAGACTGTTATAAATAGAGATGCATTTTTTATTGTAAGAGATAGGATTGAATGAGCTATTGATATGATCTGTTGTTTAAGCTATATGTTTGGGTTTGGGGGAACAGACTCTTGCTGGCTGTGTGCGCGGAGATCCTAGTCCAGCTGTGTGCGGACCCTGCTGCTGTGTGCGCAGGTTGGGAAGGGAATTGTAAGGAAAGGTTGATGAATGAATGAACGTGAAGGATTATTAGAGATCTGAATCCGTGAGTACTGTTATATGAACCGCTGATAATTACTGTGTTGTGTATTTTCTGTCTTGCTACTGTGAAATTCTGTATAATGAATGCTTGGATCTAGATCTATTCCACTCTGTTTATATAATGCTGTGTTGTTGTTATGAAAAGCGTACAATTTTAGATCTAGTGCACGTGGATGCAAATAGATACATACTTAACCCTGTGAAGAAACAAGGTAATCTAAACAGAATGCAACTCTGCTTGCCTTACCCTTCCTTTCTCAGGGTGTAGAAACTTGGTTCCAACACCCACCCATACTACTTTGGGTGAGACTATGACCTGTGAAAGCAGGTCACTGCCGAAAGGGCCAATAGTATAGGGTTTTGTTGGCAAACCTTGCACACCGAACCTGGGTCAAGAACACTCAAGCCAAAAAATGGTTCCATTGCTAGGACCTGAAGAGGTCTGAGAGAGGAATCGGGTAATGACAAGAGAATACTGGAAGCTAAAATATAAGAGATTGAGGAATGGTTCGAAAGGCAGATCTAGGAGTTCGCAGTAAAAGAAAATCGCAATGAGAAGATAACGACGGAAGGGTCGAAAAATAGGTACATCCTTACTAAAAGCTACGAAATATTCTTTGTGAATTTTTCAGTTGAACTCCAAGAGTGGCTAGCCAGGCTGGTGGAATTCCAGAAGTACTGGAAGGACGAGCGAGTCACTTTTTGGACCCCAGAGTTGCTCGAACAGCTTGAGAAAACTGATAATACTATCACACACAAGGTGGAACACTGGGTGGAAGAAAAAAGTTGGAGACGTGTATAAATGGTTCTTCAGTTCATTTGTTGCATCATACCGGCTTGGGTGACATTTTCAGATTCCAGTAAATTCTCGAGACATTACTACTGGCCGATCAAGAACACCATCATGTTATTAAGACATTTGGGAAACAATGAACCTAATGACTTTCACTTAGATGGGAGCGCGATCACAGTGGGTAAGTATTATCAAACCAACTCGACAGTAGGATATATGCCTGCTAAGCATTTCAAGAACCCTGTCAAGGCTGACGACCCTACCGTATCGCCACCCTGGCCAGTGTATGGTGATCCGTCACTGCCAACCCCCCTAGAAAAGATACACGCATTTGAAACTACCTACCTTCAAGGGGGTAGGAGACGAGGATATGGACTAGTTTTGCTTTGTGGCAGACTCTGCCTGGACTGCATATAATGTGGCAAGTGACACAATAAAGAGGGCACAACTGTCTTTAGCATTCGAAGACAGAGCTTTGGACTCATATATGCGATATGTTGCCCAGAATGGGACTGCCTCCATTCAAGATATTAAGGATGCTCTGAAGCACCAATTCCAGAAGCCGAAATCTTATTCCTAGCTAGTAGCGGAAGTAAAGGACTTAAAACAAGGTGTGTCTGAGTCAGTATGGGAGGCTGATCAGCGATTGAAGAAGGAAATTAGGGAAGGAGGGTTTTATTGTATGGATATGGGGACAACATACGTAGTGCTTCATTTTCATGCTGTAACCCACCAGACACTCGGCGAGTCAACGGTCCTTGAATCGCGAGGAGAAAGCGCTGTGGAGTGTTGCGGAACTGAAGCCACCCAGAGGACACGCTGCTAGGTACAAACTGGTGTTAACCCTGGGGCCAAGAAGGGATAGATAACCTCACAGAAGAATGAGGCAGGTGACATCTCGTGTATCTTTGGTGCACACGTCACGGTGTCTCGGTTTATACGATGATCGTGCTCATTGTCGACCGATTATATTCAAGCAGATGGTCGTTCAGGGGTCGCCCATGGGTGTTGTTGGGAACTTGCTCGCTATGGTCAAGGATCGTTTTTGATCCTGTTATGGTGTGATGATTTCAAGAGAAGGCCACATGATATAAACCATTGCCCTCGACTAGGTGCGTATGTCCCAGAACTAAAACAACAATGAAAGTCGTATTCGGCCAACCCAGCAGGACATGATGAGTCATATTTTCGAACAAATGATGACTAGAACGATATCGGGTGCAATCAAAGCTCCATCACCAAGACCAGCTACGCACTTTCGAGGATCACCCCGCCCAAGGCAAAGGAGGAGGTCGGGGAGGAAGCGCGAGAGCCGTGGACGAGGTCACCATTCTATGAGAACCGTAGCTGCGAAATAGAGCACTTTTCCATAGAATGCCTTAATCTCACCGCACTTCATTGTGTAAGTATTGTAGGAAAATAGACCATGTGAGGTTGAAGATTGCCCAATTTTAATAGCCAAGATGCGGTGAAATGCCCTAACCCCTACGCGTAATCGACAAAGTGAGTTAAAACCGAGCCACGGGAGACAAGACTCCGTGTTTATAAAAGTCATAACTCATGGGTTTATACCTAGGAAACAAAGTTAGGCTTGCCTTTGAAGGAGTGTCTTTGCGTTGAACAAACACCATAATTCTGCGCTTTGCACAACCTTCAATTCCAAGGAGTTGGAGCCTTTTTAAAGGCATGTCCGAAGTTTCTAAGGAATGTCCCCACAGTGGCAGTAAAATCTCCAGAATCAACCTAACACCGCGTAGCCTTCAAATTTCATCTTAACCTTGATCAGCATGTACACAAATCAGGCTGTACCATAGGAAATGCACCAGGAGAGAAATGCGGTTAACTGCGTAGATCGGAGACTATGAAATGGATCAGGTTATCTTAGATCTTGGATTGGATGCCAACGTCTTGCCAAAACAAACATGGCAACGAATGGGAGAGCCTAAGTTGGAATGGTCTACTATCCAGCTGCGAATGGCGAATCAACAAAAGATCATCCCTCTGGGTAGGTTACCAAAATTCATGGTGGACATCACAGGGGTACGGGCCCTAGCTAATTTTGAAGTAATAGAAATAGTAGAAGATGTGGACCCCTACCCTACACTCCTTGGATTGGACTAGGAAATAGACATGGGAGGTGTCATCAATCTCAAGAAATGCAGCATGGTGTTCAAAAACAAAGGTACGTGTGTCATAGTACCACTAGACCCAGCAGAAGTTATGCGGTACACAGAGCCAGCCTATGAAAAGGAGGAATTGGATCACATTTATAAGATAATTGCGCAGGACGAAGATCGGGTTAACCCCACAGATGAAGGAATTCTCTGTTGGGAAAAGGACATGAATGTTTTTCCGACTTCGATGAAGAGCTGGAGAATTGGTACCGCTGGTTTACGAGGTTTCGGCCACGTGAAGCCTTCATACCATCGTGAATCTCTCGTCACATTTCTACCAGCGTAAAGAACTCCTACGCTCACAAAAGGACACAAAGTAAGACTCACCGATAAACCAAAGAGTCCTATGGATCGCAGGCCGTGCTATTACCGCTAACGCTATGAAACACCTACGTTAGGCCGTTATTCTTTACTTAGGGGAAATTGGAGAAGGGTGATCTCGCGCATAGGGAGCCCAGTGTGGCCGCATGGCTCTCGAGGTCGCTGACCCACAAACACCTACCGTGAAGCAACGCTCAAGAATGCGATTCTAACCCCGGCCCGAATAGAATTACCGGGGTACTGTCAGCCACAAGACACGTAGGATTAGAGACTCGTTCGAACACCAGTTAGCATCTCAAGTAATAAATGACACCGTGACACAAGTGGACGTTGTACTCAGTGATTCGTCGCAAGTGAAATAAAGGCTTCGACAAGACTGCTATCCAACTTGCAGGTTCACCTCGCCTCGACCCTCACTCCAGATATGCACACGACATACAAGAATCATCTCTGGTCTAACAACTCATGGACATGACCTAGGGCATGAAGGATAACCACCAGCATGTCCCAATTTCATAAGAAAAGACCCCCGCAAGTACGAAAAATAGGCGGCAGGGTGTCAATGCAGCAATTAATGGAAAGAACAGTCTGTAGAAGTGAGGGTACATGCTACGAACGAACTCCCTCACCAATTAATAACTCCGGAGGGGGCGTGGATGGTTGGAAAGCCTCACGCTGGGCTACTTATTCAGCATTTGACAAGCTCTGGCTATCTGCGTTCCGTTTTTTTATGTTCATCCATATTCTCTGTAATGTTCGTCATTCTATTAAAACTATGGACCTGGACCCACCGAAAGAACTGGTGCAAGGACCTGGGACTGTTGAGTGCAGTTATAGGACGGAGCTCGGGCTTCCAATAGTGAGGATTGTCTGTAGGCCACGAGGAACTCTAAGATAGAGAGACATGCTACGATGTCTCCGTAGCTCCCAAGTGCCACATACCCAGAGTAATGTATGTTTCCTCCCTCACACTGCCATAATTCACACTCCTGGCCTAACTACTAAGGACATCCAACTAGATTTAGCACAACTATCTACTTCAAAGTTACAAAGACTATCCTCTAGGGTGGTGCAGGAGGTTCGCCACCGTGACCAGGACAAGCAGCAGCATGCCATACCTCCAGAAGTCCAGGCCCAACGGATTGTCGTGGTCACATACGTAATGTGTATCATTGAGGAGAAGCTGACGCAAGGAGCACGATTGGTCACAACAGCTACAGAGATATGGATTACAGTGCAACACCATTCCACAATTTAGCGTATCCAGCAGGAATTACAGTAGGCAGAAGGTGTTATAGATCAATTCCAAGCCTCTGCACCTTCCCTCAGTTCTATGCAGTGCCTAGCTGCCATAGATAGGATTGAGGACCTCCATCACTCCAAGAAAGTTGTTTAAAAATAGCTGAAGCCATGGTCTAATACTGTACTCCAGCTCACATACGATGCTCTGTCTGCCATCCCATGTCTCCACAAGTTGTTATAACGGATCACTACGAATACAGATGGGTTTGCCTCCCTAGTTTTGGTCAACATTGCACACCAAGCTGCGGCCCAAAGTCTGGACGTACTCCCTTCGCTTCTCCACACTCTGGAAACTTTATGCGCACAAATGGAAGCCACACCAGTGCAGTGACTTGAGACGAGTCACAAGATTGTGTTGGGGGACTGTTGGAATGAGGTCTCCTAAAATGCTATGAAACTAGTCCATTTTGATTACTTTTGATTATATTTAGTATAGCACAGGGGTTTTGCGGCAAGTCAAAGCCCCGAACGCATTGTAATGGGTCAAAGGGTAAACTAGGGGTCTGAAAACCATGGGTTGCGTACCATAGGAACGTTGAGGCTAGATTGTTATAAATAGAGATGCATTTTTTATTGTAAGAGATAGGATTGAATGAGCTATTGATACGATCTATTGTTTATGCTATCTATTTGGGTTTGGGGGAACGGACTCCTGCTGGCTGTGTGCGCGGAGATCCTAGTCCAGCTGTGTGTGGACCCTGCTGCTGTGTGCACAGGTTGGGAAGGGGATTGTAAGGAAAGGTTGATGAATGAATGAATGCAAAGGATTATTAGAGATCTGAATCTGTGAATATTGTTATATGAACCACTGATAATTACTGTGTTGTGTATTTTCTTTCTTGCTACTGCGAAAGTCTATGTAATGAATGCTTGGATCTAGATCTATTTCGCTCTATTTATATAATGTTGTGTTGATGTTATGAAAAGCGTACAATTGTAGATATAGTGCACATGGATGAAAATAGATAGATACTTAACCCTACGAAGAAACAAGGTAATCTGAACAGAACGCAGCTCTGCTTGCCTTACCCTTCCTTTCTCAGGGTGCGGAAACCTGGTTCCAGCACCCACCCATACTACTTTGGGTGAGACTGTGACCTACGAAAGCAGGTCACTGCCGAAAGGGCCAGTAGTATAGGGGTTTGTTGGCAAACCTTGCACACCGAACCTGGGTTAGGACCCCTCAAGCAAACAATCCATTCACTTTTATAAGTGAGCGATGGTTTTTCTAGAATGTTCTTCTAGATATGTTAGCTTGTCATGGCTTTATTTTGCAAATCATTGTTGCATTTTACATATTAAAAGTGATGATGTGTTTTTCCATCGCGTGTTAAGAAACGGTGATATTTTGGCCATGTTTTATCAATCATGTGTGCATTTCTTTTATGTAAAAATGATGATGTGTTTTCCATCACTTCGAAATGTGACAATTATGTTTTTGGCCTTGTAATGATAGTTGAGGTGTGATTTCCATTTGATTTAAGCTTGACCACCGAGTATGTGTTATAAAATCGTGGCAGGTATGGACATGGTTGGGTCATAGTTGGTCATGTAATTTGCAGGAGGTTGTACTATAGGTTTGCAGAGGGTGCAAGTGTCGGCTCATTGCTTAAGGCTCCGAAGAACAAAGGTGAAGGAGATGGAAAGGTGACCTTTTTCAAGATAATTGTGGTGCAGACATTGTATACAACAGTTGCATATTATTGTTGATGCTTTTGGAGGACCAAAAGCTCCTCAGTCAAAAGGAATGATCCAGGTGGCTCCAGAGACACACACAGGACAAAGGCCTGATGAAAGCTCAAAAATAAAAGTGTTTGGATTGCTCTTGAACCAAGTTCAAGTTGAAGAGTTCGTCGCCCTGATTGCAACAGTGCAAACGACGCGTCAATCCGAGCTCATATAAGAAAGTTAGAGTAGTTTGAAATTTTGTTAAGGCAGGGGAAGTGGGGGCCATAGCATGCCACATGGAATCCCAGTAAGCACGTGGGACCCACATGAAAATCCGCTCATCTGTTGACACATGGTGCTCCTCCATGGGCCCCTTTCCCCTGCAGAAAAGATAAAACAAAATGCTATTTAATTTCCCACATAAAAATAAAAAAATCATTAAAAAAATAACTATATATTAAATAAAGTTATTAAACAATAAAAATAAATTTAAATATGGTAAATTGTTATCAAACAAAAATCCTATTAAATATGGTTAAATTCCATATTAAACAAAACCTCCATTTTTGTTTTTGGGAGTCGTTACAATATGGAGATACGAATTCTATGTATTATATAGTTTGAAAAAACAATATTAAAACTAAAATTGGGTTTTAAAGCAAAATTTGGACTCAATGGGATTTGAAATCAAAACCTCCCAAAAAAAACTATCTTAATATGATAATTCCAACCAATGTTCCAACCTCACACTTTGTCTTATTCATTCTCACACTTTATTATAAAATGTCATTCAAATGGTTCAAGGAAACCATGGAGAATGATGGAGAATATATGTGAGATGAGGGCACAGGGAGGCCAATGGAGCCGTGAGAAAAGAGAAATAGATCAGACATCAAACCTGAGCACATAGTTTGAGGCATGATGGTGCACAAATTTCAAGACAGAATCCATTTTGATGCTTGGAGAATCTTTTTGATTCCAGGGAGGTAAAATTTTCCTGTGTCAGAATGTATTGAACTTTATATGAATTTTAACCTACAGGGAACACAATGGCAAGGTTGAATTCTTCTTTTGAGAAATTTTTTTGTAGATTCCCTGTGGAGGAGAATCTTCAAGAATCTTGAGGAAATATTTGAGATTCTTTGGAGGCTGAAATTCGCTAGTGTTAGAATGAGGTCAACCTTATACTCATTCTTCTAATAATTTCGCAAGAATCTAAATAGTGAGATCAGATTCCTGTTTTGAGTTTCGGATTTCTAGATTCCCTGTGGCGCAGCATCTTTGAGGAATCTAAGGGGAATCTAAAAGATTCCCTAAGGCCCAGATTTTCACTTTGTCAGAATTTAGCAAATTGACAGTCGATCCTACACCTCTCGGCGACATGATTTCAGCGGTGCAATCAAATTTTCCATGTGAGCCTTATGTTTTTCGGCCACTTTTCAAAGTGGACATGCAGGTGTCAACATTCAATGTGTGAGCAGTCATTTTCAGGATATTCGATTCCAGGAGATTGATGGTACAACCACATCTAGCAGTTTATCATCCTTGTCTTTAGATGGCTCCAGGATGTGAGGTATATGTAGTGTGTTTATGTACTTCTTTGTCTCTTTTCTATGAGATGCATTGTGATGTATAGATCCCTGTTGATCTTTGATGTGGGATCTCGTTTTTTTTCTTGATGTGAGATGTAATTTCTATCATGGATTTTCATTGATGTATGAGATCCCTTTGTTTCCATGTTGGCGGCATACTCATTGTCACATGTATGCTTGATTTAGATCCCTTTGTTGATATGCTAACGGGCTACTCATAGTCATTATGTGTGAGTTATTGTCATACTGATAAGATTCATTTTGTGAATGAGAGTTCTTGTAGTGGAACATATCGTGGAGAAGTCCAGCCACTCCTGCGTGAGGGAATTTTCCTTGTACGATAGAGAAAACAACAACCATTTACATCTTCACTATGTGCAGCACTTAATGCAATGGCCTACACCATCTTGACACAAAGGCCCAAAGACATAATCCCTCCTGGAAGTCCTCCATTATCAATGTCTTATGTTGTTAATTCCTCTTTTTTACAGCATTTAGATGTTCATTTATGTTCATTAATGCTTTGATGCAATTATAACACAGCCGCCGAAGTAAAAGGTATTGGTTTAAAAGGGTATCATGAATTTACCTGGATCATATCAATTTGATTATATAAGCGAAATGGGGAAGAGAAGTATACAGAGCTTCCAAAATTGGTATTTACCTTTCATTCGCCATTGTGATGGTGGCACTCACGATCATAGTATACATTCAAGATGATGGCACCTAGAGTTAGGGTTTGTGTATCGAGTTCTCAAATCAAGGATGGATATTACGGACCAATTTATGTAATTCCATGTCACACAATTCTTATTGATTCAATGATTTTCTACTATATTTGATTAATTCTTAATTGTTAGTAGAACACTATAAGATATTTTTCATGAGAAGAAAATTTTGTGAATCATCATTGAATTTCTCATAACATAATAGAACAACAATCTCTGTTATGTAGGATGTATAGTTTAATTGATGGATATTTGGTAATTAATTTTCAGGTTTCTGATCAAGGCTTCTGATCCGTGGGAAATCCATGGAGATTGTGTAGTCTTCAGCAAGTGAATGTGCTATATTAAGTGGATGTGCAGTCTTCAACAAGTGGAGAGTGTGTGGGTAAATAATTATATATAAAGAGTATTAACATACTTGGTCAAGTTATACCTTGTTATGTTCATAGGATTAATTTAATGGCAGCAATATTCAGCAAGTGGAGACTCCGTGGGTAAATAATTATAAAAAAAATATTATTAACAAACTTAGTCAAGTTTTGCCTTGTTATGTTCTTAGGATTTGAAAATTTCAAATTTCAAAAGATGAGAATTCACAGTGTCCCTTTGGAAAAATAAATTACTCTATTTCTAGCATTGATTTCTACCCAGAAGTGGGTAACTTCTTTATCCATGGTCCTTCTTAAACTCACCAGCTAAAGTGGAAGTTAGAGCTTGAATTATAAGCTTGGTAGTTGGATGTGTTGTCGTGGGCTCAAAGGTAAAGGTTTTTTTTAGTACTACATTCTGATTAGTTACAACTTGCATTATAAGATAGGTAGTTGGATGGGTTGTCGTGGGCCCAAAGGTAAAGGTTTTTTTAGTACTGCATTACAATTAATGTTTGGAGAGGCTTTCCCTTACACCAATACAACTTGTATTATAAGTTGGCCAGGTGGACAGGTTTTCATGGCCCAAAGGTAAAGGTTTTTTTTAGTATTACATTTTGATTAGTGTTTGAAGAGGTTTTCCCTTACACGAAAACTTGCATGTGTTGGTAAAATTTCCAAACTGGAAACTAGGATCCCCAGGATGGAAATTAAAGATTCCATAGAGGTGTGGTGATTCCTCCAACACCCCCTTGACACATATCTAGGGTGAATCCAACCTGGTTCCATGCTCTGATACCATGAAAGGTTTTCTGTTACACCAAAACTTGCAGGTGTTGGTAAAATTTCCTAACCGATAACTAGGATCCCCAAAGTGAAAACTATGGATTCCACAGAGGTACGACGATTCTTCCAACAATTTTAATAATAAATATATTGCAAGTTATATTCATCCTAATAGAATGGGTAGTCGTCAGTTGAATATTTCTCATCTCCATATATTTCTATTGAAGGAGACGAACGATGGAGGACATCAGTCACTCTTTTCGGTTGGAGGATTTTTGGACTAGATAAAATGTTGACTTACAGGGAACTAAAGACTTGAAGTTAAAAAAACTAAAATATGATTATAGCCTGGTTAAGATGTTCCTCACCAATCTGAGGAATCTAAGAGTTGATGAAAGGCTAAGAAAGATGATTGTCAACGAGTAAAAGAAAAGAAAAGGTTAACATGGATATCACTACAATGTTCGATTTTGTTGCAGCGTTTAGTGGTATTATTCATCAAATTATGTTGTTTTCTCTCAAACCTTATATTTGGTAATATATTCATCTGTATAATGGATTCACTGATATTCTCGAAGAAGTTGCTACAAATCAGGAAGATTTTGAACAAGATGCTAAAATTTGGGAGAACATAGATTATTTTTGGGCTCAGACTGCTTACAGTTTGTTTATTAAAAATTGAAAGTCCATCATCCAAGCCAAGGGGATTATGAAAAATGGAAAACAAGGATGGAGGAAATTGTCATGCCTTAGTCTTGTTACTGGCAGACAGGAGGTTGAAGGGTGTCAAAATATAACATTGGGGAACTCATATCCATATAGTTGTTTTTGGTCACTATTCTTTCTCACTTTTGTGTTCTCTCATAAAAGAATATATCATTAATTTAAATTAGATTAATTATCTCATGATGCTAAATAAGCATTAATATTAATGAAATCCTATTTTCCTATTTTCAACAAAGACATTTCATGTGTGTGGAAACTAAATGGATTTAGAATTGAGGTCATAATGTTTAAATAAACATAAATACTAGAAAACCCAAATGTATCATAAATACGTTTAGATTAATGAGCTTAGGATGGTAAATAAGCATAAATGTGAAAAAAAAAAACCTACTTTTGTTTTAAGCAAAGAATTTTCATGTATTTTGAAAGTATATGGATTTAGAATTGAGCTCATAATGGTAAATACGCATAGATATTAAAAAAAACATATTTTCTTATTTTTAGCAAAAATATTTCATGTATTTTGAAAGTATATGATTTTAAAAAATTTACATTGAAATTTTTATTCCTTTAATATCTCATGATGATTGATATATAGTTATTAAATTTGTATAACAATTTTTAAAAAATTATAATTAAGATAAATATTAAATTGGTTTATGAATTTCATCAACTATGTATGAGATTTTGTAAAATAAGAATTATATATATATATATGTTTTTAAATAATAATAATATTACTTTTATTTGTATGATAAATGTAAATGATGAAAAACTGAAATAGGTTTGGGCCTAAATTTGGATAGTAAATACAAATAATAAATATTTGGAATATCTTTAATAATAAAATAGAAAAAAACAATTTTCAAAACTTATTTTTGATGAGAATTAGTATATATGGAAAAATCTTATTCAAAGAAAAATACAAGAAAAAACCTTGATCATGAATTTCAGAAAACTAATTTTATATATATATATGAAAACTAATTAAAAAAAAACTACAAAATTGGTAAATTATTTTGAGAGGTAATCCTCCAAAGCTCATGTTCCTTCCAAAGAAGATTTAGAAGAAAGCAAGACACCTAAATTAGATGGATACGCATTAATATTTGAGTTTAAATATTCTGGTTAGTTTATTAAAGATGTTTTACTACACAGAGCAAGGACAAACATGAGACTTGGTCAAGTTTTACCTTGTTAGATTCATAGGATTTTTCAAACTTCAAAAGATGAGAATTGACAGTGTCCATCTCCGAAAACAAAAAATGATGTAATTTTGAGGTAAACAATCTCTACAAGAGTTATATTACTGATTTTTTCACTATGCCGGTAAATGTTTATAGATAAAGAGTATTGACCTTGTTAAGAGAGCCAGCAATATAAACGATGTTTTTTTTATTAATTCACACTAATGCTATTTAATTTAACAAATGATACTTTTGCTTCTTAAAAGTATTTAAAAAAATCATTTACCAAATCCATTTTACCAATATGAATACAAATATTCTCTTCTATTATAGAATCGACTAAATATTATTTAACATTTTGTTTTAAATGACATTTATGATTCTTAAAATTCTTTAATATGGGCTTAAGGATAGGCATATGCCCTTCAACTCAACCTTCTTAATTGTGGATCAGTGGAATTCTTACACATGTGCACTGAATTTGTCACATGTGTGGCTCAGAGATAGGGAAGCCACTTTATGTTGGGTTCACTTTCAGTTTTGGGAATATACTTCCAAAATTGCATATATTTTCCTTATCTACACAAGAATACTCGGGGAATTGGAGTGGTGGTGGAAGAAAATTTGGAAGCTAAGGTGCCCTCTGAAGGCATGCAGTTTCTTGTGGTGTTTTATTGGAAATAAAAATTCCACCTTGGACAATTTGTAAAATAGGAGGTGAATGAAGGGCCCAACTAGTGTGTTCCCTACAAAAATGTCAAGGAATTAGTGGCCCATATGTTTCTGCATTTCCCATACACATCATGGGCTTGTGCTATCTACAAAGAGAAGCTTGATTTTGGGTTAGTTTAGGAAGGAGTGCCCTTCTTGTAGATGTGAAAAAACTGGTGGGAGCATCTAATACCAAAACAACTTAGGAATATTCCACTGCTCACCTATTGGGTTATCTGCGTTGCCAAACACAAGGCTATATCCAAGGATATGCCATCATCCCTTGATAGAGTGAAAACCTAGTTTCTTACAATATTTCTTCTTCTTCCTTCTTCAAATCTTGCACATGTTCCACATGTTATAATAGTTGAAGCAATTAATGTCTCCTCTCCTTCGGCCTATTTTAATGGAGTTTGTGGGGGAGGGAGAGTTCTTTACATGCAATAACATCACTCTTTCAAACTTTAGATTGTGTTGGGGCATGGCTCAAACAATTTTGGAGAATTGTTAGCTATGAAGCTTCTCTTATGCTTTGTTATTGAAAAAGAATGTCGTACTTTACAGATATTTGGAGACCCAATTATCATTATTAATTGGTTAAATGAGACACAAATATGCCATGGTCACTCATTGTTGCATACTTTATAAGAGACACTATAGTTAAAACATGCCTTTGATCAAATTTAGTGTCGTTGTATTTACAGGGAGAGCCATACTCTAGTGAAAACCTTATCTAAAGTTGATGTTGAACATGATTTGAGCATTTGGAAATTATTTTAACAACTAGGGAATTAACTCCATGAATATTTCCAAAAACCCTTCATTGATGGATTTCAACAATTTCTATAACCTGAGGATATGATGTCTCTGTTATGCTATTTATTTTTTTTCTTTTTATTTTTTTATCATATATCATGATCATGGATGGTTGAGGATTATATAATTCTTGTAATGATTATATGGCTCTATATGTAGTTTGTACAGAGGGATAATATGCTTGAATATGTGAGATTTATTGACTGATATATCCAGTTTTGTTGTTGACAGCCAATTTTAATAGAATGCTTAATGATGCATCAATAGAACGTACTATTTTCATTTTACAATGAAAAGTTATGATTTTTTCTAAGGAGAACAAGTTGTATGAAAAAAATTAAATATGAATGCATACTTGATGACTCCTAATGTGGGGCAAGTGGTAAAGTGCTATGTTTGTTGCTTGATTTAAGGGATCTTGAAAATTCCTTAGCCTATGTGATATATTTCTAACCCTCCACCCATGTTGAACAAATATTTTCAAATTTTTAACATGTCATGTGAACTTTACATGTCCTAATTAAAATTCCATCTTATCTTGTAAAGGTTTGAAGCATTTGAATATCAATGGAAACTTGGGCTTTCATTTAGATTATATATATATATATATATATTTTTCAAGCACGTAAATATCAATGGAAACTCGTGTTCTAATTAGATTATATATATGTTTAGAAGGATTCAAATTTTAATGATATGTTTTTATAAATGGTAAAAGTATATGTATTTTAATGAAAATATTGGATTGTTCAAACATTAACGAGTAATATTGGCTTTGGTTGAATTGTAAGTGGATGGAACATAAATATTGTAAAGAATATATAAATGGTAAAAGTATATTTTTTTACTGTAAATATTGGATAGTTCACAAATTAACTAGTATTGGCTTTGGTTGGTATGTCTAAACAATGATGTTCTCTATTTTGTTCCTTCTTTTTCAATAACTATTTTAATTTTGTTATTATTTCATTTATTTTTTTATCCACATTTATATTTTATTACAATGTTTTTTGAAATAGGAAGCAACAATAATATGTTTTTTATTAACCAAACAATTTTTTGAATATTTTTTCCCATAATATTTTTATAATTGAACTCTTATACACACATTTTAATTCATACAAGTTCAATTTATGTACAACTTACACAGTTTCTCTCATATCTTCTTATCTTTCTTATGCTTCATCCCTTCTAAAATATCTTTACCATAGAATTTTTATAATGTTTATTATCTTTTCCATGGACACTATGAGATTTTTTCTATTATTTTTAAGTAAGATTGATCACCAAAACTATCTTAATCAACGTAGTACTTTAGAATATTATTGACCTATCTTTGTTCCTCCCATGCCTTCTATTAAATTTGGTATGTGAGACCAATATATAATCATTCCCTTAAATGGAGTTACAATGTTTTGACCTTTTAATGAGTCAAGGATATTAGAGCCATATAGTATTACAAATTTTGTCCTAATTAAAAATTATATAAAATCAATGTTAGAGAGAATCTCAACTTAAAGTTTTGAATTCTACTGATCAGTGCAAATTTTACCCCTCTTCATCCCTTCATCCCATACCTTGAGAAAACCACAAAATATAAAAGCTAGTACATTGTTTTGCAACATTATGATTATATATGATAGCAAAAATACAATTATATATGGCAACTCTACTTTTACATGTGCATAATTTTTTTCTAAGGTTTATGGTTTGTTATATCATCATCTTGGTTATTGAACCATATTTTATTTATTATATAAATGGATGATTATTAATATGTTAATAATTCTTTTCAATGGATGTACTTAATCTTACAGTTTAGTAACATGGACATTCACATTTATGATTCACATGTTGGTGGAGGATAGGATGATGATTGATCTTTTATTTCTTTAGCTATATCATGTGTAAGATCTACACAATATGAACAATGGTTAGCATTGAGTATTATATATAGATAAAATTTTAAAAAAATAAACATAAAACCCAAAATTTTTAAGTTTCAATTTCATTCATTATGCTTGTTTTTCTTGTGCCTACTGAGAAGGATAATGTTATGTGGAATTATGAATTACAGATAAAACACATTCCCTAAATGTGGTGTTATGCATTTAGAACAATAGATCAAAGACTTTGCAGACACTTTCTCTGAGAGTAAATAAACATACAAAAAGATAGAGGAACCTACTGGTGATCCAAGCGCTTCCTATTCTCCTTCTGTCGCTCTTGTTGTAGCTTCCAATACAACTTAGATCGCCAGAATAGTCCCTGCAAGTATAAACACTAAACAGAAAAGAGATTGAAATATACAAATGTCTATTTATCTTAATCAGTTAAATCGATTAAACATGAAACATATATATCAGCTGAAAATCCATCATATGAAAAATAGAAACATAAACAGATACATATATGGGAAATGAACAACAATATTTATTAATGGATAGAAGGGAGGGGTTACAACCGATAATGGATTTGATGTCACTAGCTCTAGCATTCATACCAGCCTCATTAGAATAAACATCTCACCAATAGCATATCATTCATATCACTCTCTCAATTGAGAATCCAATAGTATTTCTTTACCAAATTTCTTCCCTCCCTAGCACCAGGATCTGTGTTCAATTTACAGGGAAACTGAAGGTAGTTTCCCAATCAATGACTTTCTAATAATAGGCAAGACATGTTCCCAAGCTCATAGGTGTCATATGGACACACGGATTCAAATTTTGACACGTATGGACTTTTCTAGAAGGCACTGGCCATGACGAGATTTCGGAATAATGGGAATTTTGCTCCCATTTGAGCAACGCACTCTTGAATGTCGGGAAGTGCTTTGCATGGCACCCTTGAATGGGGGTAGCTGCATATGCAAATATTTTAGTCCCTTGAGAGGTTGCGTTTTTTATCTCGTAGGTGATATAACATGTACTTCAAATGTCGGAAACCTTGCAATGGAAGTCATGGATAATTTGTTCTTATTATTTGACTTAGGGCATGTATCAATTGAAATGATAGGGGATGATAGACCCTATTTCATTGGTCCTGGGGATGATGTCCAATTTAACCAGGTCATTAGGAATGATGCCCAAATTGACCTATAACAACTTCCCCCTAAATCATGAAGTCAGAATAATAACAATATTTTTTGAATGAAATGCTTTACATTGAGATGGGTTGGAACTGAAGAGGAGTGGTGACCTGCATCAATCTTACAATAAATTACATCATGATATATCCTCTTGATCACGAATTGTTGAGGGATGCATTCCCATACTCAACACATAAACTATCTAATAACATGTACCTAATGTAGAAAGTTGTCTACATTGGAACATTGCCCAATACGTACATGCCTACAGATATAGGCCCATGTTTGGATGACGATATTTATGTAAGGTCACCATGCATATGATGTGTACAAAAATCCTAAAATCGCAGCCCAGAAGGCTCAAACTAGATCTAGGGTCTTATTATCTCGTTCACTCGCTCGTTCGGGTACAATTCTAGCCATGCGAATATATGATTTGTAGTCGAACATGGTAAGACATTGTTTGATTACCAGCCAATGATGTGAGATATTAACAAACGTGAGAGAACCACCATTAATGTTAATGGTCCTCAAGTTACTGCAGTAAATTTTGTAAGGTGTGAATAAATGATTTGATGTCGAATGCCAAACAAAATATTTCAGTCAAAAGTCTGGAAGCAGTGATCTTTTCGATGCTGTAACAAGCCTCATGGTACTGGAAGATGATGTTTCTAATTAAACTTCCTGGACGATGATTTGACATCGAGAGGAAGCCACTTTATTGCGAAACGAGAGTTACTGATTTCAGAGACAAAATGTGAGTTGATATAGAAATGTTCAGGGATGACTGTCATGAGAATGAAGGTTTATGAGTATTGTAGAAGGATGAGTATTCACTAGATAACTTCTCTTGAACATATCAGTGACACTGAGATGAGTTGGTAACGTTGACGCAAAACCGAAGTGAAGGTCTGATGAACCATAGGTATGAATGAACCATCAAGAAGATTACCCAACCCAAATAGTCACGATGATGGAGTGAAGTGTCATGTTCAAGAGCGACTTGCTGCTGTAAAAGTTCTATTCACTTTCCCAAATTTTTTTGGTTATCTGTCAACCAGTACCTCTTTATTGTTTAACAAGCTTGAGGAGGATAACATGTGCTTGATCTATAATTCAACCCTTCGGGTGAATAATGTATCGCTATTTAATAATTTAACAAGTCTAGCGATGAATGAAACTCGATTCTTGCCATGATCAACAATCTCGTCGCTATTTTATGTTTTAACGAGCCTAACTACAGTGACATCCCGGTCCTTTTTCCTATTTATAGAGTTTGAAAAAGAGGATGAAAGAAAACTCCATAAGTAATTTTTCATAAAATTTTTGCTCATATTCGAAAAAGTGTAAAATAATATCTAAGAGAATTTGTTAGCCATGTTCGACTAAGGCATTCCTTTTTCATAAATAATCTATCTCATTCCGGAAAGGGTTAAACATATACTGAGTAGATATCAATTCATTTACTTTTATGAGCTCGAAAAGACAAGTGCTCGGCAATCTTTTCACATTATCAGAGTCTGAAAAGAGCTAAAAAAAGACTCCAAGTGTTACTTTTTCATTGTTATCGAAGCTCGAAAAAGAGATAAAAGTGTGCTTCAAGTCCTTTTTTCGTTTTTATCAAAGCTCAAAAAATAAGGATAAAAGTATGCTTTGTGGTCAAATCATTCTTGAAATAAATATGCATGACTAATCTGCTCATCACTTGCAAACCTATTCAGAACAACATCAAATGGATTAAAAATACATGTTCCATGATAAAAATAGAATAAAAACATAGTCATAACAATAAATATGAATTGCAAATAATAAAATGACTAATTAAAAGAGTTTTACTATTCATTTTTACCATTTTAAAGTTACCATTTTCATTTTGGAGCTCTAAACCTGTTTTTTCCCCCGAACTTCAGTCGTTGATTATGATCGATTCTGTGAACGGTTTTCATCATCGTTTGATCCAGGTTGTTTCCATAAAGCCTCTCTGTCTTTTAGTAGTCATTTCATTGCAAATGTTTAGGGATTTGGGACCCTTATGGTAAATTATTTTTCCAAATATGGAAATGCACCCTTCAACATCGAAAAATGCGTTGTGGAGCACCTAAAATGAAGCCTGGGTGCATATGAAATGCATTGTCTATTGCTAAAAACTGCATTGGGTGCAATTCAGCTTCTTGATTCTTGCATTGTACCCAAATTTTGCCTAGTTTTTTTCATGAAAAGGAGTATAATGAGTCTTATGCTTATGTTTCATGGATTCATCGGACTAGAATGACGATTACTTTGAGAGAAAGAGAGCATGAAGAACGAAATATGATTTCCCTTAATGTTTCGAGTATAGTAAGATCGCTAAGATATTGTGGGCTATTAAAGTACTTCCGCTTATCAGGTATGAGACAACAAATAGAACTTTCAGAGTTCCTTGTTAGTGCAATATGGGATCCAGCAATTAAGGCATTTCACATTAGGAACAAAGTGGTTCCTATTACAGTGGAGGATATATATTTTCTGATAGGCTTGTTGAGGAGAGGCTTACCCATTTCTCTCTCAGGGTCTGATCTCAGAGGAGAGATGGTGAGAGACTATGTTTTCCAGTATTGCTATCCAGGGGAAAATCCAAGTAAGGATAGGAAAATAAACATACGTTATGTTCATGATTTTCCTTTGAGAACCATTCTATTCATGATCACAAAGCTTTCTGGTACTGTTACACTACATGTAGTGAATAGATCTTATATGCAGTATGCGCTAGATTGCATGGAACCAACATTGTTCAACTGGTCTAAAGTTGTACTTTCTCAAATAAAAGAACAACTGAACAAGGTAAAGGGAGGAAGGAATAAAAACTTCAGTTATGGTTCGATCCTCATTTATTTTTCCATAGAGAGGATTCCACTGTTGCAGCCTCAGGATGTGATGCTGGGTGTTTCTAACCCTAGAGATTCGAGGATGCGGAGATGGGTAGAACTGATGGCTAGACATGCAGGCCAATCACCCATCGTGTTCGCGACTACATTCTTTGCATGGTTCATGTGACAGGTTATCGCCATCGATGAGTATGCATACGCAGGCATTGATTTCCAAGGAGATCCAGACTTAGCTTTACTAGAAGGTGTTCATTGGGGTGCAATTTGTAAGAATGTTTTGACCATGTTTTTTGATTTTCCTAAGGTTTATACATGTTTTTGTATTTTTATGTTTTCCTAAGACTAATCTAAATTTTTAATGTAATGCAAATTTTGGTCAAGTTCAACTAGTGGAGGAACCAGAGCATGGAGCGGATGAGCCAGTAAAGAGGGTTGTTGGGAGAGTAGTCCTTCAAGATTTAGATATGGTTGAGACTCTTACTAAGCTTTGGAAGCACATAGAGGGGTTGACATTTGGGATTCCAGATTTCTGGATCGAAGAGTTACCCATGCGACTGCAACGCCATACTATTTGCATCCCTAACCGTTGGATGTGGTTACTGCGTAGGATAGCTAGATCGATAACATGTTACCATGAGCATCACTAGTTTAACTTTGACATGTTGCATACATTTTGAGGTCAGATGACCAATGTGTCTTGGGCATAATTTTTTGTAAAAACCTATGACTATCTATTTTATTTTAGTTTTTTCCTATGTTTATTATGTAATCCTATTCAATTTTGTGAATGTATCATTACACGTGTTGCATATGTCTATTTATAACATGATTAGCTAGAGAATCAGTCAATGTGTTCAAGTTTCTGGAAATGTGTTGATATTGAATAAAATCAAAGTGTCTTTCCAAAATTCAAACTCTTAGGAACAAACGATGCAGTGTTGGATTTCTAATAGTATAAACACTAGTAAGTTGTAATACCACAAGTTTTGAGTCTAACCTTATGATGATGTGGTTAATACCAATTGAAATGGCATCAGAGAAAAGTTCGATCAACGCATTATACTCAACGATATTGTTTTTCGATCTACCGATACAAATCCCTTGAAAACTCACTAACTCGTCGTTCGGAGCAAAAATTTCCCACATTGTAGAGGATAGATTCTATGTACTATGACTAGCACATCAGCATATCCAACAAATGGTTCCAAATATTCAGACATCTGCGATGAAATGTAAAGTGGATTACTAACATCAAGAAAAATCTAAAAAAAAACTAAGACAACGAATGCAAATCAATAGCATATATATATAATAGAATACAAAAAATTACTACGCTCATGATTAACCATAGTAACGTTTCAAATACAATCCATTTCAGAGCTGCCCCAATGGAATTCCATCGTAATCTACCAACTCGTAGGCACCCTTAGTAAGAAATATTTTGACAATATAGGGGCCATGCCATAATGGCTCAAATTTACCTGTACCTATTACATGAGCTTCTTGATCATAAAGAAAGACCAAGTCTCCCTCTAAGAAAATGTGAGGTTGGAAATTTTTGTTATATTTCACCTTTATACATCTCTCATGTGCTTCGTTGGCCAATTGGGCTTCACGATGCGTTTCATCAAGATGGATGAGGTTAAAAATATGCGCTTCTTCATTTGAGGTGTTAGGTAACAAGTCGATTATGAGTTTCAACGACAGTATTTCACATTAGATTTGTAAGATAGCTTCCAGAATATAAACCAATTGAAAGGGGGTAAATCCAGTTTTGTTTCTCACCAAGGTTCAGTACGTCCACAGGGTCAAGTATAGGATCAAATTCCAGTTTCATTTACAAACTCTTATCAATCGTTGAAGCATACGTTTAATAATCTTGTTGATAGCCTCAACTTGTCCATTTGATTGTGGATAATAAGGAGTAAAATTATCATGTGACAATCATAACTTAGAAGTCAATTCAGTCCTCATATGGTTGGGAAACTTATTCCCATGATCTATGACTATAGCCTGTGGGACCCCAAACCGTGCAATGACATGATTAAAGAAAAACAATGCAGTTGTTTGTCCTATTCTTTTGAATGTAGTCATCACTTCGTCCCACTTGGTAAAGTAGTCTACTACGACAATAATATAACCATGCCCCCCATATGAACGAGGGTTATAGGTCATGAAGTCAATGCCCCATTTCAAAAATGGTCCCATAGAGACAACATGATGCATTGGAGGTGGCGGTTTGCGGATTTTACGATCAAATATCTGGCACGCGTGACAACTTTTGACCATGAGGATTCAGTCACAAAATATGGTAGGCCAAAAGTAATCAGTAGAGAGTATCTTCTGTGCAGTAGTGTATCCAGACAATTTTCCACCACAAGTCCCAGCACGACAATCATTTAAAACATTTTCGGCCTCCTCATGAGTGAGGCGCCTTATTAAAATTGTATCGCCACCACGAAAATAAAGTGTATCGCTGATGATCAGATAATATTTGGCTTGGTATTGAATACGTCACTGGTCAGAGCGAGAGGTATCAGGCTGAAAAGTATGGGTCTGGAGATAAATGATAAAATATCCATACCAAGGATCAGATGATCCGATCAGAAATAGAGACTCATCAGGGATAAATGGTTCTGATGTAGTAGCATTACTATCAGAGGGAAGGTCACAAAGAAGCTCAGCCAAGAATAAAGACTTCTTTGACTTGGATTTGATGAATTCCAAATCAAATTCCTGCAAAATGACAATCCATTTTGAATACTTCCCCCCCAGAAACTGACGTGATACGATATAATTCATGGGGTTGCAATGTGAAATAACAATGGTATTCCAGAATAGGATATAGTGGTGAAATCTTTGGACAGCTTGAACAGCCGCCAAGGAGAGATTTTCTACGTACGAATACTTTACTTCCGTATCATTGAGATTATGACTCAAATAATAGATCGGATGTTCTATCCCAATTCTTCTTGGACCAATACGATAGCAATGGTTGTATCAGTCGCGGCGATATATAATAAATAATCACTCTGATAATTGGGGGGATACATTAATGACGCCCGGACAAGTGTATCCTTGACAACATCAAAAGATTCTTGCGCTACTTGGTCCCAATGGAAGGGAATCCCCTTTTTCAAGAGCCGAGTAAATAATTTAGCCATTTCGGCATACTTGGGTATGAACCTCCTAAGGAAGTTAGCCTTTCCTTGAAGTTTTTGTATCTAAAGCAAATTTGATGGTGCGAGAAAATCAATAATGGCCTGGACCTTCAATGGGTCTATTCGAATTCCTTCTTTTGAGACTACGAATCCAAGAAAAAGGCCAGAACCAACAAAAAACACACATTTATGTGGATTTAGGCATATCTTGTAATGTCAAAAGGGTATAAATATAGCTCTCAAATGCATCAGGTGATCAATCTAATTCTGTGAATATGCGGGAAATCATCTAGATAGGATTGAACTATGTGCTTGATGTCATTGAAATCATAATCCATTTCTCTCTGAAAAGTTTCCCCAATGTTCTTTAAGCCAAATGGGAGTTTCCAGTAGGTGAATGTGCCCCAGGGATAGATGAATGTTATCTTATATTGATCCTCCAAGCAAATATTGATTTGACTGTATCTGGAAAATCTATCCATGAAGGAAAAGATTTCGCATCGAGCAAAATTGTCAATAATCTAGTCGATAAAGGGAGTAGGATAGTTGTCCTTTGGGCAAGAAAGATTGGCATCCCGATAATCGACGCGCACTCTTATGGTTCCTTTCTTTTTCATAACAAGAAAAATGTTGGAAACCCACTTAGTTAGCGGAATAGGGTAAATGAAAACAACACGCAAAAGTTTTTCAACTTCTGCTTTAATGGCATCAGCCTTCTTCAGATGAACAGGATGAAGGCGTTGACGTACCGGATTGACATCAGGGTACATATTAATAGTATGTTCATCGATACTAGTGTCAATACCTGGCATTTCCTCGTAAGATCAGGCAAATATATCTTGGAATTCACTAAAGAGAGAGCGATATGTTTCGAGTTTTGATGGATAACAAGACACGCCATCATGAATATTTTCTACCATGCCAGGTTTGATCGAAATATCGATAGAAATTGTTTCTTCAATATTTGAAAAATTTCTCTCGGAATCGATTGCATTAATAGGAAAAGAATTCGAAAAGAAATTTTTGATCAATGGGTGATATAGTTCACTAATATTATCTTCTTCATAATCAGAAAGATGGGAATGATAATGATAATATTACCATGGTTCTCCTTCTAACATCATGGTTTCCAAAATATTCTCAACTGTCAAGAAATTTGAGGAAAAAGGATCACATGGAGTACCAAAATCTAATGAACGATCAACCCAAACGACTGGCGATGATGATTTCAGATTCGCCACCCAAGCCAGATAGATTGATTGCTATGCCATCTCAATAGGGTTGGGCGGAAAAAACTCATCCAACGTAACAATTTCAGAATCACCTATACTCTTCCTTAAGCTAGATGGAGTGGAAGAGATCATGTAGCAGGTCTCTATACTTTCAATTTCTACCGACGTCATAGGTGGTGGTAATTCAAAGGTTCCCATAAGTGTGGAATCCTTTAAGATTCCTACACCAATGTTCTGAAGTGCAAGTTTGGGTGCGTGAACTAACAAATACTTCCAGTTACTGGGAACTAGAGGCAAAGAAGGATAGCTGATTGATGACTGTGATAGCACCTTTATGTGGAAAGCCAATCATTCTAAAATATGTAGAAACGATCCCAGTAATAGCATATACCCATGTTCTTCCAAATTGTAGTTAAGGGGTCCATTAACGACCTCAACTTCAACATTCACTATTTCCCCCCCTATTTCAACATGTAGGTTATTGATTATACCTCAAGGCTTACATGTAGGTCCATCGAAATCTTTCAATGTCATTGATGATTGAGGCAAGCGCAGCGAGCCAAGTGATTTACAATAGTTTAGAGACATAATGCACATAGATTCTCCCTCATCAATATTATTATGATGAACAAGGTGATTGAGAACATTTAATTGTATGGAGAATGCCAATTCTGCTGGTAATTGCGGCACATAGCCCGTATGGTTAAAGAATAAGAGATTAGAATCATTGGGATCAATTCCACCAATTGTTGACAACAAGGCCTATTTCTGGGAGGGACAATTTTGTAACACCTCAAGCGCTAACGTAGCTAAAGGGGATTGAGTCAAATCTTCAACTATATTATAATTCTGAGCAGCTCGAGCTCGAGGGTTATATGTCAATTTATGAACAACTCCCTTTGGTGGCTTTATTGTCAATTCAGGAATAGCAAGAGGCGGTACCGATTCTGTAGATGGATTCGTGGTCGAGGTAGTAGGTTGATCATTAGCCTGACTACCATAATATTTATTACGTTTTGATACAAAAACATCATTCGATGGCTTTGTGATGAACAACATAAGAACTTGCGAACTAGAAGTTGGATCTGTAGTAGCTAGATTTGTGTCCGGATTCAGAAATGGATCTATCAACACAGCTGACGCATGTGAATTTTTAACCATTTTTTAGACTTCAATGCGGTGAGGACAATCCCGAACAAAGTGTTCCTCATTACATATTATGCATGGATAACGAGGTTTCCAATTTCCAGACGATTGATCAAATGATCTTTCTTGCGGGGTAGAAGTTTGCTTTTTCTTATATTTCCCCTTTTTCTTAATTCTGGGTTGCTTTTCACTTTTGCCTTTGTCAAATGACACAACATTGATTTCCGAAGAAGCTGCAGGATCAGATGAAATAGTGTGATGTGTGCTTGCAGTACCAATCATACCGTCTCTGGCATGAGAGTCCTTTGATGAAGGAGGAACAGTAAAATTAGATCACAACGCATTGGGAATTTTCTCATAGAGTGTGCGAGACTGAGTATAAATAAAGTATAAATATTGGGCATGAGAAATGTCTTGTTCTTCAGTGATGACGCCACCCCTAGAAACATCCTCAGTTATAGATGGTAACAGGGACTTAATGAACCACTCAACAAGAATCTGATCAGGAGAAAATATCTTAACCATTCTATGATGATGACACCACTCATGAATATGATCAGAAATGTGAGTAGCATTAATCTGTTTAAATTTATTCAAGATTTTAATTCCAGTTTCATATCGTACGGGTAACTGGAAGTGATTCAAAAAGACAGTAGCTAGGGCAGTGAAATTATCAAAAGAAGCTCTAGGTAACTCAATGTACCATTTTGCAGCCAGACTAGTGAGCATATGCTAGAAAAGACGTAGTCGAACATAATCATCATTCAGGGAGTTTGATGAACACCACAAATGATAAGTCATAACATGAGTCAACGGGTCTTCTTCGGGGTTTCCATTGAACTTAGGAATATCTGAGGGTAATTTATGAGGTATCACTGGCCACTAAGGAGCATAGTTGATTGGATCATTGGTGAGTCGGTTTAAATTCGGTAACTCTAAAGTTCCAACAAAGGGAAACTGTCGATTAATGTCGGGTTGAGCATAGCCAGGGTATGATGGAATTTCTTGGGCAACAGGCCTTTGAGCACCAGCATAAGGAATATGTTGTTGCTAACCTAGATAGCGGTTGTTGTGATAGGAAAACGCTTGAGGATTTTGTTGACCAAAATCTGGGTACGATACTTGTTGAAATGAAGGTTGTGAAATTTGCGCCTGTGGATGCCAAGGGGTCTGTCCACAAATGTTATAACCCAAATTTTGATAACTTAGATTCAGTTGAGAATAGGTATAACCTAGTTGTGGTTGCGACATCCCATAATATGGTAATCCAACTTGTGAATAAAAAAATCCAGGTACAGGTGGTTGTTGTAAACCAGTCGAAGGAGTTGGAATCTGAGGGCCCAATACTTGAGAGTATTGGGTTGAAGAACCCACCTGAAACAGTTTAGGAACAACAGTTTGATCATGTAACAAGGGTAAATATGTATTAACAAGTGGAGTTGATGTGGGTGCAACAGGTTGAACTGGTTGATACGAGTGTACAATTGTTTGTGGTTAGATAGGCAGAGTGGGCTGTCATTGACAAACATTCATTTCGACATTAGGATGACCAAAAATTGATGGAGTACTGTCAAAATTGGTGACCATAGGTTGCCCCCCAGTATGAGGAGTATAATAAGACGGAAAATATTGTTCTCCAAATGCAGGGAGTCCAGTTGAGATTGAACTGAATGGAATAGACTCAGATGGACTGGCTTGATATTTCCCTGATGATGGATATAAAGGATCAATTCATTCAGTACTCACTATAGGTTTAACAATTATAATACCAAAAGATGACATTGATAAAGTCGATGGGTTTGAAGATGCACCAGAGAAAATTCTAGATAAAGACTTATAACCTTATGGGACCATAGGGCCACCATGTAAATATGACTCTGGCGAATTTTTTAACATCTACGGGGTAGTGAGAGCAGGTGCTGATGCAATTGGAACATATGGTCCAGCCAAAGATGTTGGTTCAGGCATGGTTACTTGACCAAATGTATACCCTATTGGATCAACGGGAACTTGAATAGGAACATGATCAAAAAAAGCAGAGGATGGTGATTGTGGAAAAGACTCGTACAGGTAATATCCGCCCCAAAATGAGTTGGATGTAAAGGTTTTTCATCTTGTGGTATTTATTCAATTTAAATTAAACTAGGTGGAAGGATTTTTCCATCAAGCCCAAAGTATATTTCAAGAGGTTTACTACGTGATATGGGAGATTCAATGGCTACAATAGATTGTGGGGTGACCAACACAGGAAAAACTTTCGATCGTTCGACTTCGGGATGCAAATGTTCTGGCAAAGCAGAGACGGGATTTGGATCAACTTCTAGTTGAAAAACATCAGGTTCGGGAGGTATGGTCTCACTGATTGGATGGATCATGACAACGGGTAGTTGTCAAGACTCCATCTCAATAACAGTAGACGAACCAGGATTTGGAGAAACAACTTGTTCCAACTCTAGTATATGTGAAGATGATGCTTCACCAGAGGTATTGATGGTACTAGTTTCGGTAGAACGATGTCACCTTCACCAACCAGAAGTGACCTCTGGTGGTAAAGGTGGTTTCAATGCAAGTCTACGCGAACGATAGGAAAAGGGATTTTGTTCTTCCACAATGACTGATTTATTTTATGACAAAAAAAAAAAACTGTGAACTGCAGAATACCTCCTCGCGAACCAAGAAGTATGGGCAATAAATCTCCCTGAATGTTTTATTTGGTGTATCACAATTTACAAGGTAGCCAACTCGGTTCACTATGGATGGATAGAAACTTGAAGTTTTCCTCCCCAATATACCCGATGGTACGTGGAGGCCCAAGTCCATATTAACGTTGTCTAATGCTAAACCGCATAGTGAGAGTACCCCTTTATACTTTTCATACTATAACACCGCCTGTTTACCTGAAGATACATGGACGAGCTACGATATACTTACGTACGTGGAGTGAGGTATCACACTCGGAATGTATCGTAGACAATTAACGACAACCACTATGTTTTACAATGCCGGAACATGTCTCTAGCCTAGACTGTCTAAATGTTATTGTTATGGTTCCAATGTTTTTTTAGGTAAATTGATGTAAATTTTAAGTTGATCTTGTTTATCAATTTTCCTTTCAAGGTTCACCGCGCTAATGTGATGGAAATTCCTAAAATGAAAACTAAAATGATAAGCAAACTTTTCAATTTTAGCTTCTTTAATGAAAATCCTAGCTACTAAAGGGAAAGAGCAATCAGTTTTGAGAGAAAACAGCAAAGAGCACAAACTAGTATGCATATTTCCTAATTTGTTCCTATGAAAAACACATAACTTACTATATGAAAATGCAGGTTTTTCTTTTCATTCCCCTTAATGTGAATGCATAAAAGGAAACTATATGCATCAAATCAACAAAAACAAATGCTTTCTTCTTTGAGAAATGATGAATTTAACAACAATTTCTCTTTTAGGAAAAAAGAAGAATAGAACTACAAATTTTCCTATAGGAAACGAAGAATTTAACGATAATTTCCTTTACGAAAACAGATGGATATAATGTAGAAATAAAATACTTTGAATTTGATTTTTCAAAAATAAAGAAAAACACTTAAAGAGACATGGAACAAAATTACTTTTCAAAGGATGAAGAATTAGGAAAATTCACTAGTCTCTAAGAGGTATCAGACAATTGAAAACACAGAAAACAAAAGGCTGAGTATGATGTCAATGACAAATTCAAAGTGAATTTGGTTGGATTAGGGGGGAACTCAGTCTCTAAGGGGAGACAGTGTGTTGCAAAGCACCCCTGAGTGGGAGACAGTGCTATGCAAAGCACTGTGTCTTGACCAATAGTGTGTTGGGCGCAGCAGAGATTCAAAAATCAAGCTACATAACACACTTCTAATGCAATATTTTGATTCAAAAGTCTAATAATTGACAATAGATGCTACTGGGTGGATAAGCAGAGGAAAAAACACCAGGATGAAGGGAAAACTCACCAGCAGAGTTGCCAATTTGTTATGCGAAATTATGAATTACGGATAAAACACATTACCTAAATGTGGTGCTATGCATTTAGAACAATGGATAAAATACTTTGTAGACACTTTCTCTAAGAGTAAATAAACATACAAAAAGATAGAGGAAACTACTTGTGATCCAAGTGCTTCCTATTCTCCTTTTTTCACTCTTGCTGTAGCTTCCAATCCAACTTAGATCACCAGACTAGTTCCTGCAAGTATAAACACTAAACATCAAAGAGATTGCAATATATAGATGTCTATTTATCTTAATTATTTAAATTGATTAAACATGAAACATATATATCAGCTAAGAATCCATCATATGAGAAATAGAAACATAAACAAATACATATATGGGAAAATGAACGGCAATATTTATTAATGGATAGAAGGGGGAAGTTACAACCAATGACCGATTTGATGTCACCATCTCTAGCATTCATCCCAGCCTCATCACAAACAACATCTCACCAGTAGCATATCATTCCTATCACTCTCTCAATTGAGAATCCAACAACATTTATTTACCAAATTTCTTCCCTCTCTAGCACTAGGATCTGCGCTTAATTTATAAGGAAACTGAAAGTAGTTTCCTAATCAATGAAATAATAGGCAAGACATGTTCCCAAGCTTAGAGGTGTTAGATGGGCACATGGATTCGACATTTGACACATATGGACTCTTTTATAAGGCACTGGCCATGTGGAGATTCCAGAATAATGAGAATTTTGCTCCCATTTGACAAACACACACCTGAATGTCGGGAAGTGCTTTACAGAGAACCCTTGAATGTGGGTAGCTACATATGCAAAGCAATTATTCCCTTGAGAGGTTGTGTTGGTGAGCTCATAGGTGATATAACACGTACTTCAAATATTGGAAACCTTGCAATGGAAGTCATGTATAATTTGTTCTTGTTCTTTGACTTTGGGCATGTAGCAACTGAAATGATAGGGGATGATAGACCCTATTTCATTGGTCCTGGGGATGATGTCCAGTTTAACTAGGTAATTTGGAATGATGCCCAAATTGACCTATAACATATAATATGGCTTGGTGTTGTGTTTTGGTTAGAGCACATTAATTATATGACCATAGTACTTTTCCTTGTATGATATTTATTTTAATATGATGTTGATGGTGATGGTCTTGGCACATCTTTTAAGAAATTGTTCATCTATTTATGTCAACAGGTGTGTCTATTTTGGAATAAGGATTTTAGAAGTTTAACTAATTCTTAATAATTAATAGGAGAATAGTAGGGATTTAACCTTACTGATATTCACAAAATAATCGCACAATATTTTTAGTAGTAGTAGTGGAGAGAGGATTGAGATTTCTTTCAAAAGTGGTGATGCTCTCTCTCTCTCTCTCTATGTATATATATTGAGTGCCAAATGAATTATGGTATTTGGGAAATGAGAAGGAGAATATGGCTTGGGGTTTTGGTTGGAGCACCTTTATTATGTGACCATGTTACTTTTCCTATATAATATTTGTTTTATTATGATCTTGACAGTGATGGTCTTGTCACCTTTTTTAAGAAATTGTTTATCTAGTTATGTCAACAATTGTGTCTATTTTGGAATACGTATTTATAATTTTAATTTAATTCTCAATAATTAATAGACTAATAATATACTAATAGTAGGGATTTAACCTTATTGATATTCACAAAATATTTTTAGTAGTACTCATGGAGAGATGGACAAGATTTATTTCAAAAGTAGTGATGATATATATATATATCTATAGAGAGAGAGAGAGAGAGAGAGCCAAATGAATTATGGAAGTTTGGAAATATGGTATTGATAAGACATGATATTGGTCCATGGTATTGTATAAAAGCTTATTTACAGGTTAAGAATATCCATGATAATGTTTGGGTGAATATGTAGGAATAAGAATTTGGTTACATGTTTTTTGCTTAAATATAAATTTAGTTATTCTCATAATTAATAAAATAATAATAATAACTTAAAATGAGGCGATAATTTAGTTAATTTTTATGATTGGTTTAATGTTTAGTAATGCTAGATATATTATGAGGTAAATTTCTTAGTGCCTATTATAAATTGAGGTAAATGTCTTAGTACCTATTATAAATTGATTCATATAGGCGTTTATTAGTCACTCAATTTATACCGTTGGGGTAGTAAACTGGATGAATGATATTTCTAATTTTAACTTCAAAAATTGACTTTATAATTTTATAATGATTATAATGCAAATATTAAAATTTGGTTATAATTATTTCTAGCAAGATTATAAGTTATTCTTGACATACACGGTAACACATCATATATTGTCATTTTTAACACTCATATTTGTTGTAGATAAAAGTTCTTTCGAATTAATCACATCATTAGGATTAGGTCGGCATTTCGAACCAACTAATGTGGTTCATCCTCAAGACAAGGTGGAGAGACTAATCGATCTCAATGAATAAATAGAGGAGATGCATCATTTCCCAGAAATAGCCATTGAGAACTAGCTATTAAGAACTAACAGTTAGAAAGTTTGTTAGTTAGTTAGTTAGTTAAAAATAAATTAATTAATTAATTAAAATTTTATTAATTAAATAAATAAAATTTATTAAAAAGGATTTATAAATTATTATGTAATTACAATATGAACAATACCATCTCCTACTTGAAGTACGGTGCGAATATTACCAACTCCTACCGTGTCATTATATTGTTTGATCTGAAGGTCTTAAAGCCTTTCAAAAGGAATATAAAGGTTTGAGTGGAAAATAAACTTGGGTGGATCCTATTTCCAAGGTCCATCTCCCATTTATCCAGGGGACAACGAACAAAATTGCCCATGTCCTTAGGAGAAATAATATCTCTACTTCTTTCAAATCTGCACTATTAGAAATTCTCTTGGGTATGTTAAAGACCCTATCGACCCTAAGGACATGAAAGGGGTTTACATGATTCCTTGTTCTTGTGGAACTCCCTATAGAGGAGAAACATGTCGATCTATTAGGCAGAGAATCTAGGAGCATGTTGTGGATATTGGAAATAATCGGTCCCATACCTCAGCTCTTGCTGAACATGTGGAAAAATCCTGCCACCATGTTTGTAGTGAAGACTCTAAAGTTGTTGCCAGGGTAGATCACTTCCACCATAGGAAATTAAGGGAGGCGATCGAAATTTAACGACATGCTAAGAATCTGAACCGTGATGATGGTTGGAAATTAAGTAAGAGTTGGACCCCAACCAATGCCAGGTATTTTCTGTTTAAAGTTTTTTACTTTAATTTTATTTTTAACTAATTTATTGATTTATTGTTATTTTAATCTAAAAAATTTAATTAATTAATTAATTAATTTTATTTTACTTTAATTTAATTATTTATTTATTAAATATTTCCCTTTCCTAGTACCTTCTTAGGTATCCTTGTTTACTTATTATTTTTATTTAGTTATATATTATTTAATTAACTTATTGATGTATTGATGTATTTTATCTAAATAAATAAATAATTTTATTTTATTTATTAAATTTAAATATGTTTTACCCCCTATTTCTTATTATATTTATTTTAATAACATAATAATTTATAAACCCTTTTTTAATAAAAAAATTAATTTTTCTTTATTTTATTTATTTAGTTATTTATTTATTTATAAATAATTTTAGGTAACTCTATTTATTTATTATTTATTATTTTATAGTTATATATTATTTAATTAACTTACTGAATTATTTTATTTTTCTCTAATTAATTAATTAATTAATTTTATCTTATTTTATTTATGAATTTAGAAACTTTACCCCTCCCTATTACCTATTATATTGTAATTACATAATCATTTATAAACATTTTTTAATAAATTTTATTTATTTAATTAATAAAATTTTATTTTAATTTATTTATCTATCACTAACTAACTAACTAACAAACTTTCTAATGGGTAGTTCTTAACAGCTAGTCTTAACGGCTAGTTCTTAACAACTATTTCTGGTCAATGATGCATCTCCTCTATTTATTCATTGAGATTGATTAGTCTCTCCACCTTGTCATGAGGATGAACCACATTACCTGGTTCGAAAAATCGACCTCATCCTAACAATGTGATTAATCCAAAGCAATTTTATCTACATCATGGATCACAAAAGTCATAGATCTAACTTATATTTGTTATAAAGAATTTATTTTTGTAATTTGACTTAAGCTATAATTTAGACATTTAGACATCTTTTGATTTATTTTTTAATTTATTTTAAGTACTTTAGTTTAAGATGAATTAATATTATTTTTAAATAATAAAATTGTAATTATATTATTTTTTGAAATTTATAATTTAAATAATAATAATAAATATTTTTATAAAAAATATATATTTTGTATAATAAAAATGGTCAAATTCAATAATAAAAAAATTAGAATTTCAATCATTTTTCAATATTATATGAAAATTAAATTCCTTTAGAATTCCAAACTTTTAATTTTTTTTTTAAATATTCCAATTTTAACCACCTCATTTTAGCAATTTTACCATAAGCACTTTAAACCACATTAAATTGAGAAAAATACTGTGAAATATCAAACACCTTGGAGAATGCCAACCATTGACTTAACGATTTTCCACCTTTACAGAAAGCTTTGCACGTTCAGAGAAAGATTGAACTGTGCTTTACAGATGGGAGGTAATTGTTCCATCTTGCTTTTCATTTATTCATTTTCCGATCAGTTATTTGAATAATAAATTAATAAAAAATTAACAATAAAAAATAAATGTTCACTTATATGCCCACAAACCTAACATCAAAGAGATTAATTCTCACATTCAACTATCAGATAAATATTAATAATAGCACGATATTCTTTTGAAATCGAATGAACAAAACGAAGAGCATGATGCCCCTCCGTCAATAGTAATATAATTGTAGTTGTATACTTCAGCAACCAAAAGTATAAAAATCAATGACCGATGTGTGTACATTTACAACAATAAAATAAAACCAATATGTGTGAAATTCATCGCTGCTACAAGTTTAATTTGCAGTTTAATTTGCGGTATACGTACAGTTCACACTGATTCAAAACCAGAAACGACCGTTTATTTATTTATTAAAACTATCAAACACAATAGTTCCTGATGACGATTGGCCAAAAAAAGCTACCAGTAACCAAAATGCATAAATTTAAGGCCGATAAATATTGAACAGCATAGTTTTATGCTATCAACACACCGAAGATTTAAAAAAGAACAAGATTTAACAAGGAGGATAGTTTACGAGGCTTAAAGAATATCTATAGTTCGGTTAAATACTGACACGCCAGCACTTCTTCAATTAAACTAGTTGTTACCACCATGATGCCAGTTCAATATCGATTTAATACGTTGATAAAGCTTCTGCTATCGACAATATGTCCCACATGACAAATACTATCAGAATTCCAACTCTATATAATTTCGGCTGGTTGGCTTACGAGCCGGCATCTGACCTATCGGGGTTGACACTTGGCGGCCAACTGGTCGGCCATTTGAGATAGCTGAGATGTGATCCGTCAGGTGGTGACAGTTGGCGCCCATATATTTGCTGCAATTTCGCCTATAAGGAGGTGACACTTGGCGAAAATCCGACGGCCAAAATAAGGACTGTCAGGTCGTGACACTTGGCGAAAACCCAACTGCCGAGATATGGCCTGTCAGGCCCTGACGCTTGGCGAAAATGTAACGGCCAAGATATGGCCTGTCAGGTCGTGACACTTGGTAAAAATTTACCGCCTGTCAAGTGGTGACAGATGGCGGATATCCAACGGCCGAGATTTGCCTGTCAGGTCGTAACACTTGGCTGAAATTCAACGGCCAAGATCTTGCTTGTCAAGTCGTGACACTTGGCAGAAATCGAACGACTGAGATCTATCCCGTCATGTCGTGAAACTTGGCAGAAATCCTACGACTGAGATCTGGCCTGCGATGTCATGACACTTGGCAGAAATCCAACGGGTGAGATGTGTCTTGTGATTTCGCGACACTTGGTAGAAATTGAATGCAGATATCTGGCCTTTCAGATCGGGACACTTGGCGCTCATCTAATCGCTGAGATCTAGCCTGTCAGAGCGTGACACTTGGCAGAAATTGACTGGCTAAAATCTAGCCTGTCAGAGCGTGACACTTGGCAGAAATCGAATCGCTGAGATCTAGCGTGACACTTGGCAGAAAGCGAATAGCTTAGATCTAGCCTGTCATATCGTGACACTTGGCAGAAATCAAATAGCTGATATCTGGCCTGTCAGATCGTGACACTTGGCAGAAACCCAATGGCTGACATCTGGACTGTCAGATCGTGACACTTGGCAGAAACCCAATGGCTGACGTTTGTCCTGTCGGATCATGACACTTGGCAGAACCGAATGGGTGACATCTGTCCTGTCAGATCGTGACACTTGGCGGAACCCATGGGTGACATCTGTCCTGTCAGATCGTGACACTTGGCGGTTATCGAATGGCTGAGATATCTCCTGTGAGGTCGCAACACTTGGCATAAATCCAATGGCTGAGACCTGGGCGGTTATGGCATGACACTTGGCATAAATCCAATGGCTGAAACCTGTGCGGTTATGGCGTGACACTTGGCACAATCCAACGGCTGAGACCTGGGCTGTTAGGGCGTGACACTTGGCACAAATCCAATGGCTGAGACTTGGCCAGTCAGGTCGAGAGACTAGGCGGAAATCAACGGTTGGAATGTAGCCAGCCAGGTCGTGACACGTGGCACAAAATTCAACAGCTGAGATCTGGCAAACCAGGTCGTGACACTTAGTGGAAATCGACGGTTGAGATGTATGCAGTAGATGGTGAAATCAACGGTTGAGATGTAGCTAGCCAGGTCGTGACACTTGGCAAAGAATTCAATGGCTGAGCCAGCCAGGTCGTGACACTTGGCACAAAATTCAATAGCCGAGATCTGGAAAACCAGGACGTGATACGGTTGAGATGTCTGCAGTCAGATAGTGACACTTGGAGACCACTGCCTGAAAGTGCAAATTGGCGGACATTCTTATCCTCAGATGTCGCATGTTGTTTATAAAAGTTAGCATTCTAGCATTACTATAATCTTCCCAAAATATAAAGAGTTTGGAGGCATATAACGTTTGTCATGTGGGATATATGGCAGATGTATATTGTGAATGAGCAGACGACGTATCAAAGCGTCCGCCTAAATCCATACGCCTCCGACATCGTGGTGGTAACTACTAGTCTCTGTGAAGGAGATACCGTGTCATTATTTCGCCGGGACTATAGATATTCATTAATCCGGGTAAATGCTTTTCTCATGAAAACTCATACTTATTTCGCTGGGAATCCACCAGCCATGAAAACATCCATTTCGTTTTTCGTGGTGAAAAATCAGAGTTCTTGTTGCACTATGAATTGGTGTCATTGGTTTGCTTTGCTACGCTACGTATGAGTTCGGTGTCATTGGTTTGCTTTGCTACGCTACGTATGAGTTCGGTGTCATTGGTTTGTCCTTTGTGTCATTCGCCCGGCCATGGTTTAAAATATTGCCCATTTCCTTTCGTTCTGTTCCCGTCACATATCTGCACTAATCCATGTCAATTTCACCCACATAATGAATAATAAAAACATATTTGCACTAATCCATGTTAGCTTCACTCACAGAAAATATGACTTAATTCACTTTGGTTAAATCTTATGTTCCCTGTGACTTCAATGTCACATTATTTGTGACAGGGATGGATGTATGCTACTGTCATTCTTCTGCATCATGAACCCAATTTCAAACTGGAATTCCCATGAAATGCAACTCATGAACTGGCTTTGACTTCCTCAAGGTTACTTGTGTATTCAAAACCAAATAATTCAACAGAGACTCCCTTCAAAACATATTCACAAAGTCATGAATACCCTTGATAGCTTTCTTCTTAAGCAACCATCATGCTTGTATTTTTCAAACTGCAGTTATCATGTCACTGCTAAATCATATCTGTCTGTAAAACCCTAATATGGCAGACAAAGCTATCTTTAACCACATGTTTCATCCAATCGATTTCCATCTCTCATACCAAAGGATCAGGATCACACTGTAACTGACAAGTGCAACCGGCCAACAGCTCGAAAGGTTTCTTATTTCGTAACAGTGGTGGAATTCCTATGGCACCATGTTTACCGCAAATTTGATTCAGTGTGTAAAATGACTAAACCAATGTCGCCGCTGGCATTTTTTGCAGAAATCATTCGGTGCAAGGAACATTCATAATTATATAAAAATTCAACATGCATTCTCTATTAAGTTCGACATACATCCTACGTAATCAACCTTTTAGTTTAGTTTAATTATTTTTCGGTTTTCTTTTTTTTTTCTTTTTAAGTTTTTGAAACTTATCTATATATAATTGATAAATGCTGACCATTGTTTTTTAATTGAGTAAAAGATCAACCATCATCATCATTGGCCCATCTGTGATTTATAAATGTTCATGTTCATGTTATTGAAGTGAAGTGTAAGATTAAGTACAATTATTGAAAAGCATTATTAACACATTAATAATCACCCATTTATATAATAAATAAAATATTGTTCAATAAGCATGATGACGATATAGAAAACCTGTAGAAAAATAATGCATATGTAATAGTACTGCTATTATATATAATCGTAATTTTGCAAAATATTGTACTAAAATTGCAGTTTATGGTTTTATGAGGGTATGGCACGAAGAGGGACAAAATTTATGAAAGATGTAGTGATAGATAGAATTTAAAATTAATTAGCAAAGAAGTTGTTCTACTATGTGATTCTAATATCTTTGACTAATTAAAAGGTCAAATATGATAATTCTATTTAATTGAATGATTAGATATTTGTCTTACATACCAATAATAGAAACTATGGGAGGAACAAAGATATATCAACAATTTTCTAAAGTACTATGTTGATTAAGATAGTCTTGGTGATCAAACTCCATTAATAATAATAGAAAACCCTTGATTTGGTGATTGAATTTAGTTAAACTTGATTTTTCTAGTACATTTTTTTGTTTTGAGGCCAATTTTTTACTTCAAAATTCTCCTAATTTCTGTTCAATAATGTTGATCATGTGTAAAATTTATGATCATGTTTGACCATGGTTAAGCTTGCTTGAACTTGTTTGAACATGGCAGACTCTAGTTAAAAATGGTCAAGTTATGGTAGACCATGAACGTGGTAGTCCATCTTCTCAATGTCAACCATGGTTGTCCATATTAAGAATGGGTGTACATGGTTTGAACATGTTTACCATGGTTGATTGTGGTTGGTTATGGATGGACTAGGTTGACCATGATTGAACTTGTTTGAACATGATTGAACAAAGTTGGCTATGGATGAACTTGGTTATAATGTTTGACCCCACTTTGACCCTCACGGTCTCCACCTAGTCAACCTATGTCATAGCACATGCGTTCATGGGATATTAAAGACAACCTCAATCTCACTAGATATTCGTAAAGACCTTGCAACATGTTTTTTTTAGCCCCTTCTTATACCCCTCCAATACTTATAATTTCTCCCTACCCCACATCACTTCCTAATAACTATAATATATTTGAATCCATTCTTTACAATTAAAAAACCCCCTTTGAATGAATGTAGTAAGATATTGGTAAATAAGATGAATCCCCATGGTTTTTTTATTTTTGTTTTTTATGGTTTTAATTTTCATTTTATTTACTTATTCTTTCTATTTTTTTTTTTTTTAAATTTAATAATTTAATTATTTAAAAAATATTAGGGTTCATTTTAAATAATTTATCATTTTTTATTTATTTATTTTATTTCATTTAAAAATTTTATTAAAAAAAAATCAATGATTTTTTTCCCTTAAAAATTATGTGGAGATTTGGTTTCCAATTTATAAGTTTGAAAAAAAAAATTGCTACTAGTTGTTGAAACCATGGTTTAAGTTGTGATTTTAACTAGTCGTTGAAATCATGGTTTAAGTTGTGATTTTAACTCAGTAAAAAATAGTTTTGTTGATAGCATATTTTTTTTGAAAGTTAATTTTAAAATTTTTTTTTTTTTTTTTTTTTACCAAGGTTACAATTTCAAATAAATCATAACTTAAACCAATTTTTTATTTTTACTAGTTTTAACCAAAAATATGGGTTTTTTGAACCAAAGTTTTTGTTTTCAGGTCATAGTCCTCCTTGTGTCAGTAACCATGTGCCTTTTCTTCTCTCAGTGGGTATTTTCCCTTTTCTAGTCTTTTTAGATAGGATTCTTTAATATACCCTTACAAACTCAGATTGATTTTTAAATTAAAATTTATATTGTGATGATTCTATATTAAGTAAATATTGAGGTATAATTAAGTTACCAAGATGAGAATTAATATGAGCTGATGAAAATTCCACATTCCAGGAGACCCATACAAATGAGCCATGTAACTCATTAAGATTTCCCCAATAATATTTATTGTTATAAGTTCAATATTCTATGCTTCTCTAACCAATATTACCTAAACATACTTTTCCTTACTCTTATTTATCGATTTTCTACATTCTCTATCAATTTCTAGCACAAATACAACCCCTAACCTTGCCTTAGCCACATTCTTATCTAAAAAACTCCAATCCTTTAATGGATAAACCCCTTCATTTATAAAAAATTTCATTCATTTCTTCCATACAATTTTTAATTTCAATCATGGTAAATAGGACCTCATGGTTAGCTTGTATGTTGCTTCTTTATTCACTAAAATATTTGTCCCTGAAGTTATCGATTTCATCTCTAAGTATTTGATATTGGAACCATAAATCTAATAATATTTGTCTTACCTCTATGCTCTTTAGTTTTAATGGTAAATTATATTTTCAAATTTAATGCACGAGCATGGGATTGTCCTTATCCCCTATAGTGGCCAACATTTTCATTGAACACATTAAAACATTACCCCTAAACAATTTCCCTCTTAAGTTGAAAAGTCGGTTTCAAGTTTTTGATGAAATCTTTGTGATTTATCCCCATGGGAATTCTTCCCTCAATTCATTTCATGACTATCTCAATAGTATACCTTCATATATTCAATTTACCATGTAAACACAACAAGAAAAATCTATCCTTAACTTGGATGTCCTAATCGCCCCTCCGTCAAATGGTTTATTTCCCCATCAAGTTTATCATAAAATGTCTCATATATATATATATATATATATTCCCAATGCATTTTATCTCTCAAGTTATTTACAAAATTGCATGTCTTTTTGGGAAATATTTCATTGACCAAGTAGGTCTATCCAAATTTGTCTTAAAGAATATACTGAGGATACATTTCATAACAACCTTATTAAATCCATTATAGTTAAACAATGATATTATACCAAGCACCTCATTTGCTTGATAAGCACCATCCTCCCACTACTCATCACAAGACATTAAGGAACCTGTTGTAGCTCCTAGAGACAACCTAGAGTTGTGATAGACCAGTGCCTAGGACATCTTAGCATAGTAAGGAGCATATAACGTAATGTATGAAGTTTTCAGCTTCAGCTCACATGTTATCTCCTATAAACAGGGAAATAAAATAGAATGGGACCAAACTATCAGAAACTGACACAGGAAAAGAGATATTACAGAGGCAAGATGCAGAGCTCTAATACAAAAGCAACAGACAATTCAAAGACAATTTACTGCAAAGCGGGCCGATTCAGAAATACTTCACAGACATAAATTATCAGCGGGTGTATGTAGTGAAAGAAATATTGAGAAGATACTAGTTAACATTGAGATGATACCCAGATATACAATACCATCATGCATGGGCTTACCAATCTAAGAATCCATACATGATAATAGCATTTTAAAAGCACCCTCCCAAAGCAACTAATATAGTTGAAACATGGTTTAGATGAGTAATGAAACAAAATATCATGCATAAGCCATATTTAAAGCGCTTGACTGATCAGAGTATGGCCATCAACTAGGATGAATCCTTACCAGAAATCAGTGAGCCACTCGCATTCCAAAACATGATACAGGAAAGATGGATGAGAAGAAATGATATATTAAATAACATATAAAAGAGAGTTACAGACTGGAGAATCGGGGGCAAAAAAAAATTTTCGGCAATAGTTCGGCCGAACTGTTTTAGTACGTTCGGCCGAACTTTTGAGTCCGTTTATATTGACGGCACAGTGACGGCCCAGCAAACGGAATTTTTGCCGGAGGTTTGAAAAACCGGCAATGGTAGTTCGGCCGAACTCAGTTGAAAGTTCGGCCGAACTTGTAAGTTCGGCCGAACTACGTTTTTATAAATAAATCACCCGCGAAGGGTAACAGTTTACTGTTTCATTGTTTTCGCGCGAATTTCTGTTCTGTCGTCGAGGTTCTGCCGCATCTGGTCGAGGTTCTGCCGCATCTGGTCTGCCGCATCTGGTCGAGGTTCTGCCGCATCTGGTCTGCCGCATCTGGTCGAGGTTCTGCCGCATCTGGTCGAGGGCTATTTCTTTTCAAAGGTTGGTTGGACACCTACTGGTTTTCTTACATGTAGTTCTGCGTAGAATTTCTAAGAACTATTACAAATTTGTGAAAAGGAGACAGAGTGTTTCATTGTAATTTTATTTATTATAAACAGATTATATGTAATCCTATAACTCTTAGGGCTGGACGGTTTACAAATATGTTTCTAGCTTCTAAATATAAGGCTCTATTTGGTTTAAATGAAGATATTTTATATTTTCTATACCATGACTTATTTATAGTCAGTGTTTTGTCCACAGTAACATGTCCTGAATGCATCTTGAAATTATGCACATACTATTTCCTGCATATATTTTAGATCATAATTTGTTACATCCAAATATACGACGGTATATGAATATTTCTTAACTATGCGATACCTTTATTTATCCGTCAGACATCTCTATTATGGACTAGTAACTTTTTTTTTCCTCGAGAAAAAAGCATAATTTTATTTACTCCAGGTGAGTTATAAAATTACATTGTGAAAAACACATTGTTGTGTGTTCAGAGAGACAAACCCAGTGGTTTGTATACAATGGCAGTTACATAGTGAGAAACTATGCATGGTCCAGTAACTTATAAATTACATAATACAAAACCCAGCTGTTCGACCTAAGAAGAGCTTGCAGGTCCTAATTGGCACAAACACTACACTGCTAAAAGAATTCCCTCAGAGAAAAACCTCAGAGAAAAAACCTGCCAACAGAGAAAAATATAGTGCAGAACTGTTAAGGAACAGAAAC